>CP129448.1:83947500-84367500 GCA_030445155.1 Quercus variabilis | reverse complement strand
CTTCTCACATTCGTATTCAATGGAGTTCCAAACCCTCTCATCAATAGATTTCAGGAATGCTTTCATCATTACTTTCCAATAAGCATAATTATTCCCATCAAAGTGAGGAGGAATAACTAAAAAGTGTTCGTGTTCCATGACAATAGGGGTCAAGGATCAGCTCAGAGATCAAAAGATCTACAACAAGAGAGCAACCTGCTTTAATACCACTTGTTTGTTTTTAAACCCCTTAAACATAACTATATTAACCTAGTTTATTAGCCAAGTTATTAACTTAGATAAATTAAGCAATTCTAGGTTAACACAATCAAACAATCATATCATGTATAGTAGCAGAAAAAATAAATAACACAATGATATGATGACCCAGGAAAACCAAACCGGTAAAAAACCTGGAGTGGATTTAACCTAGCTATCCCCAAGGTAAACCTAAATCCACTATAAAAGAATCGAAGTTTGTACAATAGAACTTAGACCACTAACATTCTATTACTACCCACCAGGAAAACTTACTGACATGACCACGTGCAAGCTCTGATACTACAGACTCCTTTTTTCTTGGATTCTCCAGCAAGTACAAGCACTCCTGCTTGCGTATCTTTAAGTTCTTATGGCAGCAATTGAATGATCATCAAGTTCTTGAAGAAATCTCCTTCTTGATAATCCAAAGCATGTGTAAACGAAAGCTCCTCACAGATCTCACAAGAGATTTACACAAATCGCAATATGAGCAACACAAAAATGTGGCTAGGGTTTGCCTTATATACCTAGGGCAAAACATAAAACCCTAAACGTTTTAATGAGATAGGGCTGAGTTGGAATTCTACAGAAAAATGCATTTTACCCGATTTTAGATTGATCGAGCCTAAGCTTCAATCAATTGAGCCAGGCCGAAATGCATACTAAATTCTACATCAGCTCGATTCCAACTTTACATAAAAGACACAACTTTGAGCAAGTCTAAACAAGACTAAACAACATGTTTTGATCATGGTTTGCCAACAACACATATTAGAGTTCTAATACATAAGTTCCTAAGTACTTAGAACCTAACAAGTAAAATTTTCCAGTCTTGGATTTCGGATGTCACAATTTTGTGTTTCTTAAATTAATCAAGATCATGATTGCTGCTTTATCGTTTCTTCTTGATTATGATAAGATTGAAGACAATGATGATAGTGATGCTTCAAGTGGTGAAGATGACCCGAATCCCCAAGCTCCTCATGTTGTCATCAATAAACAGGCTATTTATAATGTTAGTTGCACTTTTTATATGGAAAATTCACTTCAATTATACAGATTACTGCAATGTATTATATGAAGAAAAGTAGAGTACTGTTTTTTTGGTGATGCATTTAGAGTGCCGATGGCAAGTATTTTTAGAAGTTGTTTGTAAAACATTAAAATTGCAGCTGGTTGATTGTATTGTAATGTAATTTTCTAATGTTTTCAGGCACACCATAAAGGAATAGTTTCAAGCAAGAAGAAAAAGCAAGCAAAATTGCAACGTGCAATGCGTAGCATGAAAGGACAACAACATCTGTCATCAGAAAATGTCTCATCGAATAATTATTCCCCACTTAACCATCTTAAAGATGCACAGGTACTTCAGTTTTCTCGTTGCTATCTTCGGTCAAGTGAATTCTACTCTAATATTCTTTCTTTGGATAGAAGGTGATTTTAGATTTCCATTCTGCCTGTAGGGATTTGTTGAGAAGTTATTCTCTCGGCTTCAAACTTGCAATGAACGTTTTGATGTGAGAAATTATGTTTCATTTTTCTATTAAATAATAACAAATGTTCTGCTTTAAAGTCATTGAAAATGGGATTACTTATGTCAATGAGTCGTATTTTTTTTTTCTTGCCAGCTTAGGTTTGTTAATTGTTCTTGGAAGATGAAAGAAAGATTGGATCACGTTTAGATTTGTAGAATTATGGGGGAATTAAGACAAAGTTGTACCTAATAAAAGAAGATTATTTGTTTAGAGATAGTCTTGAGGACTGACCCAGGGAAATTGTTGGGTGTTGGAAAAGAAGAGTTAACAGAGGAGATACCGAAACAATCTATTTGGTTGATATCAGGAACACATGCAAGTGTTACCTATTGTTATCTTCATTTCAAAATGATCTCTATGACTTAGAAGGATAGATTTAATTCCCTTTTTTTCCCCAGAACTTAGGATATGTTATTTTCTTTTTTCTGCTTTTCTTTTAATTTGTATAAAAGTTTTGAACCCTGTTCTGGAGTAAAGTTCGAATTGCACAACTTTTGCAGCTTGTTGTTCTAATACATAAGTTTCTTTGTTAATTCTAATTAATTCATGAATTACACTGAGCAAAGTGATTCACCAATTAAGAGTAACTAAATACAGAATGCTCTGCAGTAAACTTTTTTTTTTTTTAATAAAGAAAAAAGAAATGAGAGCTAAATTTTTTTGTTAGTTCTTACTGTTTACAAAATGTTGCTGAATCTGAATGATTCTTTCTTTTGATTATTACCCTATGTAAACTTCAGGTTAGGATGATGATGCTGAAAGTAATAGCTCGAACAGTCGGGCTTCACCGCTTGATTCTGTTGAATTTTTATCATTTCATTGAGAAATATATTCAAGTATTTACTGAGCATTTAACTTGTAATTACCTTGATGCCCGAGGTGGTAACTATCATATATCATATATTATATACTATATATAATAGTAGAAGCTGAGAGAAAGTGGATTCTTACAATTAAGGAGGTTCTAACATGTATAACTTAAAAAAGCGATACATTGCTACAACACCGTTTAAAAGCGAAAAATTATAATTTATCCATAC
The DNA here is from genome assembly GCA_030445155.1 of Quercus variabilis. Taxonomy (NCBI): domain Eukaryota; kingdom Viridiplantae; phylum Streptophyta; class Magnoliopsida; order Fagales; family Fagaceae; genus Quercus; species Quercus variabilis. The sequence goes on along the minus strand of CP129448.1, from coordinate 84,364,685 downwards.
GTTAAACACTGTTTGGAGCCCTCTGGGTACGAAAGAAACTAACTGCTTAAAAAAAAATTGCTACACGGAGAAAGGAGAAAGAGAGACTGATAGAAAAGAGAGACAGAGAAATAGAGAGGCAAAGAATAGAGAAGGAGAGAGAGATCGAGAGATCTAAAACTACAGTTTGCAATCAAGAATGAAAAGATGTCTCTCACTTCCTGTCAGATTTTCTTCCATCACCGTAAGCCTCCACTCACTACCCAACCATCAGAATCACTACTAGTAAGTTCTGTTTTAAATTTAAAATTTTAGGGTTTTGGGTTTTTATTTGGAGAATTAATTGGGTGTTAATTATGATTTAGATTGGTATTTTGGGTCAGATTTGGTTTTGATTAAGTGATAAGAAGACAGAGGAACCAAGCAGAGTTCATAGCGATACTGCGATACAGAGAAAGGGAAGGAGAAAAAAACCCTAGCAATCTCTTCTCATCAGACTCTGCTTAACATTCAACCGTTCCCTCTCCAGACTTAGAGCACCGGTACAAGCATATGGAGAAAGAAAAATCTATGGGCATCAACATCGTTATATCTACCACCATCAGATCGTTGGAACCAGCTCCAGTACGTCTTTCTCCATTTTTTTAGATTTGGGTACGAAATATTACCTTTTTTTTATAGATTTTTTGTTGGATAGGTATAGATTTGGTCTTGGTTTTGATTCCTTTTTGTTTTGGGTTTTTGGGTTCTCCATGAAAATGTTTGTTTTTGGATTCCTTTCCCTGTTTTCTAATATCTGTGCTCATAGTGTTTTTTTTTTTTTTTTTTTCCTGGGGTTTTGATTTGGAAAATTGGTTTTGCTATTGATTCACCACCAGTCTCCTTTTTCACAGGTAACTTCTTTTCTCTTTTTTCTCTCTTTGGAGCACTGGCCATTCAGGTTTTTCTCTCTTACTCTTTGGGTTTTCAGTTTTGGTAGATATTTGGATTCTAATTGGTTCTTAGTTTTTCCAATCCTACTTTGAATTTTGAATTTAGGTTTTTGAATCTTTTGGTAGATATTTGGTTTTAGGTTTTTGAATGTTTTGGTAAATATTTGGATTCCAATTGGTTCTTAATTTTTCCACTTCTCCTTAGAATTTGGATTTTAGGTTTTTGAATTTCTTGATTTTAGCAAATCAGATAATGTTTCATGACAACATAGCTAATAAGAATGCTTTTAAATTTTCTCAATCTTTGCAGTTACCTCAGTGGTGGGAAACCATATTTATTACCTACAAACTTTTGATTATTCATGCTTACAAGTAAATGCATAAAATAAAATATTCCTTTCATGTTATGCTTTCTGACAAGTGTTTAGGTCCTATGCACCTTAGAATATTAAAATTTTGGAAATTTTGGCAGGGTGCTCATGATTTAGAGATCCTTTCATTGAGCTTTACCGTGTCAAGTAAAAAGGAGGGCTAATTCTGAAGAAGCCGTAGATAGCCTGTTGCTCCTTGCATCGGGGGGTCGCAACTGAATAATCCATCTTTATGATGTCAATAGGTTTGCTACTTTCCTCTGTTTTTTATTTTTATTTTGTTAATCTCTACCCACTCACTGGGGTTTATGTACTGCTGTTTATCTTTGTGAGTTGTGGACTTCTTTTGTTGTAATTTTGGATGGTTATTGCTTCCTTTTGAATGAAATTTCCTAAATTTTCTGTAAACCTTGATGGATATTGCTTAATGAAAACTTATCTGTCTCATATATGTGACTTCAACTTTTTTTTTTTTAATCTAAGTTTTATATCAAGGTTAGCAATCTGAAACTGACTCAAAAAACAAATGAAATAAATATGACCCTAGGCTTACTTTATCTAGAAAAGATTTTCTGTTTTTTTTTTTTTTTTTTTAAGTGTATATGATATAACATTAATGATTTTTTTTTTTTTCATATAGCAGGTAATTTGTTTGTCTTTTTAAGACATTTGAATGTGTAATATAATATTTTTGTCTTGGTTTGTGTCAAATTGTAATTTATAGGTCTTAATTTTATGTTTTCAGTTAGGCTGTAGCTGTTGCTTTGCAGATAGCTTTTGTTTGCATCATATATTTTTTGAAATTAATACATATATTTTTTGTTTTGGTTGGAATCACTTAGGTTTTTCAAGTTAGAATGAATTTTGAGAATGACAAGGATGTGCAAACTCAACAGGCAATGTGGGAAGGACAACATGAACTTTCAACTAAGAAGACATATGCTTGGTACATGGAACTTTTCTTCCTTCTAATTTTAATTGAGTATTTGTTTTTGTACTCCTTAATTTGAATTATGGCAGGGAAATTGATGTTTGTCATGTTTCATTTGTTGTTGTTTTTTTGTAGTATCTGGATTTTTGCTGCCTAGAATGTTACTTTTATGTTGATGAAATATCTTAAAGTGCATATTGGGTTTTCATTATTGGATATTTTGTTGCACTTATTACTACAAGGCTGATTAGAGTCTTCCTTGATTGCATATACAAACAGATGATTTTGAAAGAATTGGAAATGGCATTTTTTTTTTTTTTTTTTGGCCTTGGAACTATAACTATTGTGTTGTTTGTTTCGACTATACTCTTGATTAGAGTTAGTTATTGTCGAAATTTTTATTTGACTATGTTTTGGAGGTATTATGGTATTTTATTATTGGTGAAATTATACGTAGTTCTTTGATCATATTATATGCAGGGAATGGTTGCAACAATAATGCATGATGTGTGTTTGATAAAATGTCTCAAAAATCTGCATTGCACACTGTTTCATAAAAATCTGAACTGTTTTGAATAACTTTATGCATTTTTTTAAAAATAAATTTCTATAAATCAATTTTCTGTTTTGTATGTTGGTATTTGCTGTTTCATATTTTGCAGCGGAGTGAAAAGAAATTGAGTTAATGCTTCTATGTCATGTAAGGTTTTGAACATTGGAAGATGTAATTTTGTTGTTTCTTACCATTTCATAATTTTATTATACATTAGTATTGCTTAAATTGTACTAGCATAAATTGTTTTATTTTTTTGTTTGTAATCTTTACATCTATGAATTCAGGTTGCAATTTCAATTAAGGCTGAGTTGATTTGTTGCCTTTTCCTGCAATTAAGGCTGTGCTACCATGAAGGAAAAAAGCCTATCTAAAATTCTGCCACGTTTAAGTAAAAAAGCGATAAATTATACTGTTTTACAACTTTAAAACACCATTTAATGCTTTCTAAAAAAAAAAAAAAAAAAAAAAAAAAAAAAAAAATAAAAAAAAACCTTGAAATTCAGAGGTAGAGAGAGAGAGAGAGAGAGAGAGAGAGAGAGATTGCAAGGGGGAGAACCGTTTTGGTACAACCCAAAAAAAAAAAAAAAAGGCTGGGACAGAGAGAGAGGGAGTTCACTAGGCCGTATGCCCGCCAAAGTCCGATCTCCCACCACCATTAGACTCTTGTGACCCCCACGGTAAAGCTTTTTTTTTTTTTTTTTTTTTCATTGTTAAAATTTATGGATTTGGTTATATCCTTATACTTGGTTGGATTGATATCAATTTAGGTGTTTTGGTTAAATTTGATTTTGATTAAGGAATCTAGGTAAGAATGCTTTACGTTTGGGGTATATCGAGTTAAATTAGGGATTGGGTTTTTATTTTTTTCTCTTCTTTCTTAAATCTAAACGTGGGATGTGGAGTTTTTTTTTTTTTTTTTGGTTGGGGTGGGAGTGTTTCTTTTTAATCTAGACATGGAGTGTATTTCCATGGCATTGGAGTGTTTTTTTTTTTAATCTAAACTTGGGAATGTAGAATTGTGGCAGTGTGGAAGTGCTTAAAAAAAAAAAAAATCTAAACGTGGTAGTGTTTTTTGGTTTTAGGTGGACATTTACATTGTCTGAGGATTTTGCCTCTCAAGCTGTTTATTAGCATCTGGTAGACGATATAGTGTGTTGACTTTTGTTTTCGATTTTTCTATCACTCTTGCTTTGCCTCAACGTGTCGTCTGGTTTCATTGGGGTTGCTTGCATTGTTTTTCTATTTAATTGTGTTGCTCTGTGTTGTTTTTGCTTTTTTGCCATTTAGTCTCCATAATTCTCATGTTAACCCACGTGTGGGTTTGCTCCCTTTTGTTTTGTACTCTCCCCTAATCATAAAATAAGAATATGCTTTATTTAAAATTGATGGAGGACTCGAGTTCTAGCATATTTGGTAGTTTGATTGGTGGTGCATTATACAGTTAGGACAATAATTTTAATTACTTTGAATATCCATTAGTTGAGAAAATGCAGTGATGGTTAGAGTGGTCACGGCGAGAGAGATACTATTTATTTATAATTATTATATTAATATTAGTTTGTCACTGTACAATGGTTTTTTGATTTGTGGCTTAGCTAATTTTATAGAAATTGTTGTATTAGTGGCTTAGCCAATTTTATATAATTAAATTGTTGTATTACTTTACTCAAACATATAAATTCTAGCTACTGCATAAAAAATAAATAATTAAAGAAAATTCGCAACTGCAAGAAAAACTCAGTGATGACACAATTTTTGCTCTAAAAAAATTGAGTCCAACGAAAATTCTACTACTCTACTATTTGAGAATGCTGAAATCAATCTAAAATACTGAAGTAAAAAATAAAAGAAGAAACAAAAAAGGAAAAAAAAAATCCAACTACTTATCTTTTTGTGGATTACAAAAATTATTAAAAAAGATTCACCCTAAAGAGTTCAAAACAGAAATCTTAATGACATCTTTTAGATCAAATAAGCTTTCTTTTAAAATTTTATTTTAGGTTTATTTTTGGTTGTGTTATGCATCTTTAATTCTTGATTTTTTTTTGTTTCAGTAATGGACTCTGTGTTGAGGCTTCTATGCAAAATGATGTACTCTTTTAATTAATTTGGAATGTGTTGCAGTTTTCTTAAAATTGTATATTTCTCACAAAAGTCACTATTTCATTAATATCTAGTTTCCATGAAGAAGAAGAAGGAGATACAAGTGGTGAAAGCAGGGTTAGTGTTGCCAATCCACCTTTGTTTCAAGCAAATCCAAAGGCAAGCACTAGAAACATCTATAGCAAATCATTCAGGTCAAGAATTAGAAGAATTACCCTTAAGAACCACCTGTAATTTCTTGGAATGAAATAAAATATGGGGAATCTTTTTTTTCATTGGCTTTCCTTCATTTTTGGAAAAGCATATATATTAATTACTAGAGGGAATGACGAGAATGCACTTTGTATTACTCATGACAGAAAGTTGTACTTGCTAAACGAACTGACCATAGCTTTATATATTATGTTATATTATATTATATAGTTTTGGATTTATATTTAAATGATTTTCTTTGATTGTGGAAGTTGTCTACAGATTCAAGGACTCAAATTCTCTATTTTTACCAATGTAAATTAGAGGAAACAGAATTGATGGGATGAACAATTGCTACAATGTTGTTTTGATTTTTTTATTTATTTATATGTTTTTAGTATGTAATGAACAATTGAAGTTTTTAAATTCATAACCTACATGTCACATTTTATTGTCATTTTGGAAGTGGTATTGCATTTTTTGGTGTAGAGTTTGAGGAGATCCTTATTCATATTTGTGTTTGGCCTCTTTGTACTTTGTAGTCTAACGAATTTGGAGTAATTATACTTTAATTGTATAAATATGATCTACTCAGGGAAAGGGTATTTCTAAATTTAAGTTAAGCATATGGATATGGTACCTAATGTAGAAAATATTTGCATATTAATTAATCCTTTGAATAATTTACAAAACCATTTATTAAGGCTTAGTAGTCATAATTGGATGAAAATTGAAGAAGATTTTCATTATTTAAAATTTTTTTTTTGAGAGTCAAAACTGTGTATTATTATTACGTTACTAGAAAATCAGAAATAACAACATGACTAATGTCTGCTGGAACATGCTCCATCCAGACCAATGAAGGAAATGAAACAATTGCTCTCTTGGCCAAAGCATGGGTTGCGCAATTACCCTACCGCCTAGTATGAGAGAAAGAAAAAGTTTGTAGCAAACCTACAATAGACATCGTGTCTTTGATAATCTCACCCATGGAAGAATAAGTCCCATTCGCTATCCTCAAAGCTCTCTAAACCACCTCAAAATCACCTTCAAATTCAAAAGCTGTTAATCCCAATTCCACTACAAATCTTATTGCTCTTCTTGTGGCTAATGCTTCCAGTACCTCCACAGAACCTAGGTAAGGAATTTTCTCAGCTAAGGCAGCAATAACAAGCCCTTTAACATCTCTAATTATGACCCCAATCCCTGCTTCCTCTGACTCGGCAAAGATTGCGCCATCATAATTTGTTTTATACATTCCATCCCGTGGAGGTCGCCATTTTACACTTACTTTTGGTTGTTGCACTTTTGTAATCTAGAATTTTGATTGAAAGTCCGAGAGGTACCCTTAGCTGCTTCAAATATTTTTTCAGTCGGCAAGCCTTTCTCATTCAATCTCAGCTTGTTTCTTTGGTTCCAAATGAACCAAGCCACCACCTAGGAAGCACGGGTGCGTTTCGAGACTCTGGTGTAGGTGTAGGTGTGGGTGCTGGTGCGGGACTCAACGATTAAAAAATTATTAAAATTATTTTTATTTATATTTTTAATATATTACTAAGCAAACTTTTTCACATTATATATACATATACTAAATTTAAGAGCAATAATAGATAATAACTAAAATATAATGTTCATAAATTAAATAAAACCCACAAGATTAATCCTTTTCTTTTTATTCTCTCCATTCACCTGCCACTCCAGTGCCAACAAGTCAACAACACATAACGTTTGGTCTCATCAGAATATCAACTTTACCTTATTTATTTATTTTTTATTTATTTCCCAAGGCTTCCACTTTCCAAAGCTTAATCTACACCACACGTCCACACATTTTAAAAAATAAATGTCTACACCAAGTCAGCCTTTTACTTTTATCTTCCTCTTAGCTTCAGCTTCGTTTCTTCCTTTTTTCTTCTTTCATCTTCTCAGCTTCTCAGCTTTGTTTCTTCCTTTCTACATTTTTTTTTCTTCTTTCGTCTTCCTCAGTCACTCCCCTTCCTAGATACCTTTTTATTTTTTATTTTTTTTTAACCTTTCTTTAGTTTTCTTAAACCAGTTTTCTTCTTTCATCTTCCTCAGCTTTGTTTCTTCCTCAAATGGTGCGTTTCGCACCTTTTTTTTTTTTTTTTTAATTTCGGCTTGACTCGGCCGTTTCGACTTGAACCGACCATTTCAGCGGTTTTGGCCGATATGGCCAATACGGCCTGATTTGAGCCGTGTCGGTGCGAGTCGACCCATCCACGTGGCAGGATGCGGCCTGACGCGGCACGGACAAGTGGTCAGCGGCATCCCTCCCGTGTCACCGCGTCCCCGCCAAGTTCAACGCGGGTGCGGCTCCTCCGGAGCTGTGTCCATGCATCCTAGGCCACCACCCCCAATAGCTCTAAACTATTTGCCTTCTATCCCACCACGTTAATTAATTCTTGCATGTCTTAGAGGTATGGATACTCTGTTCGAACCCAGTTGAAACAGGGGGCCCAAATGTTGGTTAGTTTCTTGCAACTCCAAATGGCATGAAGCGTTGTTTCTTGGTCCAAGAGATAGGCACTACACTTCGCTTCTTCAAGAACTTTTATTTTCTTCAGATTAACCTTTGTGGGTAGAGCATTGGAACAAACTTTCCAAAGAAAGCATTTGATTTCATTTGGAATGTGGAGCTTCCAAATACACTTCCAGATTGATGCGATGAGTCTGAACTTGATGTAGCACTAGAATTGGCTTCCTGACACAACATCTGGTACCCAGCCCTCACTGATAGGTCACAATCTGAATGACCCCTTGTGATTAATCCTAATTAATTAATTTAGCCAAGTAATTAATTAATCAATTAATCATGCAATTTTATGGAAGCACAAACAAATCACCAATTAACTAAAAATGCAGCGGAAAATAAATAACACGGTGATTTGTTTACGAATGGGGAAAACCCTAATGGCAAAAACCCCACCGGGTGATTTTCAAGTCACCACTCCCGAAACTCCACTATTATCAAATCAAGCAGTTTAAAGTAAAGGAATCCCAAGTACCGTACCAATCTACAGTTGAACCCTTACCCCAATACTCAATTGGACTTGATCTGTAGTGAAAGTCTCCACCTTTGATGCACGACTCCCAAGTACGTGACTAACCAATGCGCGGATCCAAGTACGCGACTTCAGAACACCAACTGAGGAAGAATGGTTGGCTGCAAAGTTCTTCAGATCATCCTTTATGATGAATAGCAGGAAGATGCTTGGTTACAAAACCCTATGGTGCAAATACACAGCAACTTCTTGATGGAAGATGAACTAGGTCAAGAACTTCATCTGTTGATCACAATTTGCTTAAACAGAGATTGCTCAATGATCATGCAACTTGTGCCACCCAAAACGGCTCTTAAAATAATCCTTTTATATGTTTAGGGTTAGAAGAAAAGAAGGCCCAAAAACATATTCACGGATCCCAAGAAAATCAGATTGGAAATCTGACTTTTTAAATCTCGACAGATAGCAGGTGTCGAGGTATCTGTCGAGAGGTGTCGAGCTTTAAAAACTGTGCACTTCAACTTGTTTTCTCTTGGACAGACTTGATGACTTCAACACTTGACCTTGAAACATTGTTTCCTGAAGTATTAAAAACACATAGAACTACCTAATTACAAGTAGAGTGCGTTTTGTCAAAGGATTAGCCAATTTATATAACTAAGTGACATATGTTCTTAAACAAGTTAAAACATATATGTCCTAACAATCTCCCCCTTTGGCAATCCGTGACAAAACCACAACAAACAAATGAGCATATGAGAGAAGTCATAAATCAGTCAACTCATATTCACTTGTTGAATACAATAAAATCTATCCTAACACAAACTCTTGAAAAACTTTGCAAGAAGAGAGCTTATGATAAGTAGACTTTGACAACCTGTATTTCTGAAACACTTTTAAACAAAACTCATCAAGGCATCTTGTGTGAAACAGAAATAAATAGATTGCATACAAGTATAAAGAACATGTGTATTAAGATAGAAAAGAGCTGACACATGAAGTGAGAGGTGAAAGAAACATACATCAATATATATAACAGATAAGATAAGTACAATGCATGTAAAAATGGTCCAAGGACCTCATATACAAGACCAATGTATCTAAAAGATAAGAAAAAATACATATAGCCTCATTACATCCCTCAAAAGATATAACAACACTCCCCCTATCAAAAATGTCCTATACTAACTCTCCTCCTAAGATGACTACTCTCATAGCCCAAAACTACTCTCCCTTTTTGTCACGAGTGACAAAGGGTAGAGTATCATGTAGACATCTCATCGGCAGAGCTATCATCCCCATCATCATCATCATCATCATCATCATCCTCAGAATCTGACGCTGCTGGAGTAGACGGTGAAGGAGTAGCCTCTAGAGCAAATCCACCCATGATTGCTTGCCGTCGTGCAACATGACCCACACGAACATTCACTTGATACAACTCAGCAGAGAGTGTATCAAGGCGAGTGTCCATGCGCTGCAGCTGCGCCATAATATCACCAAGGGATACATCGCTCGAAGAGGAAGAAGGAGCAGATGTAGGTGGAGCGGATTTGGAGGGCGCTGAACGGGAGGGAGGAGTGGCACCTGGCTTTCTTGACCTAAACTGCGCCTCACTACGTTTTACGGTAGCGGCATCTATGGCAGAGATGTGTGTGAAGTGGTCGAACACAGGAAAGGGGACGGAAAAATGGCGTAGAATCTGCGTGATAGCAGAAGGAAAGATGAGCTTATCACGGGACACCGAATCAAGATAGACCTCTATGATAGATCGGATGAAGTGAGAAGGGAAGTCTATGGTAAGATGCTCAAGCAAAGAAAGCAAAAATCGAGCATAAGGCTCTATGATAGAGTTATAGTGAGAAAGAGGATGGAGAACAAAAGTCATCACCATGTTAATGAATCTAGGACCTTTAGCAAAAGGCCTACATGATGTGAACTGATGCTCACTCCAACCAGCAGGGCGCTCACAAAAAGCAGAGATGAGCTCATCTTTGGACACAGTCCTCAGACGCTTACAAGAGGGGTAATCTAGAAACTCTATCTTAGGTACCCTGAGCACATCCGCAACAAGTTGCGGTGTGACAGGAATGCATATACCTTGAACGCGAGTAACAAAATGAGGTATTGAAAGATCAATCTCGTGCATGTTGGAGTAGAACTCCTGTATTAGCACGAGAGGGCAAGTGACCGGGATGTCACACAGTGACCTCCATTCCCTACTATTAATGACAAAGGGAAGGTTAGTATCGGCGAAGTCCACCAGAATAACTTGGCGTTCCGAATGAACACATCGTTTAGAAAAGTTCTCTGAAAATGCCTTATGAGCATCTCCATCACGGAACCGAATATTAAAGGGAGTAGAATCTGAAGAAGAAGAAGCACCAGAACACAGAGGGTTCCGAGTAGGAGTAGATTTACGTTTGGGTGCCATAGACACGACTAACGTAAAAAGAATGAGAAAAAGATAGAGAGGGAGACAATCAGAAAAGTCCCAACACAGTTCAAACATATCAAAAGATGTTGAACAACAAGTACGTATGCATGGGAATGCATGAGCATGTGACATGCAAAGGAAAAAACATCATGGGCTTAGCCCAATCCAGTCCTAGCAGCACACAAACATAAAGCACACATCTAAATGCATGTAAAAATCATTATAATGCAAATGAAATGCAATGTATGACATTTTGAAATCATCTAAGTGCAAAGCCAACCCAAAATTTGAAGAAAAACTCAACAATTTTGAAAAACCCCAAATTTTTATGAAAAATCCCAAAAACTAGGTTTTCAAACATGAAATGCATGAAAAAGGAAGGGAAAAGTGATCTTACCAAGAGATTGAAGCAAGGAATGAGCAAGATCCAAGTGGGGTTGAAGATTTGAGTGAGAAAACCAAGTTGGGAAGATGAAAAGCCATTGACAGATCGAGAGAGGTCGAGAGAAATGAGTGAAAAATCGCGATCTACACTTAAATAGGCACCTCAGTAATTCTCGACAGCTGAGGTGTCGAGAGGTATCGAGGAAGCTGTCGAGGAAGGTATCGAGGAAAAATGCCTTCGACAGATGCAGGTATCGAGAGGTATCGAGGAACAAGGTGAATTGCAGATTCAAGAAGCTCGATCGATCGACAAGGTATCGAGAAGCTGTCGAGAAGACAGAAGAAATCTCGATCGATCCACAAGGTATCGAGACAGGTGTCGAGAAAGAAGACTCAAACAGCATAAGTGAATCTCGATCAATCCATCAAGTGTCAAGAATCTATCGAGGGGACAGAGACTTTCTCGATCGATCCATCAGGTGTCGAAGAGGTGTCGAGATTGCGATAAGAAACAACTTGAGAAGCTCGACAGATGACAGGTATCGAGGAGGTGTCGAGGGAGGTGTCGAGCCAGCAGTAAAAACCAGTTTTTCGAGAAAGGAAAAACACAGACATGAATGCAATCCAACACACATCTCAACCAAAGATCCACTCAACATATAAACCTCTCAAAAACATCTCTCAACAAGAACATAAGCACAAGGATCATGCAAAACACACACACACACACTAAACAAGTCTAACCAATTTTATATTTCAAAAACAAGTTATGACAGCTTAGTGAGCATACATTAGCACATGTATAACCTTTGTGATGGCCAAATCACATTGTACCTGCACATGTATCAAAAGTAGCAAAGAATATTGTGTGTTGTGTGTGAAAAACATCGCAAGATTGCATATGTGTATAAATGTTATGATGATCTAAGATATGAGAAAATAACTTTTAACTCACACACAATCATAACTGTTTGATGGGGACTATTACCTTCGAGGTACATCCTATAACTCCCACATCTCCTAAAATACACGCTTGCAACCATATATAAAGCATTTTTAATCTTTTTTGCTTTTTATTTTCTTTGCATGTTTTCTTTTATTTTAGCATATCATACATGGGTATATAAAAGAGAGAAAAGAAATACCCAAGATGTTAAGCAATTGACATTGCACTTTTTCTATGCCGAAACATACGAATGTCTTCGACACTGCACTTTTGCTATGCCGAAGCATACAGGTGTCATATTATGATTGGCGAGCAACAGTGGTGAGATGGTTATTTATGCCTTTCTCTTAGGATTTTCTAGTCCTACCCGTTAAAAAGAGTGATATGAGTGTTAAGTTTTAAGAGATAACCTAATCTTACTCATCACAAACAGGAGCCACACAGCTCACTTGCTTAGTTGTGCATAGAGATGCTCATCTAAGCTACAAGAGATACAAAGTTTAGAAAACTTTGTTTCAATGGCCATCCAAGGTACACAAGTACCAAAGTACACATAATACACACTGTTTTTGTATTTTTCTGATTTTTCAATTTTTTTTTTAATTTTAAATCAAAAACAAAATAAACAAGACTGAAAGTAAACACACAAAACATGTTAAACATAATAATGCAAAAACTAGACTGACTCAGCAGAAAAACAAAACACACAAGCAATGCAAAACACAGAAAAACAAAAAGGAAAGGAAAGTGATGAGATCACTTAAAGTCCTTTTTCTTCCATACCTTGGAAGAGCCTTTCCTTTGATTGAATCCTTGAACCGGTGGTGAGGGGGAGGAATTTAACCCGTTCAAGTTCGAAAGGAACATGAGGGCTTTTAGAAGATCTTTAAGAGGAGCAAGAGAGGATTGAAGCTGATTAAGGTTTCCAGATGCTATCACGCCATTGCTATGTTGAGTGGCTAACCACTTATAGCAATTTGGTCTAGTATGATCGGCAACTCCATAATGATGACAGAGATGCTGCTTCTTTTGTTTAGACTTTTGAGAGTTAGCCTTCTTAGCCCTAGGGTTTTTATCATCTTTCTTATCTTGTTTAGGGGGTGCTCCTAAGATAGATTTACCCTTGTTTAAGTTCTCACTAGCTAATTCAGTTTTGACATCAGTATTCTCAATTTCAGTATTATTAGCAGGAGGAACAAAAACAGTATTGCTAGTAGAAGCAGTATTTGAGAAAGAAATACCATACCCCAAACCAGTTCGATTCGAAGCAGATTTCTGATTGCTAAGCATCTCATCAAGCTTTGCACTTGAAGTCCTCTCTAGTTGAGCTCTGACTTGAAACAGCTCTGCTTCAAGCTTCTTGGTCTTCTCGGCCAAAAAGGTTTTTTCAAATCTCAATACTCCAATAGTTTGATTCGCCTCATCAAACTTTGTGGACAACTCTTCACGATCAAGTTCCACATCACTGAGCTTCTTAGTGGCCAGCCTGTATAATTTCTCATGCTTTTCAGAGAGCTTATAAAGCTTCTCATAAGCTGAATGGATATCATCTTGTTCATCCATTTTCTCAAATTTTGATTCCACCAGTTCTTCTTCTTCATCCACTTCTTCAACAATCCCTTCAGTAGGATTGACTGTGGCGGTAAAGGCATTTAAGATTTCGTCATCCTCATTGTCGGAATCATCTTTAGGCTTAGTGTCACTTAAAGTTGCAGCAAGTGCCTTGCTTTTCCCAATGCTTTTGAGATATGTAGGACACTCATTTTTCATGTGTCCGAACCCATGACATCCAAAGCATTTTGGTCCTGTAAGAACAGTGTACTAACTTCCATCCTTAGCATCCTTCTTCGCTTTGTCTTGGCTTTTAGACTGTGAGGAACTGAACTGCCTCCGGTCCTTGTCGAAGCTTCTTCCATTGGCATTCTTCATAAACTTCTTGAACTGCCGAGTGATGTAGGACTTCATCTTAGAATCTTCATCATCGGAAGACTCATCTGTATCACTGTTCTTTGCCTTCAAGGCCATGCTTTTACCTTTACTCGACTTGCCAATCCTAGATAATCCTATCTCATAGGTTTGCAAGTTTCCTACCAGCTCAGTCAAAGGAATCTTGTTAATGTCTTTTGATTCTTCTATCGCCATAATCTTGGCATGGAATCTCTCAGGTAGAGATCTGAGCACCTTCCTTACAATCTTGGGTTCTGGGATGGTTTCTCCAAGATTGAAGGCTGAGTTCACTATGTCTTTGAGCTTGGCATAGAACTCATCAAATGACTCATCCTCCTCCATCTTAATTTCTTCAAAGCTTGTAGTGAGCCTCTGAAGCTTTGAGTCTTTGACAGCCTTTGTGCCTTCATAGGTAGTCTGGAGGATGATCCAAGCCTCCTTAGCAGTTTCAGTTGAGGATATCTTTTTGAACTCCTCATTTGTGACTGCGCTAAATAGGGCATTTAATGCTCTACTGTTGAAGTTTGCCGCCTTGATCTTAGTATCATCCCAATCGGCCGGATCGTCTGTTGGCTTAGTCCAGCCAATCTCTACAGCTTGCCACACATTTTCATCTAAAGACTACAAGAAAGCTCTCACGCGTACTTTTCAGTATGCATAGTTAGTGCCATCAAATAAAGGAGGTATAATCAAAGATTGTCCTCTATCCATGACAAACAGGGGTCAATGGATCAAACAAAGCAAAGATTAAATCCTAATCAGAGTGTGTCTGCTCTGATACCACTTGATAGGTCACAATCTGAATGACCCCATGTGATTAATCCTAATTAATTAATTTAGCCAATTAATTAATTAATCAATTAATCATGCAATTTTATGGAAGCACAAACAAATCACCAATCAACTAAAAATGCAGCGAAAAATAAATAACACGGTGATTTGTTTACGAATGGGGAAAACCCTAATGGCAAAAACCCCACCGGGTGATTTTCAGGTCACCACTCCCGAAACTCCATTATTATCAAATCAAGCGGTTACAAGTAAAGGAATACCAAGTACCTTACCAACCTACAGTTGAACCTTTACCCCAATACCCAATTGGACTTGATCTGTAGTGATAATCTCCACCTTTGATGCACGGCTCCCAAGTACTTGACTAGCCAATGCGCGGATCCAAGTACGCGACTTCAGAACACCAACTGAGGAAGAATGGTTGGCTGCAAAGTTCTTCAGATCATCCTTTATGATGAATAGCAGGAAGATACTTGGTTACAAAACCTTATGGTGCAAATACACAGCAACTTCTTGATGGAAGATGAACTAGGTCAAGAACTTCGTCTGTTGATCACAATTTGCTTAAACAGAGATTGCTCAATGATCATGCAACTTGTGTCACCCAAAACGACTCTTAAAATAATCTTTTTATATGTTTAGGGTTAGAAGAAAAGAAGGCATAAAAACATATTCACGGATCCCAAGAAAATCAGATTGGAAATCTGACTTTTTATATCTCGACAGATAGCAGGTGTCGAGGTATCTGTTGAGAGGTGTCGAGCTTTAAAAACTGTGCACTTCAACTTGCTTTCTCTTGGACAGACTTGATGACTTCAACACTTGACCTTGAAACATTGTTTCTTGAAGTATTAAAAACACCTAGAACTACCCAATTACAAGTAGAGTGCGTTTTGTCAAAGGATTAGCCAATTTATATAATTAAGTGACATATGTTCTTAAACAAGTTAAAACATATATGTCCTAACACTCACTGTATACTCCCCATTATGACTGTCTGGCCAAATGAAGCAGTCTCCCTGATCTGTCTAGCACAACGGTATTGCTTTGATTCAGTTTGCTTTAAAGCTCAAAAAATGCTGGTGTAACAAATTAATGTTCCAAGTGCACGTGTTTGGGTTTATGAGTGCAGCAACTTGAGCACCTTCTAATCCCAGAGCATGTGGAGAAACAACCCTGGCAGACCCCTTCCCTGGTAGCCAATTGTCTTTGTATATATCAATACTTTTCCCATCTCTTATTCTCCACCTCATACCTATCGAAATCACCTTCCTCGCCTTGAGAATACTCTGCCAAGCATAAGACCCATTGGCTGCTAAAGCTTCAAAAATGGACCCCTTAGGAAAGTATTTCGCTTTGAAGACCTGATAAAACAATGATGATTGGTCCTTCAAAAGTCTCCACACTTGTTTTGCCAACATAGCATCGTTGAATTTTTCCAAGTCCTTGAAACCTAGCCCACCGTTTGATTTAGGTTGACAAAGAACCTCCCATTTTTTCCAATGAGTTTTTCGCTGCTCACCCTTTTGCTCCCATCATTATTTTAAATTGTGTTAGTCATGAGAGGATGAAAAAAATGAAAGAACATATTACTTAATGCAAAAAAGACCATGTGGACATAAAAGCTCTTACTGTTTTGTATGTGTTAGCATATGGGACAACGACAATGGTTTTGGATACCACAATATTGATTGTAAATTTTTGAATATCAAGACTTGATTTTATACAAATCTTTGAGTTTTTCCTATTGGGTGATTTCACAAATGTTAGAGTTGATTTATCATGTTCATTATGTGTGCATTATATTGTGATTGCGTTAATATATTGTTTTAAGTTATCGTACAATTCAGGATTAGTTAGCACTTAGCACAATTAGGCAATATAAGGAGTTCCTGTATAATATTTCATTTTTTAAATCATCATTTGTGAAATTATGTTTAGTTTATGAGAATGTTGTGGGCTAAAATTTTCCAATACTTTTTGTAATACCCAAAAGAGAAAAGGGGAGAAATGGGGTTAAAAGTGGTGATAAATTGGCTTTAATCTACATAAACAATAAGATATATTTCTTTTATTCTAACTTTTTATATGCTCCTTCATTCCCTCACACAAATTATGATACATACCTCAAAGGCTTTAACTAATATTGTCATATAAATTTTAGTTTGGAGTGATTCATTATGGTTCCTAGGAATAGTAGATATGGTGTTTAAAATTGCCATGTAAGTTTCAGATTTGTGTGTTTCAAGCTTTTGTTGGATGCAAAGATCATTAATATGTAAAATGATTCCGCACATTGTGCGGGTTAAACACTAGTATTCATAAATGCAGCCCCATCAACGTGATGTCACTAGTTTACTTGCAGCAGCAGTTCAGGCCTGTCATGATATGGTATTAAGCTTTTTCTCTTTTGCTTGATTGGATACTATACTGTAATTTATAGCTAAATTTGATTATTTTCATCTGTCCCTCCCCCAAGTTTCTTCTTTTGAAATTTGAACTTTCAAGAATTCACCTTTAAATAATTCAATTGACTGTGTTGTAAACAGGTGCCACCTGATGCAGTTGAACCACTATTCAGAAAGATAGTAAATCAGTTTGTACATGATCGTTCACGCCTAGAGGTGCCAGTTCATAGTTGAATTATAATAAGTTTTCCTTTTCAGTTACTTATGAATTCGTCTCCAAGTCAACTTGTTTTTTCCAGGCCATTGCTGTTGGACTGAATGTAATAAGGGAGATTTGTTTACGCATGCCATTGGTAACTACCTATACATTTCATTTTCTTTTATCTCTCTATCTGAGATTATCATGGTCATGGTGGTTTCAAAGTTGTCTAATAACTTTTTGTAAATGGTAATTGGACCTATTCATTGTGTTCTATCTCTTTTTATTTCCTTTCATATATAGCCGTTTGTAATTCTGTTTTCATAGTGCTGTTAATGTGTTAGGATTAATATTTTTGTTCCTGGCAACTAGTTGATGACAGAAGATTTGCTACAGGATCTTGCACTGTACAAGAAATCACATGATAAAGCAGTTTCAATAGCAGCTCGTTTACTAATTACTTTATTTAGAGAGGTATTAGAAACTACTGTCTAGCTGTGATATCCCTCTCTCTCTCTGCTTGCCTCTGCATATGTGTGCCTATGCATGCCTATGATCAATCTATATATTACTAAAAACTGAAACGTAGCATTTAATGTTGCTGCTCTCACGTTCCGCTACATCAGCTGCCACGTCATTCATTTTTTTTTATTTTTATTTTTTAAATATAATTTGTCCTACAATTTTAAAATGGTTTTTACAATTTTCAGCCCTATAAATGTAGCCCACTACCATCCTATAATAAATCCATTCTACTACTTATTTATTTACTTCCACTATCACCCTATAATAAATCTGTATAATTAATTCAATCTATCTCTTATTTATTTAGTTCCACTATCAAGTCCAACCCAAAGCCTTTTCAGTTTAGCTTTAGGATTTTGTGAGCCTTTTCAGCTTAAAGGGTAAAAAAAAAACTTTAAGTAAAGTTTAGTTTTTTTTTTTTTTTTTTTTTTTTTCCAATTTTCCTATAATTATTTTTAACATTTGTTTTATTAATATTTACACTTCTCCAACCTTTCTCTCTCCCTTACCATTTCATCTCCCCACTACTTTTTCAATAAGAATGACAATGGGTTAGGTTCGGGGCCAAGTTTCTTTATGCTTGAACCCGACCCGCGGGCCTGAACCTATAACCCAGACTCGCCTTGATTAATAAACGGGTTTTTTTCCCAACCCCAAACCCGGTCCGCCGGGCCTCGCGGGCTCCACGGGCCCCGTCCATCATGCCCAGCCCCAAATCACAACACAAACACAAATGCAAATATCAAAAACACAAGTTTCAGATTTATGGATTTCCCTTTCAAAATCACAAACACAAACACAAATCCTAACACAAATACAAACATAGATTTCATAAACACAAAAATTTCAGATTTTCCCTTGCAAAATCATAAATACAAATACAAATCCTAACACAAACATAAACACAGATTTCACAAACACAAAATTTTTAGATTTTCCCTTTCAAAATCACAATTACAAAAAAACACAAACACGAATTTTACAAACACAATTTCATATTTTCCATTTCAAAAACACAAACAAAAACACAAACACAAACACAAAAATTTCTGATATATGATTTTCTTTTTCAAAATCAAAAACACAAACACAAACAAAAACACAAAAATTACAAACACAAACAAAGAAAAAACAATGAAAGAGGAAATTAACCAAAAAAGAAAAAAGAAAAATCACGGGTGTGAGGCTGAACAAACAGAGCTGTGAGGTTGAATGAAGCCCTGGGGTCGTGAGAGAATAGTTGAGCGAAGCTGTAAGGGCGAGGGGGGGGGGGGGGGTGGTGGCAGTGCATGAGAGCCTGAAAGAGAGATGTGCTGCTTAGATTGAGATTTGAGAGCTTGAGAGAGAGAGAGAGAAAGAGAGAGGGGTGGCTAAGTGAGAGTAGTGTATACAGGTAGGGTTTTGATATAAGTGGCATATATATAGTCATGTATTTTAGTAATTTTACTTAAAGTTTAAACGAGTCGGGTCGGGTTCAGTTCGGGTTGAATTTTTAACAAAACCAGACTCGACTCGAACCCACTTCGGATTTAAAAAAAAAAAAAAAAAAAAACCCAAACCCGACCCTATTCTTTACTGGGCCGGGTAAAACCCATCCCATTAGGGTTGGGCCGGATCAAGTATCCGCGGGTCGAGCAAAAATTGTCATCCCTATTCTTCAATCTTTCTCCCTCCCTTACCTTTTCATCTCCCCACTACCTTTTACATTAATATCATTCTTTCTATTTCCCTTCATCTTCTTTTATTTTTGTCTCTTCTTATTCATACCCTCTTACTATAAATTTGTCACTATCTCTTCTATTTTATGCATAGTTTTCCCTTACAAAAAAAAAAAAAAAAAAAAAAAAAGGTTCTCTCTCTTTCCCTCACTACCTTTTACATTAATATCATTCTTCCTCTTTCCCTTCATCTTCTTTTATTTTTGTCTCTTCTTATTCATACCCTCTTACTATAAATTTGTCACTATCTCTTCTATTCTATGCATAGTTTTTCCTCACAAAAAAAAAAAAAAAAAAAAAAAAAGGTTCTCTCTCTTTCCCTCTCTCTCTCTCTAAATTTTTTGGTGGATTTCTTTATTTTTTTTTGCATCTCTACTTTAGGTTGATAATTTTTTATATTCTTTAAAACTCTATTTTGGGTTACTGCAATTTAGTTTTGTTTTTAAAATAGTTGTTTTTTTTTTTAATTTTTTTTATTCTCTTTGATTGTTAAATGTTATCCTATTGCATCCTAAAGAATTAAATATAGCATATAAAAATATAATATTATTCTATTACATAGCATGATTTGGATAATTTGGTATTTATTCTATTACATAGCATGATTTTTTATAGTGCTTAATTTAGATGTTAAACTATGAGATTTTACTAATTTTTGTTTATTTTCTAATCCTTTGTGGTGGACAAAGTACTCTTAATAGTTGTATTAGAAGTACTATATAATGCCATTCATATAAAGAAAAACAAAGGCTAGCCAAACGAAAATAATCGAACAGGTGACAAATTTTAACTTTTGCAATTTTATTTTAATTATTATTATTTTATAACAATGCATGTATAGAAATTTAATTATTAGATTTTGCTAATAATTTTTTTTGATAATATGTTTTGGGTGGCCAAAATTATAATTTTTACAAAAAAAATAACCTTAATAGATTATCAAAAACAAAATTTTATCCTAATATTGGTTCAATTAATTATCGTTAAGTTTTATTAATTTTTTTTTAGTTTACGTTTTTTTGGTGTTTGGATTGTTCTTTTATTACATTTATGATTGTTCCTATAATAAAGAAAAGGAGAAATTACACTTTGCCCACATGTGAATTGTCCAAAAAACACTTTACCTACCTGTAGTTTAAAAAATGACACCTTGTGCACCTGTGGTTTGATTCGTTAACAAAACGTTATCCACCTCTAATCCTGCCGTTACTCTAGCACCAATTCACTCAAAAAAAAAAAAACAAAACAAAACAAAAGCAATTGAATCAATACTCTTTCCTTTGAGAAACCATAACAGAGCATATCTTGCAGTTTCCAAACCAACCTTTACACACACACAAGCGCTGACCCAAGAAAATGTATAGCGCAGATAGCAGCAAAAGTTCTTTTTTCGTTCTTGGCAGAAAATGTATAGCACAGACCCAATTTCTCAAAAAAAAAAAAAAAAAAAAATCATTAACAGGCTACAAATTGAGATAACAGCAGTCATTGATCTTCTCTATTTTTGTACGTGTATGAAAAGTCAGCTAAGGTTGTAAATATGAGAAAGCGCCTTAGATATAGAATTAGATGGTGAAGCACGGCAATACGTGGTGGGTGGAACACAAATATTGGATCAAAACTCGGATGAAACGTCAGCGAAAATATATATCACAGAGCAAAAAGTCATGTATAGCACAGACCCAATTTCTCAAAAAACTCTTCAAAACGTAATCTGCGAGCAATAAGCTGCAAATCTTCAAAAAAACTTCAAAATAAATCAAGATTACAGTAGAAATCTGCCAGCAATTTAAAAAAAAAAAAAAAAAAAATCTACCAGCAATTTTTGAAAAAGAAATCAAGAACCCTAATTATCAAAAACTTACTTGTGGTTTAAATCAAGCAAGAAAATCTTCAAGATCCTTCACATGGGTTTTGGTGGGGCTGCCAACTTCTCTTGATGCTGAGAATTTTAAGTTTTTGTCTTGGTGAAGTGGATCACAATCTAGAATAGGGAGTGTACATGTACAGGGAAGTTTTTTTTTTTTTTTTTTTTTTTTTTTTTTTTCAAAGGAAAGAATTTTGATTCAATTGCTATTGTTTTTTTTTTTTTTTAGTGAATTGATGTTAGAGTAATGGTAGGGTTAGAGGTGGGTAACATTTTGCTAATGGATCAAACCACAGGTGGGAAAATGTCATTTTTTAAATCTCAGGTGGATAAAGTGTTTTTTAGCCAAACCACAGGTGTGTAAAGTGTAATTTCTCCTCAATAAAAATATAATTGTTAGGTTTTTAGACCCCTTAAACCAATTGGATTAACTTAGTTAATTAGTCAAGTTGTTACTTAATCAAATTATGCAATTCTAGGTTATCACAATCAACTAATCATATCAAGTATATAGCAGCGGAAAAGTAAATAACACACAGATATGATGACTCAGGAAAACCAAACAGGTAAAAAACCTGGGGAGGATTTAACCTAACTATCCTCAAGGTAAACTGAGTCCATTATAAGAAAGAATCGAAGTTCATACAAAAGGACTTATAAGCACCCCACTTGACTTCCTAATGCTACCCACCAGTAGAACTGCAAGTTTCGAATTCACGGACTCCTTCTTTCTTGGATTCTCCACAAGATACAAGCACCCCCGCTTGTTTTTCTTTAAGCTCCAATGGCAGCAACTGAGTTGATCATCAAGGTGTTGATAACATCTCTACCTTGAAAACCCTAAGCTTTGTGTAAAGGAAAAATCCTCAAAGATCTCACAAGAGATTCACACAAAACAGAAAATATGAGCAACAATATAACAGGAGCAACTCACAAAACGTGGCTAGGGTTTTGCCTTTTATACCTAGGGAAAAAACATAAAACCCTAAACGTTTAATGAGGTAGGGTTGAGTTGGAAATTCTGCAGAAAAAACTTTTTGGCCGACTTTCGATCGATCGAGTGTAACCTTCAATCGATCAAGCCAAGTTGAAAGTGACAAACACTTTTGCAGCCTCTCAATTCGAACTTTACATTAAATACATAACTATGAGCAAGCCTAAACAAGACAAAGCATATTGTTTTGATCATAGTTTGCCAACATTACACATTAGAGTTCTAAATACGTAAAATCCTAAGTCTTTAGAACCTAACAAACTCCCCCTTTAGCAATCCGTGACAAAACACAAATTAAAAGTTCAAAGTTTACAAAACAAAAGCCTTTTACAAAACATAATGCTCATAAAACAAATTCAATCCTAACTACTATCCATCAGTTACAAGTGTAGACAGTAGCTCAATTGAATCAACCTGTATATTCCTGAAACATTCAACAAACGCATAAACACATATGTGACAGAAAAACAATAAATCAACAAATATGTAAACTAACTCTCCCCCTAAGTTAGATACATCAAAAATAAAAACATTCATTCTTGTGAGTTCACACAACACATAATAAGACATATATCAATGAAAAACTCATAAATATAAATCAATAAGCAGTGAACACAAGAATCATTAATCATATATATAAAATGTATCGCCCCTAACATGAATAGCCGAAAAAGGATATCAAAAGGTATACACGGTGAAACACCTAGATACAATCTAATATCTCCACTAGCTACTCTCCTTAACTACAAAAACTCCTCTACAAGTATCAAAACTACTTCCCCTTTTTGTGACGGAATGCCAAAGGTCAATCACAAGTCATCAAAAGGAGGTGGAGAGGGTGGATGTCGTAAATGCCCCAGATCAGCTCTCAAAGCACGAAGCTCATTAAGCATGTCGACCAAAATCTGACCATGAGCTACCTGAACAGTTATGACAGTCTCCAAGGTACGATAAATATCGAAGTCATCCAAAGGAAGTGGAGGAATAGCAGCAGCAGCAACATCAGCATCAAGATCAGCAACATCCTCTCCAGCAAGACCTGTAGAAGTAGAAGGAGGTGTAGTACCAGAAGGCTCAAACCTAGGGTGTTTAGAGCCAGCTTTAAGATGAGCAGCCCTTTGTCTAAGGAAAGACGCACCTATGGGAGCAATCACATGTACGGGCTCAGAGGAGGGGAAATCATCTAAACTAAGATAAAGCAAAATCCTATGAATAAAGATAGGATGGACAAGAGCATGAGCAGATGATGAACTCCTATAAACTTTGTTCAAAGAACGAAGAAACAAGTAAGGAAAACTGATAGGAGCATCAGTAATGAGAGCATACAAAAAGACACCACTCGAGAGGAATGGTGTGAAGATGAGAGATAGGCCAAAGGGAATGACATGCTATCCTAAGAAAAAGATAAGTAGTCTCAGGAAGCTCAGCAGAAGTGATCCGAGAATCAGTACCCCACTGGATAGAAGACCCAATGATGTATGACATGACATTATCCAAAAGTGGAGACTCATCATATGGGTAGACAGGGTGCTGGACCAAAGGTACCCCTAAAGCATCAGCCACTACTGTAGGAGTAATGGTGTACTCTACGCCTTGTATCCAACTCTTTATCAAAGTGTTGGAATCAAAGATGTGAATAGAGATGTTTGAAAAGAACTCTCTAATCAGGGTAGCTAGAGGAGGAGGATCAGAAATATCCAACAAAAGTAACCAGACCCGATGCTTAAAATTTATCCTAATGGTAGGATCTAACTCATCTAACACAACAAGACGCTCAGCCCAAAATTTTCTCCTAAGGTTTAGTGTTTCAAAAATCTCTTGGTTTTTCTCACTAGGAAACTTCTCACGGTCAAAGGAAGATGGGGGAGGAGAAGGTGGGGGAGCAGACCTACGAGCTCTAGTCTTCCTAGGCATGTTGCTAAAGAGAGGATAGAGACACACAAAAAGAACCAAAAGAATAAAACAAAACACAAACCAAGGGCAAACTGCAAGTTAGCACCGAAAAAAAAAAAAAAAAAATCTTATGATGCATGAACAATCAAAATGTCATGATGCATGTACTCATGTAGTGAAAACAAAGTTCAATTTAAGATCAAACTGACAAAAGTTGGCTTGAACATGGAGTTTCTAACAAAAACCCCAAAAATTTGAAAACCACTTGTTGAATTTTTAAACAAATTGATGAATTGAGCATCACAGAACACAACATACATATTATAATGCTTAATTACATCAAAACAACAAGCCAATTTCATCAATTTCACTCTAATTGAACAAAATCCCCAATTCGGATTCAATACAAGCCCTAGAATTTTAATTTTTCACAAAACCCAAAATTGATCAAATTAACCATCATAGATCATGAATATATCCATATACCAGCAAAACCCATTGATCAATTGCATAAAATAAGGCTTAAATCATCAAAAACCCCAAAAAGGAATAGTCCAAAAATTTTAAGGGATAATGCATGAAAAATGCATGAACTCATGAAAATAAACTCAAAAGGAAGGGCAAAAAGGTCTTACCGGTGTTGGAAGACAAAAACCTCACAAAAGCTTCGGAGTAAAATGACAAAAACTTGATGATTTGGCCTTGCTGAGTCGGAGAGAGAGAGAGAAAAAGGTTTCGAAATTTTTTGAAAAGTGATTTGAATCAGTCAAAGATTGAGTTTTAAAAACCTGATTCGCAATCTTCGATTGATCGAAAATTACTTTCGATCGATCGAAACAACCCGAGACTCATAAAACTTTTTAAGCTCATTTTCGATCGATCGAAAAACAGATTGGATCGATCGAAACAGGCAGAAGCTCACAAATTTTTGTGAAAAATCACAGTTTTTGAAAGAACAAACACATTTTGGCACAAACTCCTCAAAGCATTAAAATTGATAAACAAAAGGCATGAATATGAGATGAAATGCTTTTTCAAAAACCCAAGTCTCAAACCCAATTTCTCAAAAACTAATTTTCAATCATTCTCCCTTTAAATTCTCAAACAACAAATATGTTGTGCATAATTCTCAAGCTATTTTCAAACTTGGCTGCTCAGACCAAAAACACACACAATAACATGTACAAAGTTTAGCAAAGAGTAACTTGTATAGTATGTGCAACTAGCAAAACCATGAGATAAATGTGAGGTGATATGTGAATTGAAATCAAACACAAAGTCTACAAAATTCATCACATAGAATTTAAAATAGACTATCACCAAAAGAGTTACATCTTATAACTCTCACATCTCCTAAAACAAAAGCTTGCAATCATGTAAATTTTTTGAATTTTGCCTCATAATATACACACAAGTTTTAATTATGTGAACTGGCATCAAGCCTAATAGTACACACCAATTTTAAGCACTAAGAAATTAAAGCTGAGGCTACGCCTTATGTTCTTTTTGTGCATGTGCTACACTTTCTCGAGCACAAAATCTTACGATATGTACTAAGGTGTTCATGATTGATTAGTGAACAGTGGTAAGATGGTTATTTATGCCTTTCTCAAATGGATCAAGTCCGACAGTCAAATAACATGTGACTTCAAGATTAAGACAAAGTTATTAACACCATAAACATCTTTCCCATACAACATGCACTACAAAACTTCAACTAGTAAAGTGCAATAAATAAGCTTATCAAAGCTAAACAAGGTACATAATACATGTTATGTGAAAATAAATTAACCAACCTTATTTTCAAGAACCAAGAAAAATAATGTCACACATATTTTGCTTCTTCCCCCCCCCCCCCTCCCTTTTTTTTTTTTTTTTAATTTTTAAAAGAGAAAACATAATCAATCCTAGAATGAAATGTATGAATGTAATGCAATGCAAATCCTAGAACAAAAGAACAAAAACCAAAAACAATGGTCACAAAGAGTAGAGCAATGAAGTACAAGGACCATGTCAAAAAGACTCAATTAGGTCGAGTCTTTTGCATCCAAAACCTTTTAGATGCACCACGAGCAGTGGAGTTCTTATTCACGTTTGAGTGATTGCCAACTCCATTATTGGAATAAAGGTTTAAGGCCTTTACCAATTCACCAATAAGTGCCACAAGATCTTATGCTTGAGACACATATTTTTTTGGTTTGTTTGCTCTCTTAGTAGTTTGAAGCTTGTAACAGTTAGGATGAATATGTCCATACTTTCCACAATAATGACAAACCCAAGCAGGTTTACCATGCATCTTGTCCTTAGAAAGGGTAGACTCCTTAGGTTTAGACTCTGTCAGATCAATCCTAATATTCCTAGGTGGTGAAACTTCTAGGTTTGACAACCTTACTTACAGGTGGTTTGACAGTTTCACTCACAACCTCACTCATGGAAGGTTCAGAATAGGATGAAGGAACAAAGTTTGTGGAATTTGGCGCAGACACAAAGATGCATTCAACAAAACCTAAACCAAATTTGTCAGAAGGATACTTTTGAACACTTAGCATGTGATCAAGTTTAGAACTAGCAGATCTAGCAATAGATAAATCAAGTTCTAATTTCTTAACCTTACCAATCAACAGCATATTCTCAGTTTTCACATTGTTCAAAAGTTCATTAGTATCAACTAGTTTAACAAGCAAATTCTTCTTATCAAGCTCAAGTGATTCAATTTTCTTCAGGCCAAGTTCAACATTCATAGCATCCTTTGCAGCAACTTTGCAAAGTTTATTATAGGTCTCTTGAAGATCTGCATCCTCAGAGAGTTCCCCATCAGAAGGGCTCTTTTCAACAGACACGCCTTCATTGACTACAGCAGTAGCAGTGAAAGCAATAAAGTTTCCATCCTCGTCACATCCAGACTCATCATCAGAAACCTCATTATCACTAAGGGTTACAGCCATAGCCTTGCCCTTAGACCTCAAGTATGTGGGATATTCAGATTTAACATGACCATACCCTTGACAACCAAAACATTGAGAACCCAAAGAATTATTGGAAGATTGACCTAGTTTCACTCTAGGTTTTTCAGTGTTGCTAACCTTAATGAGATCATTCTTCATAAAATTTCTAGGTTCATCAATGTTTGTATTTCTTGCATTTCTGTTACTGTTCCTAAGAAAGTTTCTAAAGTTCTTCGCAAGGTAAGCAATCTCTATAGTAGAGAACTCATCATCAAATCCACTAGCATCAACATCATCAACAGACTTAAGAGCCATTGATTTGGATTTGCTAACTTTGGGTAGGTCCAACTTATAGGACTGAAGCGATCCTACAAGTTCATCGATAGGAATGGAGTCCACATCCTTGCTCTCAGTAATGGCAGTCACTTTAGGTCTAAAGTCTTCAGTCAAAGATTTAAGAATCTTTCTAACAATTTTAGATTGATCATAGATTTCATCATTCGACATTCTAATGCTTTCAAATCTAGAAGTTAATTGCTGCAACTTATTTATTTTGATAGCCTTTGTGCCTTCATGCATAGTTTGGAGGATTTCCCAAGCAGTATGAGCAATCTCAGCATTTGAGATTCTCTTAAATTCCTCCATAGATACAGCGTTAAAGATGGCATTCATAACTTTGCTATTGAAACCAGTTACTTCTTTTTGAGAAGTTTGCCACTCACTCACAGGAGTAGTGGGCTTTTCCCATCCGTACTCAACGAAATTCCAAACTCTCTCATCAATGGATTTCAGGAATGCTTTCATCCTTACTTTCCAATAAGCATAGTTATTCCCATCAAAGTGAGGAGGAACAACAAGAGAGTGTCCGTGTTCCATGACAACAGAGGTCAAGGATCAGCTCAGAGATCAAAAGATCTACAACAAAAGAGCTACCCACTCTGATATCACTTGTTAGGTTTTTAGACCCCTTAAACCAATTGGATTAACTTAGTTAATTAGTCAAGTTGTTACTTAATCAAATTATGCAATTCTAGGTTATCACAATCAAATAATCATATCAAGTATATAGCAGCGAAAAAGTAAATAACACACAGATATGATGACCTAGGAAAACCAAACCGGTAAAAAACTTGGGGTGGATTTAACCTAGCTATCCTCAAGGTAAACTGAATCCACTATATAAAAGAATCGAAGTTTATACAAAAGGACTTACAAGCTCCCCGCTTGACTTCTTAATGCTACCCACCAGTAGAACTTACTGACACGACTACGTGCAAGCTTTGAATCCACGAACTCCTTCTTTCTTGGATTCTCCGTAAGATACAAGCACCCCCGTTTGTTTTTCTTTAAGCTCCAATGGCAGCAACTAAGTTGATCGTCAAGGTGTTGATAAGATCTCTACCTTGAAAACCCTAAGTTTTGTGTAAAGGAAAGCTCTTCAAAGATCTCACAAGAGATTCACATAAAACAGAAAATATGAGCAACAATACAACAAGAACAACTCACAAAACGTGGCTAGGGTTTTGCCTTATATACCTAGGGTAAAAACATAAAACCCTAAATGTTTAATGAAGTAGGGCTAAGTTGGAAATTCCGCAGAAAAAACTTTTTGGCTGACTTTCGATTGATCGAGTGTAACCTTCGATCGATCGAGCCAGGCCGAAAGTGACAAAAACTTTTGCAGCCTCTCGATTCCAACTTTACATTAAATACATAACTTTGAGCAAGCCTAAACAAGATTAAACATATTGTTTTGATTATAGTTTGCCAACATTACACATTAGAGTTCTAAATACATAAAATCCTAAGTCTTTAGAACCTAACAATAATTATGAAATACATTACTCATTATTAGATTAGTTTAAATTGTAAATTTTTTTTAATAAAACCACCATAAAAATAATTATCACATGCAATGTGCAGGTTCGCGGCTAGTTTAGGAATAATTGCTCATTCGTTTATGTGTAGGTTTGCCCCACACTGCTAATCAAGAAGGATCGTGGGTGCCCTACAGACTTGAAGGCAAGGCCAAAAGCATATGGAGAAGTCAATGTGAGCAGCAATGTTCCTGGTGTTGAGTTATTACAAGAAGATGACAATAACGAGGATGATATTAATGACGCTAAAAGGTCCTCATCCAATGATTCTGATGATGATCATGATAATGAGGTTGATGTTGCCAGCGATGATGAAGAAAATCAGCTATATGGTGATATTACTGGAAGTGAAGATGATGAATTAGAAGATGACGAAGTAGCTCAAAATGAAGATGGAGATAACATTATTGATAGTGATGACAGTGATGTTAGTGACAATGATGATGATGATGATGGGAAAGAAGAGGAGGAAGAGGAGGAGATGGAAGCTGCAGATGAGGATGTGAATGAAGCAACAAACTGTTCCAGTAAAACTGGTGACGTCAATGCTAGGGATAGTGAAACCGGATGAAGAGAATCTAAAGCAAAAAAAAGGAAGTTGTTTGATTTTGATGGACAATTGCTTGCTATTGATTCAAGCCTTCGGGCTCTAAAGAGATTGGCAGGAGTGATGATGGTTCAAACCTCACCAGACTCAACTGATGGAATTCTTTCTAATGAGGACTTCCAAAGAATCAAGGAATTGAAGGTATTGTATTGGTATCAAACTTGAAGGAAAAAATGGGGTTAATTTTTAACTTTGTGCCTTGGAAAACGATGATGCAAAGTTTCTTTAATATTTGTGATACTAGATTTCATAACATTGCATGTTGATTAGTGGGTGCTTTTGTGGTTATTTTATTAGGCAGAGAAGGATGCAAATGATGCTTTGGTTAAACATGGGTTAAGAAATGGTATCCCAAGTTCTGATCAACTGAGTACTAAGCAAGTTGATCCCGCCAAACTTGAAGTAAGTTTTCTATTTCTTTACTGGCTAGTATATCTTAGTTCTTTTTATTTATTTATTTATTTATAATAAATTTTTTATGAAGAGAATGAATCCTGTCATCAAAGGAGTCGAAGGAAAAAAGAGAGTTGGGGGGGGGGGGGGGGGGGGGAGGGGGGTGGTGGGGAGGGACCTCCTGCGGTTGCTGCTAAGGTGAAAGGTTACCTCCCTACATGGGAAGAGGGGGTGGGGAGCAAGAAGCCTTCAGAAATAGGAACATTGAGTGTGGGTTCTAAACCAACTAGGTGCATGTATAAACTTACTGATTGAAAAAAGTACATTGAGCAATTGAGTGTTGGAACGGTTTTTAAGTTGGAAATGCATTTTAGGTTACAAAGCAGCAGAAGTTTTTTATATTGTAAATCTATTGCAACATATTCATTCTATCTCATGATGTTTAATTATGTTCTCCTAACACATAAGATTCTTCCTTTAAAACTTATACTGATCCACCTTTTCATGTATTTTGTAGGTTCATGTAAAAAAGAAGATGAGCAAGGAGGAAAGATTAGCGTTAGTTAGGGCAGGGAGGGAGGACAGAGGGAAGTACCAGGCTTGAACGTCTGTAAAGCAGAAAAAGGTAATTCCATTTCTGACACTTCATGTTCTTCATATACTTGCCTTTTAGAGTCCTGATGTTAGATTGGTGTGCAATTCATTAGTTCTCTTCTAAGTTTGGCTTTGAATTTAAGAATTATGTGTATAACATCCTTACCTCAGAATCCAAACAGCCTGTATCAAGGAGTTAGTGGGAAAGATCTAGAAAATGAGGGAGGGAAGGATAGCTCCCGTCCCTTTTTTAGATGCTCTAGATGGAAAGAAAAAAGTGAGAATCAGAGAAGGAAAGATCCACTTTTAAAATTTATCCACAAACTAATAGCAGAAAAGGAGGGTATAATGGCAAAATACATGGTTTAATTCTCCTTTCCTCAATCTCTTGAAAACCTATGCTTTCCTCTCTTCTTCCTTAAGGTGTTATTTGACCAGCGCCTTAGCTTCAGATTCTCTCTCTCTCTCTCTCTCTCTCTCTCTCTCCAATGCTATCTTTGTTTCTTTCTTTCTATTCAATAATGTTACAATTTTAGCCCATTAGCCCATAAGATAATTAAGAATAGCACAGCGTTGAACATCTTATCCTTTTTTCTTTTTATGACTTATCGTGTTCAATCTATGATAAGTATTAGGCTGTGATGCCCTCATATAGTTACTTTATTTGAATTTTGTTTATACCATTTTGTCATTGGATAGACTGGTGGTCTGAGCAATAGGTAGGAGTGCAAGAAGAATCTGCCTATGGCAGCAAAGAAAGCCAAGGTAGCAAGGTCTCAACTAGAGAAGAAGAAAAAACAACAGCATGCAGGCAAACAGTTTCGTGGGAGGAAAGCGTGGAAATGATTGGAAACATTTATCGCTTTCCTATACAATGTTCTGTTATATTTTTTGAATGGCATTTATATTATTTTTCCAGTTTTTTTCCCCCTAATCCAAATTTATCATGTCAATAAAAATTCCAACTCAACATCATGTTAGAATCAATTTTGTTCTAATTTCGCTTTTCCTTTCCTAGTTGGGCATGGCTGAGTCTAGCTGCCAGTGGATTGGACTTGTTTTGGGTATGTCTCGATCAGATTTGGATGGGTTTGATTTTAAATTCGATTTCACTATTGATAGTAATGGTTATCTAAGAGCATTTCTAGCGCTCTCTATATTTTTGTATTGTTTAATGAGTAAACAATAGCTTTTACCTTTTGTTTACCTACATTTTTAAATACACTTTCTAATAAATTTTTTATCATTTTTTTATTCTGTTTTTTTGAGAAAAAAATAATTAAGAAATAATATTTAAAAGATCACACATTTTCATTCAAAAAACAAAGACCACAAATTTATTTCTATAGAGAGAGAGAGAGAGAGTTTCAAAATTTGAAGAGAGAGTCGCTTGAGGGACCCAGGCTAGCGGAAATTGGCGTTCACCTTGCAAAGCCAAGTCATTCACTCCACCTCTCTTCCGTCTCCTCCCTATAGTTGAAAGGACATGTTGCCTAAATAGGTTAGATCGGCTTGTGTCTTCTTTATTTATTTATTCATTTGATTAGTTTTAAGTTTATGTTTTGTGCTTTTGTTTTTGCTTGGATTGTGTCTTCTCTTGAGTTTAGAGACATTTGAGAGAGAGAGGAATTGGGTTAAGTTGTTAGCCATTGTGAATGTTGAGAAAAAATTGAATATTTTAATCGGTTAGTTAAATTTTTTATTCCAGTTAATCCTTTTGCTAATGAACAGTAGGTCATCAGACCAAGAGAGTTATTGTTCATTAGAAAATGATTTTTTGCTAAGGAATATTAACTTAAAGAGTTTATTAAAGTAACATTTTGTGGGTTTACTCTCCAAGTTAAATAGGATTTTGGGTTTAGAGAGTTTGTTAGAGATGCTCTAACATAGGCTAATTATGCCTTAAAAATTTCCCTCTCGCAAAAATCTCTTTTACATAGTAAGATTGTTGAAACTCCTATCAAGACTAATACACGACTCACTCCTCCTTGACAGTGAGCTACTCCATAATGTCACATTGTATCAATAGTAGTTAAATTTCTAACTATTAGTTGGGATCAGGATCGGGTGTGGTACCACACCTAGTGCAATTACTGTTGGGATTAGTGCCCTTGAATTCTATTGTATGATACTGTGTATGATATTATGTATGACATTATGTATGACTTAATATTATAATTGATAAAGTTTTTTATTTATTTATTATTATCTAAAATAATGGTAACATGAATATTCAAACATTATCATATAGTCTACGAGATACATAGTATGTGATTTATGTAAAAAGTCACAGAAAATATAAATCACAAGTTTTTTGTGAACTCGGAATTTAAATTCGTAGTCGGTGATGAAATTGGGCATTTCATTTGTGAATACTATAACTTATTAACTAAGATGATTTGTCTTAATCATGGAAGTAAAGACTTCTAGTTGATATGTTGATATGTTTTAAGAGTTAAGACATATTGAACTGGACTGCTGTGAGATTTATTATTCTCCTAATGACTGTCAAATGAATAATAAATCTCACAACTTATATCTATATGAACTCTTAATTCTAAGAGAATAATGGATCTGATCATGAAGTATAGGTTGCTTTGATATATCAAGAGTGAGATTTAAAATCACGATCAAAACCTTAGTATGTTGGGCAGCCACATTTAGTGTTGATGGAACATATATTTTCAAGATACAATTCATAGTCTCTTAACGGAGATATAAAATATTCACTTGAGATAAGTTTAATGGGTTTGTTATTTAGAATGTTAGGCCTAACTACTTTGGTAAATAGTTATTAAAGTATATATTTATGAAATTGGATTTCATAAGTATATGATGAATAACTTAAAGGATTAAACCGGGTACTCAAGGATTAAGATGTAGTAATTTACAAAATGGCAGTCTATATTTATGACTTTGTATTACTACGAATATTTTATGAAAATGTTACATGTCTAATAAAGTATTGGGATATAATTTATTAATAAATCCTAGAGTGCAATTATATTTATATATATAGTGGTATTAATATAATTAACGGTAACTTTGGACTTGTCAAGAGTTGACAGAAAAGCCCAAGGCCCATTGGAGCTAGAGTCTTATTTGTTTTCTTTTGGTCTCACTCCAAGCCACATATTAAAGCCCAATTAGAAATGCCCAAAAGGCTAGCCCATTTAAACAATCAATTATATTGAGAGAAACATACAGAATTTTGCTTTGGACTTGTCAATAGTTGACAGAAAAGCCCAAGGCCCATTGGAGTTAGAGTCTTATTTGTTTTCTTTTGGTCCCACTCCAAGCCACATATTAAAGCCCAGTTAGAAAGGCCCAAAAGGCTAGCCCATTTAAACAATCAATTATATTGAGAGAAACATACAGAATTTTGCAATATAAC
This sequence comes from Quercus variabilis, assembly GCA_030445155.1. Taxonomy (NCBI): domain Eukaryota; kingdom Viridiplantae; phylum Streptophyta; class Magnoliopsida; order Fagales; family Fagaceae; genus Quercus; species Quercus variabilis. The sequence continues at coordinate 84,330,678 of CP129448.1, read as the reverse complement.
AATAAGTTCATGAAATGGTATGTACGTTACTGTTGGACACTCTCTCATTCTCTCTTGAACAAATTCATATAACATATTGAGAGACCACACTTCTTGGGCATTAGTGGAATTGGAGTGAAGATTAAAAGTGTTCCCAAGTGCTTCTAATCTTTGTTTCGAAATTCACCATACCAAGGTACACTCTCTTGTTCTTATATTTTGAAATTTAATTAGTGCATGTTATCAATTGCGAATGAAGTAGATTCATTAATTTTTCGTTGCATATGTTTTGTATGTGATACAAACATGTTCTTTCCATCAATTACCCCCTCCCTACTCTCAAAAACTTTTTACCACTTTCAATTTTTTACTTGCTCATTTTTTTTTTTTTTTTTTATATTCAATTTGAAAGTTGCTTTTTTCAATTCTCAATCCTAACCATTGGAGAGATATTGACCTAATATCTCTAATGTTGCTCATCACATCAATCAATTGTTGGCCCCTTATTTCACACTTTGTAAGAGAGTCTCACAGAACAAATGAAAACAATAATGTTAAATATATCTCTCATTTGTTTATTTTCACATGATTGACTTTTCAGCCACCCATCCTAATTACATAGGGTAGGCAATATCTCTTGCCCTTGTTCATTATCCGCATAAGCAACTTGTTAGCAATCCACCCTATTTATTAAGGGTAGAAATGTAGCCACCCAAGTTAATGCCTTGTCCCCTACAGTCTCTCCCATTTCCAATATATTCTCAAATCTCATTGTAAGAGAGATAACAATGGAGAAGCACTGAGAGATAGAGAACAAAGGGAGATGTATGTATTCAGTAATGGAAATCATATGACGTGGTGGATGACCATTAGAACATAAGTAATTCAGGTATAATTTTACTCTCATATTTCCTTTATTGTATAACAAATAAATAAAAAAATAGCTTTGTAAATAAATTTATTGAGGTGGTGTTCATAGATTAAAAAAGAAAATTGGACAACTTGTTGAGGCTAATGCAGGGGTTTTTTTGGTTGAGTTTAGCCAAACGTCTACTTCAATCTCTCCGCTGGAGCTCTCCAACCAGTTCAGGAGAGCTACACAAGCTTGCTTTGCTGCTCCGTACAAGAGGGTCAGTATTCTAATCTTCTCTTTGAGGCCCTGGTATGGGTTTCTCAAGGGAAGACTCAATGGTTATCTTCTTAACTAGCTTTAGTCCTGGTTCTCTGCTCTGGGCTTTGGCTTGGCTCATTTTGTCCCTGGTTGATGATCTAAGACCTTGTTGAGAAAAGCATTCTATGATTTTTTTTTTCCCTCTCACCATTTAAACATGCTCAGAAAAAGAAAAAAAAAGTTAAATTTTAATAATATTTAAATAAATTGGAGAAAGAGTAAAAGAGCCTGATGTATGTACTTGTGAATATGAAGTAGCTAAAAATGGAAAAAGGTTAGAGTGCCTTTTTATTTTATTTTTACTTTTTCGATTTAAACTAATGAGCATATTGAATAAGAATATAGAGATTATTGTGACTGCTATAAGTTACATATATTAGCTCCCTTGTCATCTCAGAGTTAACTCATTCTAATGCAATTATTAAAAAAAAAAAAAAAAAAAAAAAAAAACAAAACAAAACAAAAAATGAAAAAGAAAAGAAAAGGTCACATTCTACTTCTAATTCCATATAACGGATCCAGCAGTTTCTTTGGACAATGCAGCAAGCAAAGAATGTTTCCACATCAAAATGACTGTCATACCGACCATTAAAATATGCAAGAGTCTATAAACACAACTTTTATGCCACAACTTAGATGTGGTCAATTGAGTGAAGCATGTTTGATTATTAAAATCAATTGTTCTTTTTTTTTTTTTTTTTAATAACTGTTTTATTAGATTGATTTTTTTTTTTTTATAATTATTAGATTGATATTTAATTTCTAATTCTTTCATAAGTCTGTGCTTGAATTTTCTTATTGCTAGAATAGAGTTTTATAATATCTCTAGTAAAACGTGATAATCTTGTTAAATATTACTTTTGCCATAGTATTGCCTCTAGGGTATGCAATGCTCTTAAGTTTTTCTAGCAAAGTAATTATTTTATAAACTAAATTATTGGAACAATTGATGAGTATAATCAACCAAAAAGAGTTTTATTAACAAAGCTTATTTCTAAATCTTCCAATCAAGCAGTTTATGTGTTTACTTACTCAATTATGTATTAAATTGGATTGGTAGTGGATGCTTAACAATATTGGTGGACAAACCCTAATGCCCTAGTGATTTTAATTATTGAATTTACCAAACTTTATTTTTCCTAAGTTTCAATCATATTTTTCTACATACTATTGGTGCTTTAATTTTGACGTGTTCCTGTTTTCCTTTTCTTTGTGGAATGACAACCTTAGCTACACTATAATTTCCGTTACAAAATTGGATGATATCAAGAGAATTAGATTTTGACAATTAAAACATTTAAGTTGCTTGCCAGTTCTCCCTTGTTCAAACTACTTGACTTCATTTAAATGTTTTATGTATACCTGAAAATCTGAGATAGTGATATTATTTAGGTTTGTCATTTCATTTGTGTCTGTGAACTAATAGAAATATAGAATGTTATATATGATAGGAGGAAACCAAGTACTGGACAGTTGGTTTTTAAATTCTTTTATTAATTATATAATATATTTAAATATATATTTAAATATACTATCATATATAATATATATATATATATATTATAGTATTAGTAGGAACCGAAGAATCAAGAAGTGCTCTAAAGGCTGATTTTTTGTTAAGGAATTGAAATGGAACTAAACAGTAAACACTATCTAGTCATAGTCATGGTCTCCAAAGTGCTCTAAAGGCTGATTTTTTGTTAAGGAATTGAAATGGAACTAAACAGTAAACACTCTTTAGTCATAGTCATAGTCTCCAAAGTACAAGTTGTACACGTGTATGGTTGGGAAGCATTTCACTTTTTTCTATGCTATAAGTTCTCATGTCAATTTGCAACAGTTATCAGAAGTCAGAACTCAGAAGACTCAGAACTCATGTGAATTGCAGAGTATAGTGTTACACGTTAAGCATTCCACTTTATTTTAGTGCAGTACAGCTAGTTTTTTGAAAAAATTTATTAAATATATAATATATTTTAAATATATATTAAATATAAGCGGGTCGGGTCGGGTTTGGCGAGTTGGTAATTTTATGACCCAAACCTAACCCGACCTGCTAAAAAAAAAAAAAAAAAATTGTGACTCAACCCAACCCATCAAACTTTAAAAACCGACCCAACTCGGCAGGTCGGGTTAGGTCGGATCGAGTTTGACGGGTTGGTGGGTTTTTTGCACACTCCTAATTGGAACTGTGGATATTCCAGGATTGCTAGTATTTGAAAATGTTTGGTTTGTTGATGTACTGAAGGTCAATTTACTCAGCATAAGCCAGATTTGTGACAATGGATTAAATGTTCTTTTCACCAAGTATGAATGTGAGATACTTGATGGAGGAGGTGACTGTATGTGTGTTGGTGTAAGGACAGCTGACAACTGTTATGGCATAACACCAAGTGTGAACAACAAGTGCTTTAGTGCAAAAATTGATCAAGTTGATTTGTGGCGTCAACGGTTAAGACATGCCAGTCATAAGCAGTTAGAGAAGATTTCCAAATGTGAGGCAGTTATTGGTTTACCTAAGTTTGAGAAGATAGATAAGTGCATTTATGGATCATGTTAGATAGGTAAACAAGTGAAATCCAAGCATCTGTCTGTGATGTTCAAACTTCAAGACCGTTAGAGCTTCTGCACATTGATCTCATGGGTCCTGCCAGAGTTTAAAGTTTGGGTGGAAAGAAATATATTCTAGTTGTTGTGGATGATTTCACTAGATATACTTGGGTTGTACTTTTGAAAGATAAAGCTGAGGCTCCTGAGAAGATGATACATCTGTGCAAGAAATTGCAGGTTGAGAAATATATTGTGATAGCTAGAATAAGAAGTGATCATGGAAGAGAATTTGAGAATACCAAGCTGGCTACTTTCTGCAATGATCAAGGCACTTATCAAGAGTTCTCGTCGCCCAAGACACCTCAACAGAATGGGATTGTGGAAAGGAAAAATAGGGTTGTTCAGGAGATGGCTCGAGTTATGTCACACAACAAAAAGTTGCCAAAATCCTTCTGGGGAGAAGCTGTCAACACTACTTGCCATACACTAAACCGAGTGTATTTCAGACCTGATTCCAAGAAAACTCCCTATGAATTCTGAAGAGGGAAGAAGTCGGTTGTCAAATATTTCAGGATATTTGGCAGTGATTGTTACATTCTACGTGATAGAGAGAACCTAGAAAAGTTTGATGCAAAAAGTGATAAAGGATACTTTCTAGGATACTCTTCCACTAGTAAAGCGTATAGAGTGTACAATCTAAGAACCAAAACAGTCATGGAATCTTCAAATGTTGTGATAAATGATGAAGTGTATTTAGAAACACTGATAGAAAGCACTGCTCTTGGTCAAGATAAGTCTCTAGAAGTTGATGATTCACTTCCTACTGAGTATGTTGGAAAACATAGTAAGGAAGAGCTGCTGTTGTTAAATGATAGAGTTTCAGTACCATCAAATTCAGAACCATCCACTCCAGTTTGTGAAAATCAACAAGTACAAAGTGAGCTCAGTCCTCCATCTGAACAGAAAGGTACCTCTACATCTTTAGTTAAAGGTCCATCCTCTAGAGTGAGACTGAATCATCCCTCCACAAATATATTGGGTAGTTTGAATGATAACATGAGATTGAGATCAAAAGCATTGAATGTGATTACTCACTCATGCTATCTGTCCCAATTTGAACCAAAGAAGGTGGATGAAGCACTTCAAGATGCTGATTGGGTAAATTTCATGCACGAAGAACTTCATCAATTCGTTCGGAATGATGTGTGGGAACTAGTTCCTAGACCAAAGAATGTAAATGTGATTGTAACTAAGTGGATCTTTAAGAACAAGTCAGATGAACATGACATTGTGATCAGAAACAAATCAAGACTTGTTGCACAAGGGTACACACAGGTGGAAGGAATTGACTTTGATGAGACTTTTGCACCAGTAGCAAGGTTAGAATCCATCCGAATACTGTTGGCCATAGCAAGTCACCTAAACTTTAAGCTATATCAAATGGATGTCAAGAGTGCTTTCTTGAATGGAATGATGCAAGAAGAAGTATATGTTGAACAACCTAAAGGCTTTGTTGATCCTCACAAACCGGATGATGTCTACAAATTGAAGAGAGTTCTCTATAGGTTGAAACAAGCTCCTTGGGCTTGGTATGACAGATTGACTGCATATCTCACTAAGCATGGATTCAAAAGGAGATCTGTAGATACAACTCTCTTCATAAGAAAGGATAAGACTGGTTTTGTTGTAGCTCAAATTTATGTTGATGATATTGTTTTTGGTGCTACTAATGATTCTCTTGCTCATTCTTTTGCAGATGAAATGAAGGCGATGTTTGAAATAAGCATGGTTGGTGAACTGACTTACTTTTTGGGATTGCAGGTAATGCAAACAAAGGCAGGAATCTACATCAATCAAGCTAAATATGCAAGAAATTTAGTTAAAAGATTTGGACTGGACAAGGCTGCTCATGCTAGAACACCGATGGCTGCTAATACAAAATTAACAATTGATCCATCAAGTGAGTCTGTTGATGTTACTTTATATAGAAGCATAATAGGTTGTCTTTTGTATCTGACTGCTAGTTGACCTAATATCTCTTTTAGTGTTGGTGTTTGCTCTAGATTCCAATCTAATCCTAAGGTTTCTCATTTAAATGCTGTTAAGAGAATTATAAAATATGTGAGTGGAACCTGTGATTATGGATAATTTTATAGCAAGGAGTCTAATTTGTCTCTTACTAGTTTTTCTGATTCTGATTGGGCTGGGAATGCTGATGATAGAAAAAGCACCACTGAGGGGTGTTTTTATGTAGGAGCCAATCTTGTGGCTTGGATGAGTAAGAAGCAAAATTTTGTTTCTTTATCCACTGCTGAGGCAGAATATATTGCTGCTGGGAGTTGTTGTTCTCAGCTCCTTTGGATGGAAAAAACTTTTGAGTGATTATGGGATTCCTCAAGACACCATGGTTGTCTATTGCGATAACTCTAGTGCTATAGATATATCTAAGAATCCTGTTTAGCACTCTAAGACCAAACAGATTGAGCTTAGGTATCATTTCATTAGGGATTTGGTTGAAAAGAAAATTTTTGTTCTTGAATATATCCCTACTGATCGTCAAAACACTGACATCTTTACCAAACCGCTTGATAGAAGTAAGTTTGAGACACTTCGTCAAGTGATTGGTGTGCTTCGATGTCCCTAGTTGTTTTTGGCTTCCTTGGTCCTTATGCTTCATTGCTCTATTCATCTGTGACCATTGTTCTTTGGTTTTTGTGTTTTTTTTTTTGTGTTTTTTTTTGGTTCTAGGACTTGCATTGCATTACATTCATGCATTGCATTCTAGGATTTATTTGTTTTCTCTTAAAAAAAAAAGAGGAAGCAAAAACTATGTTTGACACTATTTTTCTTGGTTTTTGAAAACAAGATTGGTCAATCTATTTACACATGTCATGTCTTATGTACCTTGTTTAGCTTTGATGAGCTTATTCTTTGCACTTTACTAGTTAAAGCTTTGTAGTGCATGTTGTGTAGGAAAGATGTTTATAGTGGTTACCACTTTGTCTTAATCTTGAAGTCACATGTTATTTGATTGTCAGACTTGATCCTTTTGAGAAAGGCATAAATAACCATCTCACCACTGTTCACTAGCCAATCATGAACACCTTAGTGCATATCATAAGATTTTGTGCTCGAGAAAGTGTAATACATACACAAAAAGAATATAAGGTGTAGCCTCGGTTAAATCTCATAATTAAAATTGGTGTGTACTATTAGGCTTAATGCCAATTCACTTAATTAAAACCGATGTGTACTATTAGGCTTGATACCAATTCACATAATTAAGAGGCAAAAATTCAAGAAACATAAATGATTGCAAGCTTTTGTTCTAGGAGATGTGAGAGTTATATGATGTAACTCTTTTGGTGATAGTCTCTTTTAAATTCTATGTGATGAATTGCGTAGACTTTGTATTTAATTGCTATTCACATATTACCTCACATGTATCTCAAGTTTTTGCTAGTAGCACACACTACACAAGCTACTCTTTGTTAAACACTGTACATGTTATTGTGTGTGTTTTTGGTCTGACCAACCAAGTTTGAAAATATCTTGAGAATTGTGCACAACATATTTTGTTGATTGAAGAATTTAAAGGGAGAATGATTGAAAATTTTTTGTGAAAGAATTGGGTTTAAAATTTTGGGTTTTTGAAAAAGCATTTCATCTCATACTCATGCATTTTATTCATTAATTTTCATGCTTTGAGGAGTTTTGTGGCCAAAATGTGATTGTTTTTCAAAACCTGTGATTTTCTCAAAAATTTAGTGAGCCTCTGCTTGTTTCGATCGATCCAATCTGTTTTTCGATTGATCGAAAATGAGCTTCTATTTCTCTTATGAGTCTCAGGTCACTTCGATTGATCGAATGTAATTTTCGATCGATCGAAGATCGTGGAAAAGGTTTTTTAAAAACTCAGATCTGACTTGTTCAAAGTCAATTTTTTCAAAACCTTTCAAACTTTTCTTCTCTCTCCGACTCGGCAAGGCTCCACAAAGATTTTTTTGTTGTTTTCTTCCAATTTCTTTGCAAGGTTTCTCTCTCCTCAAGCCGGTAAGACCTTAATACCCTTCCTTTTGAATTTATTTTCATGTTTTCATGCATAAATCCATGCATCTGAGGGTAATTTTCAGACTATACAAAATTTTGGATTTTTGTTGATTCAAACCCTATTTTGTGAAATTGATCAATGGGTTTTTGTGGGGACATGATATAAACATTATATTGATGGTTTAATTTGATCAATTTTGGGTTTTGTGAAAAATTGAAAATTCTAGGGCTTGTATTGAATCTGAATTGAGGATTTTGTTCAATTAGGTTAAAATTGATGAAATTGGCTTGTTGTTTTGATGTAATTGAGCATTATAATATGTGTGTTGGGTTTTGTGATGCTCAATTCATTAATTTGTTTTAAAAATTTCATCAAGTGGTTCTTCAATTTTGGGGTTTTTGTTAGAAACCCTATGTTCAAGCCAATTTTGTTAATCTAACCTTTAACTGAACTTAATTTTTACTACATTAGAACATGCATCATGACATTTTAACTGTTCATGCACCATATAGTTTTTTTTATTCTATTTTTTTATGCTAATTTGCAGTCTGCCCTTAGTTTTTTTTTTTTTTTTGGTTCTACTTTGTGTCTCTGTCCTTTCCTTAGCATCATGCCTAGGAAGACTAGAGCTCATAGGTCTGTTCCCTCTCCTTCACCTCACCCACCTTCCTTTGACCGTGAGAGGTTTTCGAGTGAGAAAAACCAAGAGATTTTTGAGAAGCTGAACCTTCAGAGAAAAATTTGGGCTGAGCGTTCTGTCATCTTAGATGAGGTTGATCCTGCTATTAGGGAAAATTTTGAGCGTCGAGGGTGGTTAACTTTGTTGGATGTTTTTGATCATCCTCCTCCCGCTACCCTGATTAGAGAGTTCTTTTCGAACATCTCTATCCGCGTCTATGATTCCAACACTCTAGTTAAGAATTGGATACGAGGCGTAGAGTATGTCATTACTCCTATGGTAGTGGCTGATGCTCTAGGGGTACCTTTGGTCCAACACCCTGTTTACCCTTATGATGAGTCTCCTTTGTTAAGTGATGTCATGTCTTACATCACTGGTTCTTCTATCTAGTGGGGTTCTGATCCTCGGATCACCACTGCTAAGCTTCTTGAGACTATCTATCTTTTCTTTAGGATAGCGTGTCATTCTTTTTGGCCCATTTCTCATCTTCACACCATTCCTCTTAAGCGGTGTGTATTTTTGTATGCTCTTGTCACTGATGCTCCTATCAGTTTTCCTCATTTGTTCCTTCGTTCTTTGAATGAAGTTTATAGGAGTTCATCTACCGCTCATGCTCTTGTTCATCCTATCTTTATTCATAGTATTTTGCTTTATCTTGGTTTAGATAATTTCCCTTCTTCTGAGCCCGTCCATGTGATTGCTCCCATAGGTGCGACTTTTCTTAGACAGAGGGCTACTCATCTTCGAGCTGGCTCTAAACACTATAAGTTTGAGCCTTCTGGTACTGCACCCCGTTCTTCTTCTACAGGTCCTACTCGTGAGGCTACTCCTGATCCTACTGGTGTTGCTGCTGCTATTGTTCCTCCACCTCCTTCGGATGACTTTGATGTACGTCGTACCCTGGAGACTGTCATGACCATTCAGGCGGCTCATGGTCAGATTTTGGTGGACTTGCTTGATGACATTCATGCTCTAAGAGCTGACTTGGCGCATCTTCGTTCTCCCTCACCACCTCCTTTTGATGATGGCTTGTGATTGCCCTTTGACATTCCGTCATAAAAAGGGGGAGTAGAGTTTGGAGACTTGTAGAGGAGTTTTTGTAGTTAGGGGGAGTTTTTCTTTCTTTTTGCGGAGCTAGTGGAGATTTTTGATATTAGATTGTATCTAAGTGCTTCACCATGTATACTTTTTTTTTTTTTTAGGCTATTCGTGTTGGGAAATACATTTTTCATATATGATTCTTGATTCTGTGTTCACTGCTTATTGATTTATTTTTATGAGTTATTCATTGATATATGTCTTTATTATGTGTTGTGTGAACTTTCAAGAATGTTTTTAATTTTTGGTGTATCTAACTTAGGGGGAGAGTTAGTTTACATATCTGTTGATTTACTGTTTTTTTGTCACACATGCATTTATGCTTTTGTTGAGTGTTTTAGGAATATATAGGTTGATTCGATTTGGCTGTTGTCTACACTTGCAACTGATGGATAGTAATTAGAATTGAATTGTGTTTTATGAGTATTACTTTTTGTAAAGGGCTTTTTATTTGTACACTTTGAGCTTATAGTTTGTGTTTTGTCACGGATTGCCCAAGGGGGAGTTTGTTAGGTTCTAAAGACTTAGGATTTAATGTATTTAGAACTCTAATATGTAATGTTGGCAAACCATGATCAAAACAATATGTTTAGTCTTGTTTAGGCTTGCTCAAAGTTGATTAATTATTGTAAAGTTGGAATTGAGTGGCTGCAGAAGTATTAGTTACTTTCGGCCTGGCTCGATCGATCGAAGAATAGACTCGATCGATCAAAAGTCGGCTAGATTGTTTTTTCTGCATAATTTTCAACTCAGCCCTACCTCATTAAACATTTAGGGTTTTATGTTTTTACCCTAGGTATTTAAACAAAACCCTAGCCACATTTTTGAAGGTTGTTCCTATTGTATTGTTGCTCATACTTTTCTGTTTTGTGTGAATCTCTTGTGAGATCTTTGAGGAGCTTTCCTTTACACAAAACTTAGGGTTTTCAAGGTGGAGGTTACTTCAACATCTTGATGATCAACTCAGTTACTACCATTGGAGCTTAAAGATAAACAAGCTGGGAGCTTCTAGCTGATTGAAGAATCCAAGAAAGAAGGAGTCTGTGGATTCGGAGCTTGCACGTGGTCGTGTCAGTAAGTTCTACTGGTAGGTAGCATTAGGAAGTCAAGCGGGGAGCTTGTAAGTCCTTTTGTATGAATTTCGATTCTTTCATAGTGGATTCAAGTTTACCTTGAGGATAGCTAGGTCAAATCCTCCCCAGGTTTTTACCTTGTGGTTTCTTGGGTTATCATATCTTGTGTTATTTATTTTCCGCTACTTTATATATTTTTGATACGATTGTGTGATTGTGATAACCTAGATTTGCATAAATTGACTAAGTTAATCAATTGGCTAATTAACTAGGTTAATCTGGTTGGTTTAAGGGGTCTAAATTTCCATCACTAATTTTAATATTTTATAGTAAGATAATGTAGCATTCTCCATTGTTTTTCTTTCAATAAAAAGTATTTCAAGCCTAAGAATGATTAAACAGATGGTCAATCCCACACATATATTATATGTTGATGTTGAGATATGGTCAAGTTCAACCAAGTCTACCGTCCAATTCCACCTTGTCAAGTTCAACCACAACATAGCTCTTTATCATCAGACCATGACACCAATAGGTTTCTGGTGTAGGTGGGAATTGAATCTCAAATCTCTGTTAGGTCTCAAATAATATTATCACAAATATTAGTAATCCAAAATAACAATCACACACAGGAACACAAAATTTACGTGGAAAACCCTTCCTCTTTGAAGGGAAAAACCATGCAAAAAAACATTCTAGCTGCAAGTAATAAATAAAAGAGAAAATAAATAGAAAATAAAGTTGACCCTTTAGATGATGATACTGCAGAAACTGACACTATAAGCACGGATCATTCAAAAGCTTATAAAGGGTCTTGCAACAATTTTACTAAAAAAAAAAAAAAAAAAAAAAAAGAAGAAGAAGAAGAAGAAAAAAGGGGGGCCTTATAGTATATCTCTCTTGACCATTCACCAAAACTCTGTGCAATGTGGACCTAAGTACACCCATAAAGCAAAATGTTAATCAAACAAGAGTAAAGGAGAAGATTTTCAGAAAAGGTGGCAACAAAAAAAGAGTTTTCATCCCAAGTGTTTCTCTATAGGGCCTTTTTAAACTTTGAGAGGATGCCTTAGTAAAAAAAATGCATGTCAAAGTCAGTAGCTAAAATTGAATAGGAATTCAATAGAAGAAGGTTTAGAATGCACCTACAAAGTAGTAGTTCATAGAATTAGAGGGCAATTAGTAACTTTAGATTGAAATTCTGACCAAAAGGGATGCAGAGGTCATGACTTTTGCTTAAATATATTAAGGTTCTCTTAAGCCGATCCTCAATCAACATTCTAATGTAAAAAAATATCTCACAATCAAAGCAATAAGCCAATACCCATTGCTGAATTTCATTTGAAAAGGTGTCAAATTCAAAAGGTCACCTATTTTCTAGGCAGCACATGGCCCTGTTTCAGCTCTAGTGACCATATAGAACTACTACAGATGCAAAATGACTGCAATAGATCCCTTTTTTATTCCTTCCCTCTCTTAAAGTGCCATGATAGCAGCCTAAAACAAACTCAGGCTCTTCACAGTTTGCAATGCCTACTATTTTATCCATGCTTTTTCTTTAATATTTATGCACTAATTATGCAATACCTCCTTCCCCAAAAACTTCTCTTAAGTGCAATATATCCTAAGAATGAATCATTCAAACTGGAGGCTGTATTCAACACATGAACTTCAATTTTCTTCTAATATTCTAAAATTTGACCACATTATCAGCCTCATTCACAATCCACATTTTTATAAAATTATTGCAAACCAATCCAAACCACAATTAGATAAGCTTTCCTTTCAAAACATTTAGATGATTTTTATTTGTTTACAAAAATATATAGTGTTAAAACAAAATCATTACATATGGATCGTGCTTACTTTGTTTTCAAAGAAACCTATTACTATAAGCCGCAAAGCTCTATACCCTTTACCACAACTTACATTAATTGTTGGAAAATTTACATAAAACACTCATGAAAAACACATCAAACTCTGAATTCCAAAAGACCATTGAATGTTCAAATAGCGTATAAAACACTATGAACGTTTAGACCCCCAATTACAATATTATAAATTCAAGCTTAATGTCAAACAATATATGTGCAGAAAATGAACATAAGCTAATAACAGAATTGATAAACAATCTAAACCAATTAAAATCACATCCACAACAAAAATTAAATGGCAAAGATTAAGGGAAGAGAGATGCAAACACAAGGACAACACAGCGATGTATTATCAAAGAAGAAATCAAAACCCTTGTGTAAAACCTCTCTGCCGCCCTCCAAGTGGTCAATAATCCACAAAAAAATGAAGTTAGGATACATGAACAGTAGAAGACCCTCCAAGCCTAATCTACCCAGTGTACCTAAGCCCTCCAAGCTTCTTCCTCCAATGAAGTTGCGCCGGACCTTTATCTTTTTTAGCTTACCGGATTTCGCTATAGCCCATAGCATTAACCAATAATCATTGATCCTTTCCTAACTGCTTTCCAAGCACCAAATAGCCTTCTCACAGATATGGGTATGGTGAGAAAAGAATTTGGGTAATGAATTCTCTCAATAATGTAACAATGGAAAGGATGAGAGAAGGGGAATTTGAAGAGTCTCTATGTAAAGATTGTGGACGAGTCAATCTTGTTTTTCTCTAGGGTTTCTCTCCCAAAATTCTCTCTGGAATCTCTTTAAATTTTGTGGGTATAAGGGGTATTTTTACTGGGGTGAGAGTAGAATGCGAAGAGTCAGGTTTTTCAAACAAAGTTGGCTGTCAGCTTGGCCTCGCAACTTGACTGAGTCGCGAGTTCAAGTCGTGAGCTAACAGAACGACCAGGCTGGACTTTTTGTCCCGTAATGCTCTAGTTGGTGTGATTATTCATCTTCTCTCTCTGCATCCTTGCACAATCTTAAGCATTTCTTCACACTCTCTCACTCAATACCCTTACATGATTCCCACCTAAATACAGGTTACTAATTGCTAAATTACAAGAAAATTTAGCACTGAATAAAGCCAACAAAATGGTTGATTAAATTCAACCTTACAACCATTGAACATATCCATTGTTCACAAGTTAGTTCCTGGAAATTCCATATATTTACAACTTAAATCTAAAACTTTTAAAGCTATAAACTAATTATCCTCCGCAAATATCTTATTCTTTATTTTCCTTTTAATTTATTTTTTACTCTTTGGGTAATTTCCATAAGCACTTGGCACACGTACTCTATGTCTAGACTTGCACAAACCAGGTTAGAGGAGAGTACATGTTTTCCACTTCCAGTCAAGGAGTCTAGCAATGAGAAATACATCAACTTAACGCAGCAGCTAGGAAATATCAATTTAAAAACATATGGCTTTATCAAAAGTTATTCTATAGTTGAGGAAGTGTTATCATTGACTTCCTCACCACATCATGATGGGTAAGTTATCTAAATCAGAGTTGCCTAATGCCTAACACTACTCCTCCTATGAGTAGTCTGCAATTAAAGGAGATATTTGAAGACAAAATTGACAAATTGAAAAACAAACCTAAACTCAAAAGCATTTTGCATTTACACAAAGGAACATCAATGTTTACCTCAAGGAGTAAAAGTCCTATGACACCAAGTACATGCCCTGTGCCTCCAACAAACCCAATGGACTCGCCAAATAACAAAAATGAAAGTATAGCCACTGTTAAAAATTGAAAGTCAATATTTGATCATCAAGACTCGATTTCATGTTTAAACTAGCATTTCCATTGGTCAAGAAAGTCAACTTCAATGGTGGAAAATAACAATTCAGCCATTTTTGTGATAAGTAAAGGTAATTATATTAATAAACAATAATTCTAGATTTGCAGTTTAATTATACAAGTTATATACAAAAAATCCAAAATAAAAAACAAAACGTTTATGCTATCTATGGAAAAACAAAGAAATACAAAATTGAAGGTTAGGTTTTCAAGAAGAATGTGAAATTGGATTCATCAATGTATAGAAGATACCTAATCAGAGGTTTGGATAGGGAAAAGTGTGAATATATACAAGATTTGGATGTGATTGTACCAACTTGGTGAATCTGAAGCAAAGCAAAATCAACCAAAGTCAAAAACTTTGTTTGGTTGCCGAGAAAATAACAGAAAAACACAAGGAAGGAAGAGAGAGAGAGAGAGAACCTATGAGGAGCTGAGAACCTGTGTTTAGGTCGAGAGAGATGTGAGCTATGAAAGATAGCGGGAGCGAGAGAGAGAGCCTACCTTAACGTTTTAAACTGTGTGAGTTTAAAATGAGCTTTTATGCAATATAGTGTTATTCATTTCCAACGTTTTACAACCGTTGATACAAAATTTATTTTATTTTATCCACAGTTGATCAAGCTGTTGATAAAACTATTCTCGCTTTAATATTTTTTGACCCCCTTTTACCACGGTGCCTGAAGAAAAAAACTAAAACCAAATATTTTTTTAATATTTTTTTCAATAGTTATACCAACCGCAGAAATAAGTATATGAATTTCTTTATTTTTACTCTACAGTTGTACTTAGCCATAGAAAGTTAAGCTTTTATTTACATTTTTTAGTGACCATGGATATAAATATGTTGAAAAAATTCAAGTTTGTTGTAGTGGGTGGACATAAATTGTAGTCTAACTTTGTAGGTATACAACGGCTTGATTAAGTATAGCTGTTCAATAGCCTCGTAGTATTTAATGCTAGTTGGTCAAAGTACCCCCAAAAATGTACTCAAACAAGTGCATGTAAAAGTGAATTAGTCATTGCCACGTAAGATAGTTTGAAAATGAGGGTGTAATTTTCTTAAGGTAATCATTGAGGAAAATAAATTATATAAAATTTAATAAAAATAACTTGAATATGTCGATATCACAAAAAAACATGTAAAAGTATAAAATTTTACAACTTCCTTCTACCCCAAAAAAAAAAAAAAAAATGAAACGGCAAAAAAGATTAATGAGAGATAAAGTGAGAATTGAGATTGTTGAAATGAGAGGAATAAAATGATAGATTCTAATATGATGACAAAGATGAGAAAAATTGATAGAGAGAGGGATAGAAGCAAGTGATCGCTGTTGCTACTATAATTGATGGGAACTTACAATCACAATATTTCTCTTTTGAAATTACTTTTTTAGAAAAATTTAATTATAGATTATTTTTATGAATAAGTTAAACGAGTTATGAATTTAAATGATTAGAGTTTTTTAATTTTTGTTTTTGACTGGACTTTTTGTTAAATATTTTGTTCATTTAATTTGTTAAGTCTAATCTTGCTGTTGAATTAACTATTTTTGTTGTTATTTAGACTAATTTCTAGAGTTATATCTAAGTACATTATCAATATATTGATAGCATTGATTCTAAAAATAAATAAATAAAAATTGATAGCTTGCATGCTTCCAAGAAAAGCCCACTACATTGGACAAAGGGTCTGTTTGGATAGAACTTATTTTGCTGAAACTGAAAACTGAAAACTAAAAACTGAAAACACTATAGCAAAATAATTTTTAAATGTATGAATAGTACCGTGAAACCTATTTTTAATGAAAAAGTTACTGAAAAGTAAAGTTCGTGGGTCCCGTACACTGTTCATGGGACCCACAAAACTGATAAAAGAGGGTTGAAAAGTCAATAAAAAATGACTACTGTTCATGAACAGTAGCCGTTGTCTCCCAAAAAGCGTGGAGGAAAAAAAAAAAAAGCGTCAAAACGTAAATGCAAGATGCGGATGTGAGAATAATCTGTATCCAAACTCTCACAAAGACTCTTGGGTCAACTCAACCGTGTGATTGTGTCATAAATTGGGGTCCATTAGCAAGTCCAGGAATGTTGCAACCCAAAGTACAAAGTAGTTCTCTTTAAACCCCTTATTTATCATTCTCCTAATACCTTAAATGATATTTTCGTACTCCTATACTTAGTAGGCTAACAATTCTAAGCTTTTATGTAAAGATATTTGATTGGAATGAATAAAAAAAAATTGTATTTTCAGAAAAACTAGTACAAATCATGAAACATGAATGATATTGGAAGGTATTGTTAAAATAAACTAGGGCTTTTTTGTTAAATATGAAATTTGCCCCATTTTAATTGTGTTTTTGTTAAATATTGCATACGCTTGTGTGAGTGTGAAAATCATAGATGTTAGCCTCTTATATTCAAGCATATTAATTCAAATACGAAAAGTTTAGATATGAAACCAAATTCTGATTGAGGAAATTGAGATAAACAATGTTTTATTGGCCAAATTGGACATTTGCCCCTTTCACCCAAAACAAGTAGCAAAATACTCTTATTCTGAAACTGTTTAGCCATATGCTCCTATTTTAAACTCAATTTTCTAAAAATCTAGTTTTAATGAAAAACTTGATTTTTAGAAAATTGAGTTATAGGCACTATACTTCCATTTAGAGTGAGAGATATATTGTGATAGGCCAAGAATGTATTGACCCATTTAGTAACTTAATCAATTAATTTAGCCAAGTGAAACTAACTAGATTTAATTACATGCAATAGCGTGGTAGCACAAACAAATCACAAATTATACTAAATGCAGTGGAAAATAAATTTGACATAGGTGATTTTTTTACGAATGGGGAAAACTACCAAGGCAAAACCCTACTGGGTGAATTTAAGGTCACCACTTTCGATAATCTACTATTATCAAAACAAGCAGTTACAAGTAAAAAAAATCTCAGTACCTAATACCAACCTACAATTAAAACCTTACCCCAATACCTAATTGGACTTGTAATGTAGTGACAATCTCTACTTTCAATACACGGCTCCTAGTACGTAACTAACCAATTGATGCACAAATCCAAGTACATGACTAACACACCAACTTGAGAAAGATGTTGGGTACAAAGTTCTTTAGTTCATCCAATGATGAAGATCAAGAAACTCCTTGTTTACAAAACCCTTGGCCAAAGACACAGCAGTTTCTACAAGAATATGATGAACTATGGCAACTTGTCTTTGGACACAATATGCATGTGCAATCACTTTGCATCAAGTGAGACGGCCTTTAAAATAATCCTTAAATATGTCTAGGGTTTTGAGAAAAGAAACCCTACACAAATACACTTGGATATGCGTGAAAACAAATTTGGAAATCTGAATTTTGTAATTCTTGATAGATATTGTTTCTGTCGAGCAACTGTCAAGCACAAGCATTAAACCTCGATAGATATTATCTATCAAGATATCTGTCGAGCTTTAATGAACATCACTTCTTCACTCGTTTTTTGGATAGACTTGCATGGTTTCAATTCTAGACTTGAAGTCTTGTTCCTTGAAGTACTAAACCCATCCTAGATCTAACCAATTATAAGTAAAGTGCATTTTGTCAAAGGATTAGCCAATTTTACCCAACATATGTTCTAACAAGTTCGACATATGTCCTAACATATTGCAAGTCAAGTCTAGGAAAAGAGATTCCTATTATGGCTTTGTCAAGTCTCATCTTTTCTCTTGCAAAATAACAAATGTTGATAGGCACTATACTTCCATTATGGCTCTGTCAAGTCTCATCTTTTGTCTTGCAAAATAACAAATGTTGATAGGCACTATACTTCCATTTAGAATGAGAGATATATTGCAAGTCAATTCTAGAAAAAGATGTTCGTATTATGGCTATGTCAAGTCTCATCTTTTCTCTTGCAAATAACAAATGTTGATAGCCAGTTTACTTCATGGAGTTGATGACTTTAATAATTTGACTCCCATTTTATAAGATAGTGCGCACTCGTGAGAACCCAATCACTAAGGCCCTGTTTGGTTATCATTGAGGTTGGATTCATTTTCTCTTTTTATTTTTTAAACTCATTTTTTGTTTCTCTAATCTTATATTCATTTTCTCTACCTAACCCATTTCATGTTTGGCATTATTTTCTAGTCGATTTTTTGCTTCTTTTTTTTCACTTGATATTTTTCAATTAAAAATTCAACACAATTGAGAGAGAAAATGAATACACTAAAAAGTTGTATTTAGTTTTTGTATTCAAATCCTATTTTTGGGGATATTGAAATTGAAAATTGAATACAAATATAAAGTCAAATAAGTTTTATAGTGATGAGTCTCACGAAAAACTGAAAATGAATATAAAATACACCCATTTTTTGCTCAAACCAAACAAGCCCTAGATTTGGGTATTTTTGTTGTTTTCACTTTTTACTCTCTCTTTTTTTCTTTTTTTCTTTTTTCTTTTTTGGCACAAGAAGCTAAATTTATTGAAATAAAGGAAAATCACACAGGTTAAACAGAGTCATTACAACAAAACACTGGAGCCAAACTACCAACTACAACCACGAAACAAACTATTCGACTAAAACAGATTAAACTTTCAACTACAAACAACTAAACATAAGAGAGAAAACTAGAGATAATTTATTTGTCATTTTAACTTTTATCTTACATCCCAACGTTTAATTTGTTTTGTTCGTAAATTTTTGTTAGATATTATGCATGTCTTAGATTAATTTAAATTCATTTTATAGTTTGCAATCGTTTATGAGTACTTATGAATTTCAATGATTTCAAGATCTAAATTCCCAATTATCTGTCATTGTTAAATATTTGTTATTTATAGTACTGGCTTTAGGATTTTTTTTTTCCTTCTAAAAATAGTAATTAAGAAACTTAAATTATACAAAATTTACTAAAAAAACTTGAATATTTCGACATAAAATAAAAAATAAAAATAAAAATTTGTAAACACATGAAATTTTACAATTTCTTTTTACTAACAAAATGAAAAGGCAAAAAGTTACTAACAGGAGATAAAGTGAAAATTAATAAGAATGTTGAAATGAGAGTAATAAAATTAGAAAGTCTAATCATGGTGAGAGATAGAGAGAGCAACAAATGATAAGCCAAGTCATCAAGGAGAGTAAAGCTTCAGGGATTGCAAAGCTTAGGAGAACTCACTACCACAGTATCTCTCTCTTGGTATCAATTTTTTTTTTTAGGAAAAAAAATGAAATTATAGATTATTTTAATACAATGGGTTTAATGAATTACGAATTTGAATGATTTTTTTATTTTTAGCTAGTCTTATTGAATATTTTGTTCATTTGTTATGTTTAGTATAATCTTGTTGTTTGAACTATTTCTATTGTTATTTTGACTCATTTTTAGAGTTATGTCTAGATGCATTATCAATATTTTGATAGTGTTGGTTTTGAAAATAAAAATAAAAATAAATTTAAAAAAATTGATAGCGTGTGCAAGCTTTCAAGAAAGACTCAAAACCTTGGACATAGCCATGCAAAAGACTTGTATGCTTCAGGCGCATGAGACTTATGTCTCATTGATATGTGGCCCACACCCTCTCATGCATGTGTGGGGCTTAAATGTCAATGATACATAAGTCTCATGCGCCCAGCGCATTAGATACTATCTCGATTATCACCAAGGGTTTTGTAACCAAGAAACTTCTTGATCTTCATCGTTGATGAACTGAAGAACATTACAGCCAACATCTTCTTCAAGTTGCTGCTGTTAATCACGTACTTAGATCCATGCATCATTGGTTAGTAATGTACTGAGATTCATTCATTGAACTGGAAGATTGTTGCTACAATACAAGTCTAATTGGATATTGGAGTAAGGGTTCAACTATAGGTTGGTATTTCGGGATAAGCCAAAGGGTTTGGTAAGATTCCTTATACTTGTAATCACTTGTTATTGATAATAGTGGATTTTTGGGAGTGGTGACCTAAAATTCACCTTGTGGGGTTTTTGCCATGGAGGTTTTCCCCATTCATAAACAAATCACGATGTTAATTTAATTTTCACTGCATTTAGTTTAGTTGGTGATTTGTTTGTGCTACCATGCTATTGCATGTAATTGAACCTAATTAATTAACTTGGGTAATTAATTAATTTGCAAGGGGTCAATTCATTTTAAACCAACACTATGGTAAATAATTTTTTATTTATCAATCTTATCAGGTATGGATTTGATAAAGACCAATTTTTCATGAAATAGGATAGCAGAGTAATAATTTAAATTTTGACCATTGTGTTGAGGTATCTACTGGAAGTTTAGGGGAAAGTAATCTGTAGCAAATTTAAGGGGGTCTTTGATCATAACTCTATTGGGTTCATTGGAAAACAAGTTTTGGAAGTATTGTTTTTTAACATGTTAAGAAGCATTGAGGTTTTTGGAGAAAGTGGCTTTAATAGGTTGGTTGGTAGGGACCATAGCATATGGATCATAAAAGGATGCTAACATAGTGGAGAAGTTTGGTCTAGGGATAGAACCTAGGGTAGTAAAATGGTTAGCAATGGCAGCAAGAGATTCAAGTTCTTGTTTAATAAGTTGTTTAGTAGTATCTGTAGTAGGGTGTTTGTCTTTAGACCTTCTACTTGCCATTGCGACATTGCAGGAACTCATGGGTAAGGAAATCAGAGATAGCATTTTGAGAACCTTTGATATATTTAAATCAAAAACACTTAAAATAGCTTGCCATCGGGCAAAAATATGTTTTGAAGCAATATTTTTGACATCTTTTTCTATAACATATTTAGCACTTTTGCAATCAATGTGTAATAAAAACTTTTGATTTAGCAAATCACTTTGAAATTTGGAAATACATAGTACTACAGATAAAGTTTTAAATTTTTTTTTTTTTTTTTTTTTTTTTTTTTTTAATTTTGTTTGTAGTACTATAATTTATTTGTGCAATATTTCAGACTCCTGAATAGAAACAAACAATTTGTTTGGATGAGTCTGGTAAAACAAGTTGTTTCAGAATACCGCCATAACCAACGTCAGAGGCATCAGTTTCAACAATTTTGAAAGCATTAACAATAGGGATACCTAGATAAGGCAAAGTTTTAGAATGAGACTTGATTTGTTTAACAAGAGAAGTATGAGTATCAAACCAAAGAGGAGGATTATTCTGTAGTTGATCAAAGAGAGGTTTGCATTGTTTCCTCAAGTCCTTATAAAACTCAGCAATGTAGTTGAAAGACCCAAGAAATCTTTGTTATTGCGTTTTATCAATAATGACATCAGGAAATTTATCAACAAACTAAATGGCTCTGTTAATGGGACAAATCAGTCCTTTAGAAATGTCATAGCCAAGGAAATGAACCTTTGTTTGAAATAGTTTGATTTTCTTTGCAGAAACAATAACACCATTATGTTTGATGATAATAAGAAATGTATATAAATGTTTACAATTTTCATTAATGGATTTGGAATAAACAAGGACATCATCAATGTAAACAATGGTGAAATGACTGAAGGAATTGAAGATATCATTCATAATGTTATGGAATTCACTAGGGGCTTTCTTAAGACCAAAAGGCATAACATTCCACTCATAATGTCCAAAGGGAGTGGTGAAAGCAGTCTTGTACTTATCAGTATCACATATTTGGACATGTCAAAACCCAGATTTCATATCGAATTTAGAGAAGATGACAACATCACTTAACCTATGTTCTAGGTCATTCTTATTGGGGATAAGATACCTAATCCATTCTAAAACTTTGTTTAAAGGTTTGTAATTGATAACTAGACAAGGAGCCCCTCTTTCAATTTCAACATTTTTTTAAACATTGGAAGCAACACAAGACCAGGGGGATTTGCTATTCTTAATAAGTTTTTTACCAAGAAAATCATGAATTTCCTTTTTACAAAATTCAATATTTTCAGCATTCATTTGAATGGGATGAGCTTTAGTAGGAATGTTCTTCTCATGAAAATCTTTAATAATTCTAGTGTGTTTGTTCAAATGTAGTAGAAAAATATACTCAAAATAGACCTGATTAGTCTGTCACGACGCCAATCATTTCATGTACTTAAGATAACATTCGAATAGTTGGGAAAACAACAAAACATAACAAAACAAAATGTGTCAAAGCAGAAGTTAAAAAATTGAATATGCAATAGCTTAAAGTCATTTATTTTTTGTCTCAATGTAAATGTACAAATGTTGGCTTCTATTACTAATCCCAAAATTGGAGTATTTTATTGCAAATAATTCAACATTAAAAAATGCTTCTAGAGTCCAGATATACCCTGGCTTTGGCCTAAGCATTTCTGCTTTCACACACACACTCCCTTCTCCCCATACATTATATTTGATAAGGATAATTTTGTAGTTAAAACCATGATGAAAGAAAAGGCAACGGACACAATAATCTCATCGGCATTGCTTATTGTAGACGACTACATCATAGAATCTACAGCTTCATATCGAGGCTAACGACCCTACATTGGTGATGACACTAGAAGCTAATGAGAACAAGCTAAAGAGGGTAAGCAAACCTTCGTCGAATCTGACATGGCTTTACTTGATCTCCACATGATAAGTGTAAAATTGTAAGTATACACTCATTGACAGGAAGGCGCAGAGTGACGTTCCAAACAAACCCATCGGCTTTACTTGAGTCCATCAACAACAAGTAGGGAGTCTACAGCTTTAAGCTGACAAGGTCAACTTGGGCAAGATGGAAAGCTGATGCCACTAAGCTGAAAGAGATACACGAGACTGATGGTTCTAACGTAATCTTGACTTGGCCACCACGCATACATGTATAAAGAAATGTCTTGTGCCCCATGCTCAGTGTTAGTCTCCTACAAGGAAATGATTCAGCAATGTACACTTATAAGGATTCCTATAAGAAAAAGACTTCCAAACCATGGAAGAGATGTCAACCCTCTACCACTATAAAAGCCCCAATACCTTTACAAACCACAGTACGCATAATTCACCCCAACTCTGGTACTCTAGAGTTGTGAACAAGAGATTTCTCTAACTTGACCGTCGGAGGGTATTTGGCCAATACCACACCGATATCCCTCTTAAGGTCTTCAGCTTTTATGTTGTGCAGGTTCTTGTCAGGAGCATGTAAGGACCATATGGCTTACTGATGATTTTTTGGCATCATCAGTTGGCACTGTCTGTGGGAAAGTGCAATTTGTAAGCCATACCATCACCCCTCGAACAAAAAGTTGCATGGTGCTCACTCACACAATGGCAACCACTAACGACGTTCAAGGAGATGAATCACCCATGACTACCCTTGAAAGATAGGTTCAAACTCTCGTCGCTACCGTGGAACGCCTCACCAACCAAAACCTCGACCTAAAAGAACAGTTGTGCCAGAAAAACATAGCATTGAACACCCAAAAAGAAGATCAAGAGGGAACCAGCACTGAAAAAAGAACCAAGAGGGGCTGGAAGGAAGCAACACCCCAAGCAAACAAGAGCAATAGGATACCAGCCGACCCTTCGGCTTAAATATGGCTCCCCCTCACATAGTCGCAGAGATGCAAATGACGAAGGAATGGATGGACCTTATGATGACCGCCCTTACAGGATGGTGTCTAATGACCTCAACGATCTAGTCCACCGAGCCAATTCACCGACGTTTGTCAACTCCTTCCCCCTTCCACCAAAG
The DNA here is from genome assembly GCA_030445155.1 of Quercus variabilis. Lineage (NCBI taxonomy): Eukaryota > Viridiplantae > Streptophyta > Magnoliopsida > Fagales > Fagaceae > Quercus > Quercus variabilis. Next base: position 84,306,677 of record CP129448.1, on the reverse strand, counting down.
TTTCACATGTCGCAAATAGAAAGCTATGACGGAGCCAAAGACCCCCTAGATCATTTGGAATCCTTCAAAACCCTAATGCACCTTTAAGGAGTAGCTGACTAGATCATGTGTAAGGCCTTCCCTACCATGCTAAAGGGTGCCACAAGAATTTGGTTTAACAGGTTAACGCCTAACTCCATCAGTACTTTCAAGGAGCTAAGCGCCCAGTTTGCTTTGCACTTAATCGGGGGACACAGGTATAAAAAGTCTACAACATGCTTGATGAGCATCAAGCAGTGGGAAGACGAGACGCTAAGGTCTTACATAACCCATTTTAACAAAGAGGCCCTTTCGATTGATGAAGCAGATGACAAGATACTCGTGGCGGCGTTCACCAATGGGTTACAGAAGGGTAAGTTACTATTTTCTCTATATAAGAACAACTCGAAGACGATGTTATAAGTGCTTTATAGGGCGACTAAGTACATGAACGTAGAAGATGCACTACTGGCTTGGAAAGAGAGGCCCAAGAAAAGGGAAAGACAGGAAGATGTACAGCCAGATAGGGAGCAAAAGATGGCTAGAACTAGAGAACACCGAGAAGACCGACGCTCCAAACCACGCTCGAAGTTCACGAGCTTCACCCCACTGACTGCCCCAATTAACTAAGTGCTAATGCAGATTAAGGATGAAGGAGCCCTGACCTTTCCCGGCAAGCTGAAGGGAGATCCTAACAAGAGGTCAAGGGACAAATATTGCCGCTTCCATTGTGATAATGGCCATGACACATTTGACTACTATGACTTGAAGCAACAAATAGAAGCTCTTATTAGGCAAGGAAGGCTACATAGGTTTGTTAGTAAGGAGGAAACGGACCCACCACAAAAGCAGGCTCCTCGACGGGAGAACAAGTGCCCTAGACCACCCATAAGAGATATAAGAATATCGTAAGAGGCATTACAACTCCTAGGTCATCAAAAAAGGCCCATAAGACTTACCTCAAGATGGTTTAGAACATCCAACTAACGGGATCCATACCTAAGATGGCATGAATTGACAACCCCCTTATCGGATTCTCGGAAGAAGATGTACGACGTCTTCACCACCCACATGACGATGCACTCATCGTTAGCATATGAGCAAGAGACTATAACTTGCACCAGGTTCTAGTTGGCAACGACACTCGGTTGACATCCTCTACTACCCCACACCAGCAGATGAAGATTGATAGGGAGCGACTAGTTCCAACTAACACTCCACTCATTGGCTTTGGAGGGACGAGGCTATTCCCCCTTGGTGTCATCACTTTGGCTAAAACTGTGGGCAACTATCCCCAGTAGATTAGTTAGAATGTAACGTTCCTCGCGGTCGACTACTCGTCTGCTTACAATGCCAGTATAGGACGGCTTACCCTTAATTCATGGAAGGCTATAACCTTAACCTACCATTTAATGATCAAGTTCCCTACTGATTATGGAATAGGGGAGTTGTGGGGAGATCAAGTGGCTGCACATGAGTGTTACGTAGTCATGATGGAAATGGATGACCACTTCCAAGCCATAAGCATAGAAGAACATCGGACAATGGCAGAGCCCGTTAAAAGACTTGAAGATATACTTCTTGATGATTCTCGACCAGAGCGAACAACCAAGATCGGCACCCTTGCAAACCCAATGGTCCACCAAGTGCTTATAACTTTCCTCAAAGAAAACCGAGATGTATTTGCTTGTAGCCACAAAGACAAGCTAGGGATTGATCCATCAGTCATGGTACAGAAGTTGAATGTGTTGCCTTCCTTCCCACTCGTCCATCAGAAGAAGCAGGTGTTCGCTTATGAGAGAGACCAGGCCATGGCGGAAGAAGTCCGCAAGTTACAAGAGGCAGGTTTCATTAGGGAAGTTTACTACCCTGACTGGTTGGCAGATGTCGTAATGGTCAAAAAGGGCAATGAAAAATGGAGGATGTGCGTAGACTTCATGGACCTGAATAAAGCATGCCCCAAAGATAGCTACTCCTTCCCACAGGTTGACCTCTTGGTAGACTTTATGGCTCAACACCAGCAGCTGAGCTTCATGGACACATTTTTAGGATACAATCAAATCCAAATGGACAAAGCTGATCAGGAGAAGACTTCGTTCAAAGCTAGCCAAGGCTTTTTTGTTACAAGGTCATGCCCTTCGGCTTAAAAAACGTAGGCGCAACATATCAAAGACTCATGAACAAGATGTTTGCACAACAGATTGGGAGAAATGCCTAGGTCTATGTCAACGACATGCTAGTGAAAAGTCGAAGGGAAGATAATCACTTGGAGGATCTCAGGGAAACATTCGCACTCTTCATTCCTACAACATGAAGCTTAATCTAGGCAAGTGTGCCTTTGGAGTGACGGCGGGAAAATTCCTAGGATACGTAGCCTCCCAGAGAGGTATTGAGGCTAACCTAGACAAGATCCGGGCTATAATAGAAATGGCACCTCCTAAAAATGTAAAAGAAGTACAAAGCCTCAACGGCAAGGCAGCCGCGCTTAATAGATTCGTGTCTAGAGCAACAGATAAGTGCCTACCATTCTTCCGCATGCTGAAGAAGTCTTTTGAGTGGACGACCAAATGTCAGCAAGCATTTAAGGATCCAAAGGCCTACCTCTCTTCCCCACCACTGCTAAGTCACTCGCAACCAAAGGAAGAGTTGTTCCTCTATTTATCTGTCTTCCTGGCTGCCGTCAATGTGGCCTTGGTTAGGGAAAAGGACAAAGTGTAAAGGCCCATATACTATGCCAGCCGGGCACTTCATGGTGCAGAAGAAAGATACCCTCCAATGGAAAAAACTTGCCTTTGCTCTAGTCACAACAGCCCATACGCTCAAGCCATACTTCCAAGCCCATACAATGATCATCCTAACTGACAAATGCATGGTGCTATGGGCAATAGAGTTGAGTGAATTCAACATACAATACCGCTCCCGTACTGCCATCAAGGGGCAGGTGGTCACCGACTTCATTGCGGAGTTCACTAACGCAGAAGGCTAGGGGGTAGGTGAATATCCCCAATGGAATGTATACATGGACAAATTGTCCAACAGACAAGCTGGTGAAGCAAGCATCGTACTTCGATCTCCAGAGGGTGACGAGATAGAATGCATGTTTCATCTTGACTTCCCCACAACTAACAACGAAGTGGAGTATGAAGCCCTAATAGTAGGGCTAGATCTTGCCAAGGCAGTAAGAGCCGTGAGTATGGTTATCCATTGCGACTCCCAGGTCATCACAAACCAAGTGAATGGTGATTATGAATGTAAAGGCAAAAGGATGAAGAACTACTTGGAGTAAGTAAAGAGAAGGATAGACGAGTTGCAGGCTAAGTTTGTTCAAATTCCAAGTGGAGAAAACGGGCATGCCGACCATCTTGCCAAGGCCGCATTAGCATAATACATGATCATCCCCAACAAGGTATTCTCCTTTGTTTAGCTCTCACCACTAATAGATGTCATCAATGTGCAGGAGATAGGTTCCAAAAGCAATTGGACCACCCTTTTAGTTTCTTACTTAAAAGACAGCACACTACCTGACGGGAAGAAAGCCGTAAGAAAGCTAAAGGTTCAAGCGACGCGATTCGTCTTAAAGGACGTCTTGTATAAGACGGGTTTCTCCTGACCATACCTAATATGTTTAGGCCCCGAAGAAGTGGATTCTGTCATGAGAGAAATACACGAAGGGATCTGCGGCAACCACTCAGGGTCGCAGTCATTGGTGCATAAATTGATTCGGGCTGAATATTACTGGCCGACTATGCAAAAGGACCCCAGCTTTACGTTAAAGCCTGCGATAAATGTCAAAGGTTCAGCAACATCATCAAACAGCCGACGGAAGAGTTAACCCCAATAACAACTCCGTGGCCTTTCGACCAATGGGTACTGGACATCATGGGCTCATTCCCGATAGTAGTAAGGCAACTGAAGTTCCTAATAGTCGGCATAGACTACTTCACCAAATGGCTAGAAGTTGAAGCCCTGGCCACCATCACTGAGAAGAATGTACAAAGCTCTGTCTGGAAGAGCATCATTTGCAGGTACGAAATTCTGAGGGTCTTGGTTTTAGACAACGGGAAGCAATTTAACAATGACTCCTTCAGAGACTTTTGCTCACAATTAGGGATTAGGAACCCCTACTCCTCCCCTGCCTATCCTCAAGCCAACAAACAAGTTGAGGTTATGAATCGATCCTTGCTTCGGATCATTAAGACTCGGCTCGAGGGGGTAAAAGGTGTATGTCTGGAAGAGCTGCCTAGCATACTATAGGCGTACAGGATGACAGCCAAAATCCCCATAAGAGAAACTCTGTTTCAACTGGCATACAGAAGTGAGGCAGTCATCCTAGTTGAGGTCAGGCTCATAAGCTACAAAGTGGATGAATTTATTAAGTCCACAAAGCGGACGAGTCTACTACTAAGTCCACAAAGTGGACGAATTTATTACTAAGTCCACAAAGTGGACGAATTTATTTCCAAGTCTACAAAGTAGACGAGCCTAGGACCACGAAGTGGACGGGCCTACCACCAAAGTCTACAAAGTAGACAAGTTTAATATAAGTCCAAAAGTTGGACAAAAACCATTACCAAGCTTACAAAGTAGACAAGCATAAGTCCATAAAGTGGACGGGTCTATTGCCAAGTTTACAAAGTAGATGAGTTTAATATAAATCCACAAACTTGACCAAAGTCTACCAAGCAAACCAGCCTTAGTTCACAAAGTGGATAGGCATATTACCAAGTCTACGAAGTAGACAAGCCTAAGTTCACAAAGTGGATGACCCCACAAAAGTGGACGAGATTATTACTAAATCCACGAAGTGAGCAACCTTATTACAAAGTCCACCAAGTGGATGGGTTTGTTAAGGCCTCAAAGTGGATGAGTTCAATATAAAGTCCACCAAGTGGATGAGTTCATTACGAAACCCACAAAATGAATGAATTTATTACAAAATCCACGAAGTGGATGAATGTATGACTTGTTCCACAAGTGGACGAGTCCATCAAGTCAAAGCAAGCAGATGCCATTATCCACAAATGGACGAATTCATGAACAAATCCACTAGTCCATAAAAGGGATGCGTTCAAAGAAGAAGATGGTTTGAAACTAATAAAGAAGATGTGTCTAAAAGACACCTTAAGTGGATGGATTCGCCTTGAATTACCAAGTACGAACGTATCCTAACATACATACAAATGCCAAGGATAGACACACATGCTAAATAAAAAGTAACGCATATATACTCAAAGTGAAGGCGTAAAATACTACAAATAAAGTGATGTTTTTACAAGCAAAAGCCCAAAAACAAGTAGACGTCAAACATTGTCTAAAATTAGCTTACATTTACAATAAAGAAAGAAAAGAGCTTAAGTTCATGAAGCCAGGGGGTCTTGAGGCTTTTCATCACCCTTTAGAAGAAGGGCTTGGACTCTTGGAGTAGAAAGGTCTTCAGCATTAGGGTCTTCAGCATGAGGATTGGCCAATGGAGTCAAAGGGATGAGGGGTTGGTCCACGGCAGGCTATGCAAGGATGACACTATCATCTTTTAGGTCCACCTCGGACTTGGTAGGATCATCACCTTCCTCCAAAAATAGTGTTGCCCACGGGTGTTGACAGTAAAGACTTGTCCATAGTAACCTTGCATAAATCCAAGTTAGGGTAGATGGACTTGACCTGCTTTAGGTAGTCCTTAAACCCGTCACCGTAGTAGATAGCATAAGCATCTATGAAGGGTTGCGAAGCCTTAAAACCTACTGCAAACATGGCGTCGTACATGCCAAAATCCACAGTCTACCCTGAATAACATTTCTCAAACTCCCCAGGGAGGCGGATTGGAATGTCATCAGGAATTTGGTAACAGTCATGTAAAGTATTAAAGACGTTGACCAACATCGTCGGCAAGAAGTCATTGACGGTCCATTTTTTGGGTAGAATGAAAGGACGACCATCTCCGAGGCCTCCCGAAGTACTCTCTGAGACCTCTTCACCACCATCGCTCTCATCCCTGTCACTCACTCTCTCTTCCTCCTCAACAATATTCTTGTCCCCGTACTTACTTTTTCCTCCTCCTTTTCATCACCCTCATCTTCACTTACTACTTCCTTATCTTATCCTCTACAACTTCCTACTTCCTCATTAGAAAATTGGGTTGACATTTTCCTCTCTAACGACCAGGAAAAGCCTTCCTCGGGATCACAACCTGATTGGAAGACCTTGTCGTAACTGACTCCCTCGTGGATCGACAATTGTTCACTTGTCGCTTCTCTAGACATCCGACTTCCTACAAGTGACAGTTTCATTCTAAGAACCTAAGATGACGGCCTCACTATGGAATTAAGTAACTAGAAAAATGAAAGTAAAGAAAGAGAATTTACAAGTGGGTGATTCCTTGAAAAGAAGGACGGTCTTGAAAAGGCGACAGTAATGAAGATGACACGAGTAGAAGACCGATAGGGCAAAGGAGTCCGGAAAGCGACGGGCTCTTTCTCTCAAGATCAGTGAAAGATGAAATGTTGGAAATGAGGGAGGAGTTGAAATATATATAGGCAAAGAATGCAAGAAAGACGAGGCAACACGCTCATTCAGAAATGGAACCAATTAGTTCGCACCACGTGCTCAAGCATTTAATAAAGGCGGCTTGAGGCATCACACATGAATGACCTTTCTGACAATGTTAACTCCATAACTCGTCAGCTAAAGCTGACAAGGTTATGGAGTAGGGGGCAGCTGATAAGGATAATTTTGTAGTTAAAATCATGACAAAAGAAAAGGCAACGAACACAACAATCTTGTTGGCATTGCTTATTGCAGATGACTACATCATAGAATCTACAGCTTCATACCAAGGCTGACGACCTTATGTTGGTGACAACACCGAAAGCTAACGAGAGCAAGCTGAAGAGGGTAAGCAAACCTTTTTCAGATCTGACATGGCCTTACTTGATCTCCACGTGACAAGGGTAAAATTGTAAGTATACACTCACTGACAGGAAGGCATAGAGTGACGTTCCAAACAAACCTGTTGGCTTTACTTGAGTCCATCAACAACAAGTAGGGAGTCAACAACTTTAAACTGACGAGGTCAACTTGGGCAGGATGGAAAGCTGACGCCACTAGGCTGAAGGAGATATACAAGATTGACGGTTCTGACATAATCTTGACTTGGACACACGCATACATGTATAAGGAAATGTCTTGTGCCCCATGCTCAGTGTTAGTCTCCTACAAGGAAAGGATTCCACAATATACGCTTATAAGGATTCCTATAAGGAAAAGACTTCCAAACCGAGGAAGAGATGTCAACCCACTACCACTATAAAAGCCCCAATACCTTCACAAATCACGGTACGCATAATCCACCCCATATATGGTACTCTAGAGTTGTGAACAAAAGATTTCTCTAACTTGACTGTCGGAGGGTATTTGGCTGGTACCATACCGATACTCCTCTTAAGGTCTTCAGCTTTTGTGTTGTGCAGGTTCTTGTCAGGATCACGTGAAGACCATGTGGCTTGCTGACGATTTTTCGGCATCATCAATATTAAATAATTAAAATAAATAACTTGGTAATTTAAACGACAAAATTTAGATATAAAATTGATTGTAGCCTAAAATTACAACCTTACACAAAAAAAAAAAAAAATACTACATATTTTGAAAATTTAACTGTTGAATTGCATATTCTTTACACCCTTAATATACATCAAATTTTGTGTCAATATGATACTATTTACTATATAATCTATTTGCTTATATTTTATGCATAATTTTAAACTACAAAAACTTCCAATTTAAACAATTTATTGGTGACATAACTATTGATCTTTAATTTTCTAGAATTTTGAAAACATGGAGGATATAAAAAGAAGATATAATTCAATAATTGATTTGTCAAAATTCACCTCTAATAAAAAATATATTAAGTAAGGTTGTAGTCTAAAGGTTATAATTAATTTGATAGTTAAACTTTGTCCCAACTTAAATGTAAAAATGTTGGAGTTAAGATAAGGAATTAGTCAAATGTGTAATGGGTTGAAATCAGTTGTGGACATAGCATTTGTATTTATTAGCAATTTGACTTTTTTGTGTGTTTCTTTTGTGAAATATTTTCAAAGCATGAATTTTGAGTGAAGAAGAAAAATAATTTGTGTTACCTATAAAAGATGTTAAGAAAATTTGATAATAAAGTCTCAATTTTGTTAATAGTTTATTCTCTTTCACTAAATTTATGTATAAATAATAAAGTGTGAAGATGATTATATAATAAATGTTCATAATATTGTTTTTAATTATTACAATTGGAAATCTTTTTAGTCTACCGTAACTAACAGAAATTTATAAAAGCTACTGTTAGTATTTATTGAACTAATACGTAACAATCAAGGAAATTATAGTCAATGAAAGTGAAGTAATATTTCACTTTACGCTTTGTCCCCTAAAAACACACACATCCGTGCACATGCACGCGCGCTATGTTAAGGTTGTGCAAAATAGATGTGTGAAATAAGCACTACTCTTAAAATAATTTATTTTCTACCCACACCAACTACAACTCATGGCCCAACCCATTGCAACCACCAACTTTAACCTAGCAACAACCCAAATTGTTGGCCGAAACCCAAAACCAAATGCACCTCCAACAAAATTGAAACAGCTGACATGACCACCACAAAACCAAAACAACCTCATAGCAGACCACCTCATGGACAACCCTAAGAGCATTGCCATGACAACCCCAAAATTGCTGCCACGACAAACATTGACAATCAACCCTAGCCACGATGACAACCACCAAAAACAAGCCTAGCAAAACTAGAGCCAACAACCCAACCTAGCTACAATCAGGGACGAAGCCAGAACTTTGAATTAGGGGGGCCGGTTTTACTGTTGGTTGTGTGCAGTGATTTTAACATCTAATTCTACTACTTAGCTGCTAAGATTTTTTTTGTTTTTTTTGGTAGGTAAGAACAAAATTATTTTTGTTTAGAATATTTTTTTAAAGGGCAGGGTTATTTATTTTGGATAAAATTAGTTAATTGAGCTTAATTTTGTTTTTAGTCTTACTAGTAATTTTTGTTGTTGAGCTTTTTTTTTTTTTTTTTTTTTTGGCTTGTTTATTTTATTTTAGATTTATAAATTTTTTAATGGTCACTAAAATGAGGAAAACACTGGAGCTACAAGTTTTTTTTTGTAAATTACTTATGTAATAAGTGCTACTGGTAAGTAAAAAAAATGATTTAAATGGTGTGCCCATATGCGAACCAATAAGAATTTGCTAATAAAAAAGTTTGTAAAAATATTATAAAAAAGTTTGTGAGTAGTATTACTCTTAAAAGAATCAATGATATTATTAAAGGAAAATAAAATGTAATTTTATAAAACAAAATTGCTTAAATTAATACACACACACACATATATATATATATATATATATATTTTTTTTTTTTTTAAATTAAGGGGGGCCATTGCCCCCACTGTCACCAACCAAATGTTGAAAAATGCCCTAATCCAACAATGACAAGTGACAACCATCCAATAAAAGAGAGGGTCAAGTAGTGATAGCGAGGAGGTAAGAGAGAGAAGAGTGAATAAACAAATGAAAAAAAAAAATGATATAAATGTTGCTACAGTAACATCTATGTTTAGATGTATAACAGTAGTTTGTTGTAAAATAGTTTTGAATAATGATTCACCAGATGGAGATGTTTTTGTGTATTTTGGTGAATGGTGTACTCTATTTACATTTTTTAAAGGACTTTTGCATGTTCTTAATTAGCTAGCTAGGATAGAATAACCATGATAATCAGTCTTTTATTTTCCACAAAAGGTCAACGATGCTTTATAAAAATATAATTAAAAATAGAAAGGTCTGTGGTATGGACCCATGGCCATGTGCGCTTAAAGCAGTGAGTGTTTTTTTTTTGGTTGTTAGTCGTTGTCTTTTGAGTAAGACTGAGGGAGTATTTTAGGCCTTTTATTGTTTTAGCAGCGGACCATGAAAAAATAACAAAACAAGTCAAAAGAGCTTCATGCAAAACACAAGACAGACACACCCACATGCAAAAGAACAAAAAAAAAAAAGAGCAAGGTTGTTAAAGTTTTGAAATTGGAAAAGTATTTTCTTACGGTAGCTGAGAGTGACTGAGACCACTTACCAAACAAAGACGATCCAAGAAATTATAGAAGCATGCCTTATGGCTAGTCCTGATGAATGGGTGGAAAGGGAGATGGAAGTTAAAAGCTGAATATACAAGATTAAAGGCATTTTTTCTCCATGCAAAATACAGATGTAGGCTTTTTTCCTAATCCCAAAATCCAAAACGTTTGGAGAATTTTGTTGCAAATAATTCAACATTATTAGATGTGAAGGGCGCAGCCTGAGGAAGTTCGGAAGGACAACTGTCCCTATGGCCAACCCAAGTGTATGCGCGTGAATGTGTGTGTGTGTATATATATATATATATATATATGATAGAAGGTTAACTTATAATATTCACTTTGTAATAATTATTCTTATTATCAAACTAAGATACTGATCGAATTTTGGTGTTTATGAGATTTGAACTCCAAATTTTTTATTTGACCACAATAAATTTTATTAACTGAGCTAATTAAATGTGCGTAAACGCGCTTCCCAAATGCACATTTTGTGTTTCAGATTTTTTTTTTTTTTGAGCCGAAATGTTTGACTTTTCCCGTGAATAGTGCATGATATGCACGGTTGATGGGCCTATAAATTTTACTTTTTAGCAACTTTTTTTATTAAAACTGAGTCTCACAGTACTATTCATACATTTAAAAATTATTTTGCTACAATGTTTTTCAGTTTTCAATTTTCAGCTGTATCTAAACGAACCCTAAAACACACCAAAATCTCAAATCTCTTAAATAGCTAATATGTTTTTTTAGGCTTATCTTTGTAGGAATAATATGTATAAGAATATCTTTATATATATATAGACAGAGAGTTTTACATTTTTTGATCATTGATTTATAGATCTAAAAGGTAAAAATAAACATTCAAGGGAGTCATAATTTCTCTCTAGAAATTAAAAATTAAGGCATTAAAACTCTTCTTATTAAAAATAAAAAATAAAAAACAACATTATCTCTTTACTCTCCAGCTCATCATCTCTATCCAGTTTATGTAAAGAAATTTGGGGTTAGCTCGACAAATTTGTGTTTCGTGTTCTAAAGTGATTTGCCCTTAGATGTATTAGTTTGGAATACAATTTAACAATTGTATAATTAGAGGTTGTTATTTTTGTCATGTGATGCTGATGCGTTCAGTGCTTGTTGCTCGTCATTGGTGATGCCACAATTCGCTGGTGGCAACAAATGAGAAAGGCATATCAACTCACAACATAAATATGCAAAAAACAGATGATGATGGGTAGTGTTGGAGAGTTGAAGTCTTGAAGATGACGGTGAAGTGTGGAGAATTAATTTAAGTAAAATTAGTTGACATGGCAAATAATAACACTATACTAATGATATGATAAGTTGTGGCATGCTCACCGTTATATTTCAATAAGAATTTACGGTCATCAGTGGCACCATGTATAGTTCATGATTGGAGTTTAAATGAACCTTCTAAGTTGGCAATTTATTTTGTTAGTTTCTAAGACTTTAGGAACTAAATTCATTAGAATTTCATTTTGTATATGTTGGCAAACTATAATCAAAACAATGAGTTTAGGTTTAGGCTTACTCAAAGTTTGTCTAAGAGTAAATTTGAATTGAATGTTTTGCAGGAATTTATTGTGTAAAACTACAAGGCTCAATCGATCGAAAATAAGGCTCCATCGATCGAGAATCACAGATCAAAAATTTCAAATGCAGCCCAAGCCCATATGACGTGTAGGGTTTAGTGTTTTACTCCTAATATAAAAAGAAAAACCCTAACCACGTTTTTAAAAAGTCTCTAAAGAGCTTTGTGTTTTCTTTCGTGTGAGATTTGAGAAGTGTTTAACTTAAAATACAAGGAAAGCTCTACCAAAGTCTAGATCTAAAACCAAGTTTTGGTGGTGATTTAGTTGCTGCACAAAGATCCTTCGAAGTACAAAACCTTTGGGTGGAGTCTCAAAGTCACAAGTAGGAGAACTTGTGTTTGGTGCAAATTTAAGGAAAGAAGTAGTCTGTGAACTCGGAGCTGTCACGTGATCGTGGTAGTAAATTTTTTACTCGAGGTAACATTAGGATATTAGTGGTCTAAGTCTTTTTGTAAAATTTCAATTCTTTCATAGTGGATCAGTTTTTACCTTGAGGATAGCTATGTCAAATCCTCCTCAAGTTTTTTACCGATTTGGTTTTCCTGAGTCATCAGATCTTTGTGCTCTTTACTTTCTGCATTATATCTGTTTTGCTCATAATTGTTTAACCTAAACTTGAATAACAAACTTGTATTGTGTTAAGGGGTCTAAAAACCTAACATATTTTATATATATATATATATATATAATATTTTTTTTAATGTTTTTTATTTAACTCTAATAAAAATTTAAACAGCTTGACCTTAAATTTATTTTTAAGCCTAGCTAAAATAAGTTTGAATATGATTCTCTTAACAATATTTTGGTCTTTTGAAAATACACCAAAAAAAAAAAAAAATCCCAACAACAAATCAATTTTATCAAAATACGGGAGAGTAAAAAATAGTAAGTCCAACAATAATAGCAAAATTTGTTCATCTTAAACCTCAAAAAATGCTCATTTAGATCTTAACAAATTTTAGTGTAAAAATTACATTGTATCTAAACAAATATGTAGAACATTATACATTTTTATGCAAAAGTGATATTATACACTTTTGCAAATCTTACATTGATAGTATTTAATCTACAATATAAACATATAAATGTCCTAAACTAATAAATAAAAGTATTTTAGGTAGTATTAATTAAAGTTCACTTAACAGTAATAATTTATATATTCATTGTATTTAGATATGATAAATGATTTTCAAGATTTAATTTTAACAACAATGATTAGTATGTTCATTATATAAAGAAATAATATGTCTAATAAACTTATAGTTCATTTTTTATTTTCATGATAGTCCATTCTATGGACAAAATTTGAAATAAGCTTATAGATCACGGTATTTATCTTTTACCTAGGATTTTAGAAAAACATCATGGAGCTGCTACTATGACTATAGTCTTAAAAATGTATATTTTTTTTCAAGTTACACTAAGTGAACTTGTATGAACGAGCGGATTTTATTAAAAGAAAGAGTTTACATAACACATGCACACAAAATATAACCCAACTGGAAATCAACTACCTTAAACTCCACAATATCAGGACTGCCACACGAGCCACAACTGAGAAGTTAACAACCATTACGTACGGTCTAGAAAATTCAACAGGAAAGCGAGTGCATGTATTAATGTACATGCCCCCACTTTCCTATTAATAAAAATAGAAAGGTCCATGTAGCATGGGCCCAAGTGGGCTTAAATCAAGCTCTCCCTTTTTTTGTTTTTTTGGGGTTTTTCCTTGTTTTTCGGAGTATTTTAGAAGCAAACGATGGTGAGGTGTGGGACTGTGACTGAGACCAAACGATGGTGAAGTCTGCGACTTAGATTGAGACTGAGACTGAGACTGAGACTATCAACCAAACGATGGTGAAGTCTGAGACTATCAACCAAACGATGGTGATCCAAGCAACTATAAAAAGCATGACTTTGTGGCTATTTCAGAGCAGACGGACCTTCAAATATTTCAACCATGCTTGCCCTGTTGTTCATGCTGTTTACCACCATCATTGCACCACTAATTCCAACCCTCTCTTCACAACCACCACCACTAATTCCGACCCTCTCTTCACAACAACCACCAGCACCACAACCCTCCCTTACTCCGCCTCCACCACCGACAGCGCCAGCATTTGAGTTTACTCCAATCCAACATTTTCCCCCATCTCCCCATTTCCCTCCATCACTACGAGATGACAACGTATGGCCTGCACCAACTCAACCAGAATCAGTAGTATCCATCCCGATCGTGCTGGGGTGTGTCTTGGCTTTATTAATATTACTTATCATAATCGGAGTGGTGAAAAGATGGCCGATTGAGGGGATAAAGGAACTCATTCGCTTGCTCAGTAGTATCCTAGTCAAACTTTGTGTCATTCCCGTGCTGGGGCCGCCAGGGCCGCAAGGGCCGCCAGGGCCACCAGGGCCGCCAGGGAAGGATGGGGAGGATGGGAAGGATGCCTGCCAGTGCTGCCAGCCCTGCCAGCCCTGCAAGTGCCCTTATACCTGCTAGGAAAAGATGACAGTAATTATTTTTCCTATTTGTTTGGATTTTTTTTTTTTTTTTCTTCCAATCTTCTGTGTTTTCTTCCTGCGATTATTTTTCTTGCTTCTTTGGGGTTTCCTTTCTTCCTCTAGCATACTTTGGCATTTGCGTGCGCAGCCATTAATGACCCTAACATGGAGAACTCATTACGGTTTTAGTTAAAACAGGGGAATCATAATTCAAACCCAGCCAACCGGAACCATGTGAAACATAGGCAACTAGAACATCATCATCATCATGCTACGAAGATTCCTTTTTTTTTTTTTTTTTTCTTTTTTTACATGATGGAGCATCCAGAGGAATTTTCTTCACCGAAGTAATCACATGGACTCACGTAACTGCTTCTATACCCACCACCACCGCCATAACTATCATAAATGGGCCTTCCATAGTAGCCACCACAAGATGGGGGTGGCCTATCATGACCAGAGTAGCATGGGCCCCCACCACGACCCTCATATCATTCAGTGCAACAAGTCCGAAATACCGGGTAAACCAGTTGTGGTGGACATTGCGGTGGACAGTGCGGTGGTGGGTATACAAGTGCAAATATTATACACATTTGCATAAAAATATATAATGCTGTAAACATTTGTTTTGTCTATAATGCAATTCTATCTTATCTTGATAGTATAATGTAAATTAATAATTTTATTATTATTATTTTTTTAACAATTAAAATATTCCGTTGATATAAAAAATGCATTTGAAAGATAGTTTTTATTTTTATTTTTTGAACTATTTTAGTCATTTTTTCTATTTATACTAATTTATTATATTTATTTATATTTCAAATAATTTTTAAATTAATTATGATGTTATCAAGGTTCAACCTCAATCTAACTTCAAAAATTTTAAACCCCTTGGTTCTCCGATTCTTCAAACGGTCTAAATTTCAAAACCTTTATATGGGTTTGATAAGGTGTGTAGAAGTTGGATGATCTTTTGTGTCGTTAAGTAAGTTCTTTCTTAAGAATTTATATTCAATTTGTATATGTTGTTAGGTCTTCTAAGTAGAAATTATTAGGACCAAGGTCTCAAGTAGTCCCAACCAATAATAAAAGGCCACACATTTAAAACAACTTTGATTCAACTTCCTAAATGAAAAAATGAAACAAAACCACATAAATTTAACTCTAGTGTAAAAAAAAAAAAAAAGAATTAATTGGAAGAACAAAAATAAATTTAATTTATATACAGGCAATATTCAAAAACTTGAAATAAATTTGAAATCCAAAAGTTCAATCTCATTTGTTTGTATCTAGTTTTAGTGACCTTAAGTCTCTCCATAGAGGTCTTTTTCTCTCAAAACTCTAGATTAGTTTCCTTCTTCCACTCCACTACCATCACTGATCTGTCTCAAACTTTTATGGCAAAGAATATGGCTAATGAGTACAGGTTCTTAAGCGGTCCATAGACGTGTATTTTAAAAAAATGATGATAATGAAGACATGATGAATTCTCGACAAAGTTGTAGAGCAATTTTTTTCTTTTTCATAAAGATTTTATTCTTTTGTGTATTTTTTTCCCCAAATAACTATTTAATCACTGACTTTCTATTTGAATTTATTTTTACATTAACAGTGGCCTTGGCAACTGATGTGCATATGCGAATATTGTGGAATCAACCATCATCTAATAGCAAAGACTGATGTCAAAGTTTTGAATTGAATATTGCAAATGTTATATTCAATCGTGGGTTTGCTGTGAGCTTTGAACATTGGTTTTGATGTGATGTACTTGTGTGGTTTGGAATAGTTTTAATTTGGAATTGTAATATTTTGGCTTATAAACAAGGTTAGTGGTATTTGTGGAAGTTTGGAGGTTAGTATTTGCAAATGATTCGTGTTTCAGGGATTAATTTTGTTTTGGTGCTTGGATTTCATTGTAAATTGTGCTTGTTTTGATAATATATCAAACAAATAAGAAAAAGCTTGTCAATGGCATGTGGTGCCTAAAAAATGCTTTTAACAAGGTAGTTTGTTGTGCTTGGCCATATCCTTAGCTATATTCAAAAAGTGACTCTCTCATTGAATAAAATGGATTGTATTGAATACGGGATCCGGCAAAACTCTTGTATGCGCTCGGAGCATGAGATATCTTTTCGGCATTTGGGAATTAAAGTCAATTTGTGTTGTAAATGAATAAGCTCTTGCAAAAATCAACATTTTTTTTTTATCTCTTTCTAGATTAAATGTTGACTTTTTCCTTTTAAACAATTCTTGTTTTACATTGATAGTATAATGTAAATTAATAATTTTCTTTTCATTTTTATGAGTTATTAGGGGGAAAAAAAAAAAAAAAAAACCAGTGATGTGAACAACTTTATTTTGAAGTCGCCTTTCTTTCTAAGCATGCAACCCAAGATTGCCAACCAATGGTAACCACCACGTACTAAACTCAACTAAGCCCTAATTATTTTTGGGTCTATCATTTGATTTGGGATTTGGTTGATAGCCAAAATTTTTTTTTTTTGGGTGAATTTTTAAATGAAAAATTAGCTTAAAATGGGGGATTAACGGTATTAGTTTAATAGAATTTAACAGAATGATTATGTAATAGACCCAATTTTGTATTGGGTGCTTCATGGGATACTTTAAGAGTTTTTAAACCTCCAAGTTAGACTAGTTAATAATTTTCAACTGACATATTCTCAAAATTAATAGACTACATCTTAAAATTTTGGAAATTTTGATTTTCCATCTTTCAAAATTAAAATTTTTTAGATTGTGACCCTTAAGGTTACACATCATTAGTGAGATTGTTACGTGGCAATTAAGTTTAAAGTTAGTGTGTTTAGGATCAAAAATCATGATTCCAATTTTCAAATCATGATTTTTTGTATTTAATAAAAGTTTCTAATCATGTTTTTCGGTCCAATAAACATGATTCTTTTTTTTACCATGGCCATAGGTTAGAAGGATGGTATTTTTTTCTCACCTAATCCAAAGCATAAGGAGTATTTGTGGCTGCTAGAATCAGAACATTTTCCACACCGTCGCATACACCCGGAAATGTATTGAAGAAAATTTTCATTTCAAGATTACATGTAGATAAGTGGAAGGAAACAATTAATGATAATGCCATGTATTTACTATTTAATAAAATATAAAGTTATTATGAACAGCATTGCAAACTAGCCTGCCATTTTATGGCCAACAAGGAAATGGCTGGTCATCTTCTCATCTATTGTATGTTAATGATTCCCTTTAAAATAAAATTAAAAACTAAAAAAAAAAAAAAAAAAAAATCACAAATAATAGCACAACCCCAGTACATGGGATGTATACAACAGGAATATAAAAACAACAACGACAACAAAAAGACCTTTTCTTTTTTGAAGGAAAGGTAAGTCAACAACAAAAAGACCTTAGTCCTAATTCTTTTTGTGGTCAACTATAGATCCTCAGTACATTAATTAGTCAGGGTTGGCTATTGATTTAGTGAGCTCATCATTCATTAGTGCAAAGAGATATGGACTAAATATTGATCCTTGATGCAAATATGTAGCGATCGAATCTGACTTGTGATATTTCCACTTGTTCTCATACTAGTTATAGCTTTATCAAACACATAATCAACTTAATATACTTTAGAAGAAAGTCTTTTTTTTTTTTTTTTCCAAAACCCATTGCATAACCTATCTAGGGACAATATTAATTATATGTTTTCTCTAGGTCAATAAAGATCATATGAAGATCTTTACAGCCTCTATATTTTTTCATTAGACATCTAAGTAAGAAACTAACTTTCATGGTAGACTGTCCTAGCATAAAACCAAATCTCTGATATTGTTGTTTTATGTCTTAACCTATTTTTAATCACTCTTTTCCAAAGTTTTAGAGTGTGGCTCATAAGTTTAATTTTACAGCAATTTGAATAGTTTTAAATATTATCGTTGTTCTTGCAAATAGGTATTAAAGTAATTCTTCTCCACTCATTAGGCAAATGCAAGAGTAAAATCCAAAAAGAAAAATTGAAACCTAAAATTCAAAAGAAAATATAGCCTTCTTTGGACCATATTCATGATTTCAAGTTACTTAAGCTTAAATACCTTAAAGTTAGCTCACCCATATTAAACAAATCAGTTCAAAATTTTCATCAAACCCCTAAATTCCATTTTAAAAGTATAAAAATTTTCAATGAGATACCGTGCAACTTATATCATAAAATGTAAAAATTTCATACTGAACAGAACAGGATAGTAATAAACTAAAATGAAGTTATTGACAAACTACATGACCCCGATGTTAGTCGAAGCATGTCAATTATAATATATAAAAATGAAGCTTGTAACAAATCACTCAAAATCTATTTCCAGGGAAAACAAAATACCTGCATATGTACAAGAAATTCTGATTTGATTTGTCGAGATGGTTCATTTTCCTGGATTTCACCTCTTTGGCCACATAAGGAATCAATTTCGTCAATAAAAATAATGGACAGAGCTTTGGAAAAGATCTGAGACTTGCTTTTCACTCTCTTCCATCCATTTAGACGCAATGTCCAATGAAGAAACACTGTGTATACACAGTACACATGTAAATGTGTTGGCAACATTCCATCTAAATAAAATCATTAGAAAGTAAACACATTTACATCTATGGAAAATCTGTACATGAGTTGTAATAAATGCACCCGAAAATAACCGGTTGGAAGAAGTAGAGAACAAAATAATCAGAGATATGAATCAATTGAAGCATAATGGCGTAGATGATGAATTCAGAAATTCAACACATTCCAGTAATGTGATAATTACAATGAAAAAGCTTATGAAATCAGCCAAAGACCCAACCATATGAAGTATGAAAACTACATATTAACAATATAAAATATAAGAACTCAATCCACATTTGCTGAAACTCAATATTTTAGATTTCGGCGAGAATATTTAATCTATTAAATCTAAAGTTCAAGACTTTTTGTCTGTCATCTCTAGGGGTGTGCAAAAAACCGAGGAACCGAAAAAACTACTTCAAACCAACCGAACCATTACAAAAATTTCGGTTCAATTTCTTTTCGGTTTGGTTTTGGTTTTATTATATAAAAAACCAAAAATTTCGGTTCTGTTTTCGATGGGAGATTGGAATGCACCGAACCGACCGAACCGAACTAAAATATATTATTATATATTATTATATTATATTTTATATTAAATATATAATATAAAGTTTGTAAATATTTGAGCTTTGGGCCTTTGACTTATTATATATGCTTTGCATTGAGCCTCCCTTGGTTTATATATACTTTGGGCCTCCATCTTATTTTAAAACAATTGGGCCTTTTTCGTTTATATGATCAAACATTAGTCATCCATTTAATCCGGCCCTAGATTAATGGCTTTTCTGCCTTTTCATCTTATCTTTTTAAACATAGCATTTTAAAACCCATTAGATTAATTAATTATAATTAAACTAAGTAAATAATTAATTAAAATAATTAAACTATTTCTCAAAAAAAAAAAAAAAAAAAAAAACTACAACTATTAGACTATAAAAGCAAAAGTTAGAAACCCTACCCTACATACCCCACACTTTCCACTCTCTTGTTCAGAGTCTTTAGACAGCCTCCACTCCACACTCCACACTCCCTCTCATGCCAAATCTGCCTCAGCCATCGCCTCCACACGCCACCCTCCCAATGCCGGCTTCATCATCGACTTCTCATCTCTAATCTCACGATGAGTCTCTTTTGATCTTATCTTTTTAAACATAGCATTTTAAAACCCATTAGATTAATTAATTATAATTAAACTAAGTAAATATTTAATTAAACTAATTAAACTATTTCTCAAAAAAAAAAAAAAAAAAAAAAACTACAACTATTAGACTATAAAAGCAAAAGTTAGAAATCCTACCCTACATACCCCACACTTTTCACTCTCACACTTTCCACTCTCTTGTTCAGAGTCTTTAGACAGCCTCCACTCCACACTCCACACTCCCTCTCATGCCAAATCTGCCTCAGCCATCACCTCCACACGCCACCCTCCCAATGCCGGCTTCATCATCGGCTTCTCATCTCTAATCTCACGATGAGTCTCTTTTGAAAATATCGATACCCTTTCTCTGTTTTGTGTTTTGGGTTTTGTTTAATACTGAATCGATAAAGTTAGAGCTTTGAAAATAGTGAATTTTTGTTTTGCAGTAACAACATAAGATCAAGATGTTTATTTTTCAAGTTTTATATGCAAATAAAGTTAGGCTTTTGAAAAAATCGATAACCCAAGTGCTTGGCTGCTTATGCTGGTTGGTTTTGTACATTTTTCGACCCCTTAAAATACAATTAGATTAACCTAGTTAATTAGCCAAGTGATTACTTAGTCAAATTATCAGATCTAGGTTAACACAAATATTTCATATCAATGTAAAGTGCGAAAAATAAAGAACACAAAGATATGATAACTTAGAAAAACCAAACTGATAAAAAACTTGGGTAGAATTTAACCTAGTTATCCTTAATGTAAAACTAAATCCACTTTGAAAGAATTGAAGTTTACACAATAGCGACTTAGACCACTAGCATCCTATTACTACCTCGAGTAGGAAACTTACTACCACGACCACGTGACAGCTCTAAGTTCACAGACTACTTCTTTCTTGGATTAACAACAAGTACAAGCACTCCTGCTTGTGTATCTTTAAGCTCTTCAATCTGCAACTGAAACGATCACTAAGTTCTTCACATAATCTTGAATCTTGGAAACCCTAAGTATGTGTAAAGGTAAACACCTCTAGATCTCACAGAAGATTCACACACACAGCATAAAGAGCCACCTCAAAACATGGCTAGGGTTTTCCCTTTTATACTTAAGACAAAACATAAAACCCTACACGTCAAACGAGCTTGAACAAAGTTGAAAATTCTGCAGAAAAATCGATCGGTCGAGTCTAATTCTCAATCGATCAAGTCAAGTAGATTTACACAGTAAATTTTGCAGTAACTTGATTTGAACTTTCCATAAAAAAACACATACTTTCAGCAAGTCTAAACACGACTAAAACCGTTTTGATCATGGTTTGCCAACATTACAAAATGAAGTTCTAATACATTAGTTCCTAATTCCTTAGAACCTAACAGGTTTCTTTATTTAAGTTAGCTGATTGCCTTTGTCTCATGAGTTTTTTGAAAATCTCGATAAGCCTCTCTCGTTTTGCATTTTGGGTTTTGTTTAATACTAAATCAATAAAATTAGGGCTTTTAAAATGCTGAATCTCTACTTTGTAGTAACATAAGATTAAGATTTTTTTTTTTTTTCAAGTTTTATATGCAAATAAAATTAGGGTTTGGAAAAAATCGATAACCTATGTGCTTGGCTGCTTATGCTGGTTGGTTTCTTAATTAAAGTTAGCTGATTGCCTTTGAGTATTGATATATAAAGTTAGCTTCTTTTTTATTTATATATTGTTGTTAGCATGCTGTGAATCTATGACTGTGATGTTGAGTTGTAATTTTCTTATTGGTGTATTTGTTAATAGTTGGCTGTGATGTTAGGGTATTTGTTTATTATTGCCTTGATGTTGATGTGTTTATTACTATCTTATTGACTTGTTTATTGTCGGCTTGTTGCTGTATGCTAGAGTCCTTCTCATTCTTTTCTTTTTTTTTCCCCCTTTTTGTTGACTTGTTGTGTTATTGTGTACTAGAGAAGAGTGAAGAGTCCTTTTCATTTCTTTTTTTTTTTTTTTTTTTTTTTTTTTTTTTTTGTTGTTGTTGTTGCTGACTTATTGTGTTATTGTTACTGTATTTTTATTTTTATTTTTAATTGTAGACTAGACTCATTTTGGTGTCATTTTTTTTTTTAGTTGCTAACTTATTGTGTTTATTGTTGTTTTATTTTTTATATTGTAGATGAATGAGACAAGAGAAATCCCAGAAGGTCAAGACAATGAAGCGGGTCAAGGGGCAACCAATATGCATGGAGACAAAGGCAAACCCCCACTCCCACCAAATGCAGGTAATATTGGTAAAAAAAGATCTATTGTTTGGGGTCATTTCACTATTATTGACAGGGGGGGAGGGGGAACCTAGGGCAGCTTTGTGGCACAACCTATGCTTATGATACTAAGTTGAATGGCACTACAACCATGAGAACTCACATACAATCACAGTGTTTGAAATATCCTTATAGGGAAGACAAAAAAAAAAAAAAAAAAAAAAAACCAACCAACACTCATTCAAACCTAAAGAAGAAGGAGAAAGTAGTGGTAAACTTATGCCTTGGGCGTTTAATTTTGAGGAATGTAAGAAAGCATTGGCATAGATGATTATTCTAGATGAGCTATCTTTTAGGTTTGTGGAGAGTTTTGGTTTTAGGAAGTTTATGTTTGTTACCCAACTTAGGTTCAATCCAATCTCTTGCTGCACAAAAATTGCCAAAACTTGCTTTAGGGTGTTTTTAAATGAGAAACAAAAGTTGAAAGAAGCCCTAAGAGAGCAGCGGGTCTACCTTACCACAGATACATGGACATCCATTCAAAATTTGAACTACATGTGTCTCACTGCCCATTTTATAGATAGTGATTGGAAAATACACAAGAAGATTCTTAGTTTTTGTTTAGTGGAAAATTATAAGGGCGAAACACTTAGGAAGGCGGTTGAGATGTGTTTACTTGATTGGGGAATAGACAAGATTCTAACTATTATAGTTGATAATGCTACCTCTAATAGTGGGCTAGTTTCTTTTATTCAAAAAAAGACTAATCATAGGAAGGCAACAATGTTAGAGCATAAATCCTTGTATGTGAGGTGTAGTGCTCATATCTTGAACTTAATTGTTCGTGAAGGGTTAGTTGAAATGGATGAGACAATAATGAAGGTCAAGAAATCTGTGCAATTTGTGAGATTGTCTCCACAAAGACAAAGCACATTTAAGTTATGTGCAGAGAAGGAGAAAGTTGACTTTAAAAGTTAGTTGTGCTTAGATGTGCCCACTAGGTGGAACTACACCTATATTATGTTGGAGAAGGCCGAGAAGTATCAAAAGGCTTTTGAGAGATTGGAGGAAGAAGGTCCAAATTATCTTAGGATAATTAGAGAGGAGGCAAAGGAAGAAGGAAATGATAGACATGAGATTGCTTGGGGAATGGATGATGTTGATTGGGAAAAGATTAGGATCTTTTCAAAATTTCTTAAAATTTTCTATGATGCAACCTTGCGGTTTTCGGGTGCTAATAATTATGTCACTAGCAATTCTTTCTTTTTGGAGCTCATGTCAATTCATGACACAATTGACTTGGAGTATGAAAAAAATAGTTATTTGTTGAGTAAAATGGTTGATTACATGAAGAACAAATTTGAAAAGTACTAGGGGAACTTTGATAATGTGAATCACTTGTTGTATGTAGGGTTATTTCTTAATCCTCAATACAAGTTGAGGTATCTTGAGTACTATTTTGGTACATTGTATGAGAACCAAAGACTGTTGATATGTCAAAAAGAGCAAAGGTTGTTTTTATGGATTTGTATAATGCTTATGCTCAAAATCAAGTGCGAAGTAGTAGTACTAGTGTTGCTGCACAAGCCCAAGGCCAAAAACCTATTGGATCAATGGAAGGAGATGATTCTAGTGTGGTTGATGTGAAGCCAATGAGGATGATGGGATTTAAGAAGCACTTGAAGGGTATTGATTCTTCAAATACCAAATCAGAGATTGATAAATAATTGTTAGAGAGTTGTGAAGATGTCTTGGATGAGAATTTTGATATTTTGGCTTGGTGGAAGGTTAATTCTCCATGATACCGTATGCTTTCAAGAGTGGCACGACATGTTCTTGCAATTCTGATATCCATTATGGCCGGAGTTCATTGTCTCCACTTATGGTGGAAGCCTTCATTTGGGGTCAAAATTGGCTCCGTTCTTCATTGGCTCCAATTAACCTTCGTACTGCCATGGATGATGTTGAGGAGTTTGAAACCTTGATGGACGTATGACTATTATTTGTTATATTAAAAAAATATGAATTTCTATTTCTTTATTTATTAAAAAAAAAAAAATTCTACACGTTTATTATTAAAAAAAAAAAAAACTGAATGTCTTGGATTCTTGGCATATTTATTGTTTTATTGTACATTCTACATGTCTATTTCTTTCTTTATTAGAAAAAAGAAAAAAGAAAAAAAAAAGGAATGTCTTGGATTCTTGGCATATTTATTATTTTATTGTACATTCTGCATGTCTACTTCTTTCTTTATTAAAAAAAAATAATAATAATAAAACAATTGTATGTCTTGGATTCTTGGCATATTTACTGTTTTATTGTACAAGTGACTTTTATGTTTTTTTTTTTTCATTTTTTGTTTGTAGAACTTGTGAATGATGTTGCATTAACATCGGAACTAGACATGTCCACAGCAACACCTATTGAAGTTGATGGTTGAAGATTGCTTTTTGCTCTTTGGACGGGTGGTATTGATGATGACATAGGTTTTTGTTAGTTTCTATTTTAACAACAACTTGACATATTGATATGTACACTTTTTGCTATTAGACACTAGTTGAGAGTGGCCTATATATAGATATGGGCTTTTATTTTAAGCTTTGACAGTGGCCTATACATAGACAATATATGATATTAGGCAATAGGCAATGACATATGGCCAATTTATTTTGAGTCTTTGGCTAAATATTAAATATGGACAGTATATGTTGACATTGACATTGACATATGACCAATTTATTTTGAGTCTTTGGCTATAACAATTTAAAATTAATCAAATCATAAACAAAAAAAAAAAAGATAGAAGACAGAAGCCATCTGACCCATCTGGACTGCGTTGGGATGAAGATGAGCGATGGCTCCAGGCTGGGCCAACTGCTTTGGGATGAAGATGACCCATCTGGATTGCGTTGGGGACGACTGTTCTGGAATCAAGTAAGAGAGAGAGAGAGTGAGCTAGGAAAAAAAAAAAAAAAAGAGAGAATGAGAGGTGCTAGAATGTTCTTGAATAAGGGAGAAAAAGAAAATAAAAGAAGGGGGGTATAGAGATAGTACAACATGTGTGGAGGAGAAAAACAAGAAAAAAAAAATGAAACGAATGGATGAAATGAAATGAGAGAAAGGAGAAATAATATAAAGAATAAAAAATCCTAATTGAGAAATGTTACCACAATATTTTCACAATAAATTTTAAGTAACAGATTGTTATTAGTTAATATTGGTAAGTAAAAAAATAATTTCAGTGGTGGGTTCAAATTAGAACTAATAACAACTTTCCACATAAATTTTGTTGTGAAAGTATTGCAAAAAATGTTGTGGACGTAACACTTCTTATTGAAAAATATAATTATTGGGAATGAATATAGAAAGAATAAATGATGATTAAAAAAAGAATAAAGAATAAATGAAGAAATAATATTTAAATGAGACGGAGAAAATGATAGAAAATCTGTTGGAAAGTATATTTGAAAAAGTAGGTAGATAAAATCTAAATGCCACTGTTCATTGTCCAAACAGTACAAAAATTTGGCTAATTTACTGGAGATGCTTTAAGTATTTGGGTATTAGAGGTTCTAGATTCTTCTTCTTCTTCTTCTTCTTCTTCTTCTTTGTGTGTGTGTGTGTGTGTGTGTGTGTGTAAATTTAGTTTTGGACTATTTGTGGGTTTGTTTAGTAGCAGTGTTGTAGTATTGTTATTTAAAATGATGTGAAAATTATGGTTTAAAAAGTGTTGTAAAAATACGTGTTTAAAATATTTATAATGTAAAAAATGCGTTTGGTACTATATTTCTAATAACATATTTTCAAAATTGAAAAATCATAGCTATGTATTTGTGGTTTGTGTATATATTTGTTTGTTTGTTTGTTTTGTTTTGTTTTGTTTTGTTTTTTATTTTTTAATGCGTAGCTTTTCTAACATGATGAATAAAATAAATATTTTTATTCAAAGAAAGAGAATCTCCCACCATGACTTTCCACTTTCCCCTTCTTCCTCGTCCCGTCTCTCTCTGTGCAAGTCCAAGCTTGAACAACCCACTTAATTTGTCATACCCAACTAAATTAATGCCAAATTGCTATTGAAGCATCACTGGCCATCGAAACCCAAAAGAAAATAATAAATAAATAAAAAGAAGACTTTGGTCCTTCTATGTAAACCCAAACCAAAACTCCTCTAAATTCTATGAAGGCCAATTAGTTGACTGGTACTTAAAACTTAGTGTGTGTTTAGCATTGGCTTAAAAGCCAGTCTTTTTTTTTACTATTTAGTTTATTTTTCTTACTATTCAACTTATTTTTGCTATTATTCATGGGTCCTATTACACTTTTTGGTACTATTTATAAGTCTCATTGCACTTTTTGGTATTACTCATAGGTCCTATTGTACTATTTTAGCTATCTTTTAGCTTTATTTACAGTACTTTTAGTAAAAAAAAATTTAGTTTCAACAAAATAAGATGTTCTAAATAGACTCTTAATTAGGTAGTTTGATTTTGGTTAGTGCATTGAACCCATGGCAAGGTAGACTAAGTTTTGTCATTTACAGATTACCCATTCCTTTGCTTCTTAGTTTCATAGTGATGGCCATTGATTCAAACATCTGAGACCAAGGGTTGAGAGAGAGAGAGAGAGCTGGTTGTTTTTGTGTTGTCAATATCAGTGGGTCCCACAGCTTTCTAGCTAATTACAATAATGCCACTTAACATTGTAACTCAAAAACTAAAAACTACTCTTGAGAGTTTTCTAAATATAGTGTTTAAACACCTTAAATTGAGAATTGTAATTCAAACACTTCTAAATAAACACTCCAACCAAACATGCTTCTTTTTTTGGGCCCTATAGTTTTTAGTGTTTTAACACTGAAAACTGTTGTTTGAACACTAAAACTAAACAGGCCCATTTAGGTGAACTGTTTCTTATCTTTGTTCTATATTGGTTTGTTATTGCATTGTTAAGGTGCATTCTTTGTATTTGATGTTAGGTTTGACAAGGTGTGGAAAAGTTGGATAGTCTTTTGTGTCCTAAAGTGGGTTCTTTTCCAAGTATTACAACCTTATGCTATTAGGTCCCTTTTAAGCTTACCACAATTTATAGTTCTTTCATTGAAATGGAGATTGGAGAGGCCTTTGCAATTGATAATAAATCATTTTAGAAAAATTTTGACACCACTTTTTTAGAAAATATAATACGCATCGAAATAATTAATTTTTTTCACATAAAAGTTTCTATAAATATCTAATTCCCTTAGGTATAGTTATTAATCCTGGACCGAAGGTTGACCTAGTCTATGAGCCATATCACTGGATCACTGGTTCAACTAGTGGGTCAACAGTTTGAATTGCATGGTCAAATAAAAAGGTTTTAAAATTTTAAATATATATAAATAAAAGAAGAGGAGAAAGTTAAAGACTTAAATCAATAAACAAATAAAGCCCCACAAAAATAAAAGAAGAGAAAAGAAGGTTTGTGCATAAATTATATAGGATATACTCATAGCTACATGCTAACTGGTTTCGTGAAATTGAAAAGTGCATTTTCATTTATTTATTTATTTAGGTTTTCTATTATTTAAGTTACCATATTATCACACCTTAAACCGTAAAGAAGTCAATGAGATTGACCTATTAACATTATTTTACATAATTCACAAACCTAGCTGGGTTATTAAAACTCAGCCTAGCCGCATGGTTTGCTTAGAACTTGCTACGTTTTACTAGTTTTGATTGGGTCTTTTGCATATCCGATCCAATTAATGACCTAGACTAGTCTATGTGTCGAGTCACCATGTTACTAGGCTAGGTTAGGTTTAATAACACTGCCCTTTGGGCATCTGTTAAAATTTCCCTACTTTTATCAAGAGTGCGTTCATCTAAAGACTAAGAGCGACTCAACAGCTTAGCCAAATTTTAATCTCATTTAGAGAGTAAATAGCTTTTTCTACCTATATTTTGAAATATATTTTTCAATAGAAACTCTATCTTTTCCATTGTTGTAAAAACTGGACCGGATTGGCCAATTCAATCAGTTGATGAAGGAATTGGTCAAAACTAAACAAGAACCAATAAAAACCAAGAACAGGTCCCTTTTCGAGTTCTTTTGCCAATTCGTTTTTTAAAACCATGATGTTTTCTTTATCCCCTTTTAAATTTTATTTATTTATTTATTTATTTATTATTGTAGGGGCCTTGGGCCCTAGATCCCATTATTTGGATATATGATGGACCTAAGACTCTAGCTGAGGACTAAAAACATCCGAGAAGAGGTAAACGCTATTAAAATGGACCATATTGACAAACGGAGAAGTCAATTTAGATCACAACAACCTAGGGGGTCGTGCCAAGAATAAGAGCCACCTCGGCTAACTGGTGCCGAGGTCCATAGAGATGGTCTGCTATTCAAAGACACGTTACAGAAACACTTAGTTGATATGGATAAGTACTATGGAAGCTCAAGACATGGAAGGATCCTAAAATATCTAAGGAGAAAGTTTCTACCTCTGCATTAAATACACTGCAGCTAACTCCTTGGCTACATTAATGTGGAGGTAATGCTTAAACAATGGATGTTAGCCTTACAACTACCACATGAAAATTTATGGGAGGTGCTGATTGGACAAGTATCAAGACCAACCATTTGGCATGCATGTGGAAGATAGGGATGAAAAGGAAAAAAAGTATAAAAGGAAAAAATGGGAGAGAAAAATGGGGATCGAGAAAAAAGGAGAAAAACATTGTAGTACTCAGGAACCAACTCTGTAACCAAACCAGAATAATAAATAAGAACAGACATCCTCGGACCTTGCCGAGGACAATTTTTCTTCAATACAGATATTCATCTTTTCATTCTCTAATCATTTGAACCCATTCTAGTGTTCGTTTGATTAACTAAAGCCCAGTTTTTCAACCCATTCTCTATAAATTCATTGTTTTGGGCTTTTTGGGTCTAAGTCCATCCACGTAGTGGGCTGGGAGTTCAAATCTAGTTCTTACAATTATTATTATTATTATTATTATTATTATTATTATTATTATTATTATTATTATTATTATTATTATTCCCGAAATCTGATACACTTTATGATTCAACAAACACCCAAATCTCTTTTCCATTCATCAATCAACAACATTCAAAAGTCAAATCTATTCTACCCAGATTTTTATCAACCAAACTGATTCAAAGCTTTCTTTTGCTAAGATTTTACCAACTATAACATCGAAATCATTTATTAGAAAGAAAAGACCCAAATCTTAAGTCATAGAGATTGAGAAATAGAGGTGATGGGTTGAGAGAAACAAAGGGAAAGAAACGCAAATTTTTCTGCTCAGATTTCATGAACCAACAACATCAAAATTGTTATATGCATTGGGTTGAGAGAAAAAAAGAGAAAAAAGCCCAAAATGTTTGGTTAGATTTCATCAACCAACAACATCAAAATTGTTTTATATTGTCGCGTTTTATCAAAATTAAAAGAAAGGATCCTAGTGGTGTTGGTTGGGTTTTATGTTTTTAGATTCAATTGGTAGTGTTGTCGTGTTGGATTTTATGTCGCTGGGTTCCATTTGTGGTGGTTCTGACTTTGATCAAACGGTGGCTAGATTGGATTTGGAGAGAGATGTTTCAAAAGGAGAGAGACATTTGAGAGTAAGAGAGAGTTGGGTATTTCTATATGTGTGTGTGTGAGAGAGAGAGAGAGAGAGAGAGAGAGAGAATATGTTAGGAATGGGGAAGAGAGAAAAAAAAATTGAATAAAAAATGTAGCATTTTGATATTTTATTGGATTAAATTCATATGGAGTGCAAAATGGAGTAGTTTGAATTTTGCATTTTGAAAAGGCTGTTGAAGTTGGTTTATTGTGTGTTTGCTTTCCAAAAATAGGTTTAAATAGCTTATTGGAGATGCTCTATGTATTGGTAACAGAATTTTAATAAAACTAAAAGGTTTTACCTAATACACAATGGCAAAGCCAAAATCTCAGTTTAGAAATGCAAGATTAAAAGATAATATATTAAAAAAACCAACCTTAAAAATATTAATCAATATATATATATATATATATATATAACAAAATAAATGAACAATTGCAAAAAAGACTACCATACCTAGTTCAATTTACTCAATAATCTTCAATGTTCTTTTTTTTTTTTTCTTTTTCTTTTTTTATCTGCATTTCAAAATTGCCATATGATTTTTCATTCCCAATACTTGAACTCGTTATTATGATCATATTTCTCCATAATCTTGATTATCTAAAAGTATATGCTTTGTATCATTAAGATAAAGAAACCAAGATAATCCATTCTTCCATACTAACAATCAAAGTAAGTAATTAATCTAAATTCCTAAAGTTAGGCATCTATTTTTTTTTTTTTTTTAAATCAATCAAGAAGTATTAAGAATATAGCAATGTAACTAAAAAATAGTATATATATCTCACTACATTACTTTTCTATGTTAGAGGGTGCTTCCTTCAAAGTGATAGGTCCTTTTTGTTTTTTCCTATGTTGGTGGCCATTTCTTTAAACTTTGTTTGGTAGGGGGATAGAAAATGGTGGAGTGATGAAAAAGTTGAAGGATAAATGATATTTAGTTTTTTATTTTATTTTATTATTTTTATGCATGATTGGTTGAGCTGGAAAAGAAGTGAAAAAGAGAAATCTTTGAATAGTGTTTATTACACACACAATTCAAAATCTTTTTCATGTGTGTATAATAGCTAGTTTTTATCCAAAATCTTTTATTTGATTGAGAAGAAAAAAGAAAAAAGAAAAAAAAATGCCATTTGTATAAATTTACTTCAATGCCCTTATAACATTCGTCATGATAACAATCATTTCATGTATAAAGATAACATTCGAAGAAAGTTGGGAAAACAACAAAACATAACAAAACAAAATGCGTTAAAGCAAAAGTTAAAAATTGAATATAAAATAGTTTAAAGTCATTTATTTTTTTGTCTTGATGTAAAATATACAAATATTGTCTTTTTTCCTAACCAGTTGCAGTATTTTATTGCAAATAATTCAACATTTAACAAATGCTTCCATACCTCCCTGGCTCTATCCTAAGCATTTTTGTTAGAGTTAAGATAAGGAATTAGTCCAATGTGTAATCTCACATTGAAAATAAGAGAGACTTTTTATTATTATTTATAAGTATGAAGATTAATGGGTTGAAATCAATTGTAGACATAACATTTGTCTTTATTAGTAGTTGGATTTTTTTACATGTGTTTTTTTGTGATATATTTTTAGTGTTATTTTATGATATATTTTTGAAATGGGATTTTTGATTGAAGAAGAAAAACAATTAGTGCTACCACAAAACCAAAGCCACCTCATAGCACCCACCTCATGGACAACCCTAAGACCATTGCCATGACAACCCCAAAACTACTGTCACAACAAACACTGACAATCCACCGTAGCCACGAGAAACATTGACAATCCACCCTAGCCACAACAACAACCACCAAAACCAAACCTAGCAACACCAGGGCCAATAACCCACCCCAGCCACAACAATCATTGCCTCCACTACAACCACCCAAATATAAAACAGTGACCTAAATCCAACAATAACAAGTAGTGCCAACTCAATGCTATAAGCAATTGATTGGTTGCCTAAGGTCCCAAGTAAAAAAAAAAAAAAAAAAGGCCCCCAAATTTTGACCAATAGGGCTATTTCTTTCATTGTAATAGTATTAAACTATTAATTAAGTCCAAATATTAACTAATAAATAAAATAATATTTTTTTTATCAAATGAAAAAAAAAAAGGGGGGGAGAGAAATACCACGTTCACAACAATTTTTACAATACTTTTATAACAAACTGTAAGTAGTAAGTCCTTACATGCTATTATTGATAGAAAAAAAAAATAGTGGTGGATTTAAATAAAAAATAGGAATCAACTTAACACCTAGGAATTGTTGTGAAAATATTGTGAATGTAGCACTCCTTAAAAATATATATATATATATACACAAAAAAATTCACAACATTTTTCACAATAATTGAGTTAGCAAAATTTTATTAAGGATGTGTTTGGATACTGCTTATTTTGCTGAAAATAAAAATTATTGTACTTAAATAATTTTTAAATGTGTGAATACTTGTGTAAGACACTTTTTTTAATGAAATTTTTGTTAAAAAAATTGTTTGTAGGTTTCGTAAATAGGACCCCCAACAACTACATAAACGCGGGTTTTTTTTTTTTTTTTTTTTTTTTTTGGCGTTTCCAAATGGTGGGACCCATGGCTTTTGGCGCTTCCAAACGATGGGACCCATGACTACAATAGCAATGCGTTAAACGCCAAGACTGAAGAAAAAACGCGTAGCTTTTTTCCTGAGCTCACCGTTTCAATGAAACAAACCGTGCGTTATTGTTCATGACCCAATTCTGTTGGAGGAGGCTGAACGGTGCGTTGTGGTATTACTACACCTATCATCACCCACGAAACACACAGAAGCTCTGATCACAACGACACGGTGCGCATTGGATTCTCGTCTCCAACACCTAATTTCTCAGTACAACAATTCTGATTAGGTAATGGAAACTGTGTTGCTCCTATATTGGAGGAGATTATTGTTAGAGTCCTCTGCTCCATCTGGGGGTTACCTTTCTCCCTGCTTCAATCCAAAAGCAAACTATAACCCCATGGTAGTTGGTGAAGTTAGTGGATAATGTGAAAAAAAAAAAGTGTAGTCTCAGCTCTTAGAGCAGAAATATGAGTCATGAGTTGGATATTGTTTTCTTCTTTTGCATATTTGTTAGTTGAGTTGATTGTTTTCTTACTGATTTATCAAAAAAGAGAAGTTTTGTTTTCCTTTGGAATGGAGTTTTTTTCATGTTGTTTAAGAGATGGGCATTGGATGCATATGCCAGATGTTGATAGAGTTTGGAAGGGTAACCTTCTTTTGGGTCTGATTAACTTGCCTATACCCTTGGGCGGAAGCAATTATAAAAGAAGTGTTTTTAACTCCTTCAGGTGTCAACAGCACCTCAGGGTTCCCCCTCCCTCCATGCTCTGTCTTTCGAATTAATTTCCAAAATATAAAATAATTTTATTATTAATTATGTTTTCTTGACTACAAAATGCTTAAAATTTGAAATCGGATAACATATAAGTTCTTTTCTGTTTTTCTTATTTTTTTTTTATAGTTATATTACTAATTTCAATTACAAGATTTAAAATAAAATTTTAAATGAAGGCTGAGTATGTTTGGATGTTTAGGGACTATATAGCAACAAAAACAAGAAACAAATTATGCTCATCTTTCTGCTATATTTTTTCTATTTTGACTTTGCCCTATAATTAATATACTTTGATGGAAAATAATTGAATTGTAATAGTGCATAAAGTATATCAGATAGAAAGGCAAACTCCTTACAATCTAATACTATATAGTATACTAAAAGTATTGGAGAATCTAATTTCGGTAAAGATAAAGATTTTTTGATACCACATAAAGTGCAACTTCACATTAGCTAACAACATGAGCCATACTAGGCCAACAGTACTGAATTGGCATATTTGTAGCCATCACGGCTAACTGCCAAACATTAGAGAGGACAAGCTTAGTTACAAAAATCAGCTTATAAACTAATCCCATCTGCTGAAGATGTGAAAGGTCTGCCATCATAATACTTTCTGTTGGAAATTTAGACCCCTTAAACACACAGATTGCGTAGCCTAGATTAATTAGCCAAGTTGTTACTTAGTCAAATTATGCAATTCTAGGTTAAAGCAATCAAATAATCATATCAAGATATAAAACAGCGGAATAATAAATAACACAAGATATGATCACCTAGGAAACCACTCGGTAAAAACCTGGGGAGGATTTGACCCACCGATCTTCAAGGCTTAACAGAATTCACTATGAAAGAATTGAAGTTCTTACAGAAGGACTACAAGCTCCCCGCTCGACTTCCTAATGCTACCCACCAGTAAAACTTCCTGACACGACCACGTGCAGGCTCCGAATCCGCGGACTACTTCTTTCTTGAATTCTTTGCAAAACACAAACACCCACGTCTGTGACTTTGAGATCCCACTCAAAGGTTTATCAACACAAACTCTCCTGTTTGTGACTCCAAGACCACCCTTGAAGGTTTAAATCATCAAAACCTTTGATGACTAGAGAAGGCAACAACTTCTACAACATCGAATCTTGAGATTCTTCAAGGAATAGCACTAGTAGAAAACATAAGAGAGTTTTTGGGTACAAAACCCTAAAAATTCAAAGAGGCACTCTAATCTCTCTAAAAAGCTCTAAAAACCCTCCCTAGGGTTAGCTTATGATGTCCTTTAAATACTGGAAAAAACGACTCGCGATTTGGGCTTCAAACGAATAAGTTATGACCTTTTTACGTTTGCTGATTTTGCTGATCCGCGATTTTCGATCAATCGAAAATTAGATTGGATCGATTGAACCAACCAGCTTGTAACTCATTTGTTTTTATCCTGAACTTGAAGTTTTTGTCTTGGGCTTCAATGTAGACCATTCTAAACTAATGAGACTTAGTTTTTGTCATGTTTTGTCATGATTTGCCAACATTACAAACTCAAAACCTAACAATCTCCCCCTTTGGCAATCTGTGACAAAACACACATACAACATAATGCCCATATACAATAAAATGCCCAAATACATCACACATCCCAATCTAAGACTCCTAACCTAGAAGTTGCAAGAAGAGGTAGAAGGTCTTGATCAGAATGTACCTGTCTTTCCTGAAACACTCAACAAACACATCACTGCATGTGTGAAAAATACAAGTAAACAAAGATAAATTCTTGATTTCACATAGCACAAAATAAAGACATATACCAATGAAGAACTCATAAGTATAAATCAATAAGAAGTGAAACAAGAAACATAATTAAAAATATAAGTAAACTAACTCTCCCCCTAAGTTAGATACAACAAAAGTTTTTATTTTCTTCCCTTTCAAAAATAATTTCAACTCCCCCTAAACAAGACAAACATGATTCCCATAAATCAATAATTTCTCCCCCTTTTTGTCACGTATTGACAAAGACAACTCGTACAAAGAGTAAACAGTCAACATACGCAATACAGGATAAGAGAAAATAGAGAATCAAGGGGAACACAAAACAATTCAACTCTATAGAAAATAGAGACAGCTCCCCTTATGAACAACACAGGTAAAAAAAAACTTTTCTCCCTCTATAAAAGTAGGAAAAACAAAACAAGTTGTGGGAAAAATAGTTTTGGGGAAAAATAAAGGAGGGGGGGGGGGGAAATCAGCAGCAGCAGCAGCATCACCAACAGGATCAGGAACATCCTCACCAACAGGACCAAAGTTAAAAACACACAAACCAAAATTAAAAACTAAGGTGAGGATACACATGAAGAAAAAATATTCTCTCTTTCAATAAAATGCAAACATGGCATTATGTGACCCATAAACAGTTGCATGAGTAGAGAAAATATTTGCACATTGATTATCCATCATATCTCTTAAGAAAAATATTTTCTACAATTCACACATAAAAATAGCATATACTAGAAAGTACGTAACTCAAAAATTAATCAACCAATTTGTAGATCAAGTTGAGTACCCAATTTAGCAAAGTGTATGCATACTATGTATGAAAACAATGAGAGATATGACTGCAAAACTGCAAAATAGATACAGAAATAAATGCAATGCATGTGAATCCTAAACACAAACCAAGGGAGACTGCAAGTTAGCACAAAAATCAATAGAATAAAATTCTATATGATGCATGAAACAATTGCAATGCCATGATGCATGTACTAATGCAGTGAGTGATTAAGTTCAATTGAGATTAAATTGACAAAATTGGTTTGAGCATAGAGTTTCTAACAAAAACCCAAAAATTTGAAAATCACTTGTTGAATTTTTAAACAAATTGATGAATTGAGCATCACATAACATAACTCACAGAGTATAATGCTTAATTTCATCAATACAACAAGCCAATTTCATCAAATTCAACTCAATTTCACAAAAGCCCCAATTCGGATCAAGAACAAACCCTTTTTAAAAACCTGATTCACGATTTTCGATTGATCGAAAAATACATTCGATCGATCGAATGAAACAGTCATTTTTAAACAAATTAAAGCACTTTTTCGATCGATCGAAAATCAGAATGGATCGATCGAACTGGGCAGAGGCTCACAAAATTTTTGAGAAAAAACACAGTTTTGAAAAACACAAACCTAATTTTGAAAACAACTCCTCAAAGCATTAAACAACGAAAGCAAAATGCATGAGTATGAAATGGAATGCTTTTTCAAAAACCCAAATTTTAAACCCAATTTTCTTAAAAATAAGTTTCAATCATTCTCCCATTGAATTTTCTTAAGCAACAAATATGTTCTGCACAAATCTCAAGATATTTTCAAAATTTTCAAACTTGAAACACATTTTGCATTAAAATCAAGGAACTTTTAATCTTAGATGGTCACAACAAGATCACACACAATAAAATGTACTAAGTTTAACAAAGAATAACTTGTGTAGTGTGTGCAACTCGCAAAAGTTTGAGATACATGTGAGGTGATATGTGAATAGCAATCAATCACAAAGTCTACACAATCCATCACATAGAATTCAAAAGAGACTATTACCTAAAGAGTTACATCCTATAACTCCCACATCTCCTAGAACAAAAGCTTGCAATCATGTAAGTTTCTTGCTTTTTTGCCTCTTATTTGTATGAAATGGCATTCAGCCTAATAGTACACACCGGTTTGAATTAAGTGAATTGGCATTAAGCCTAATAGTACACACCAGTTTTAATTTAATTTGAGGCTACACCTTATGTTTTTTTTGTGCATGTGCTACACTTTCTCGAGTATAGAATCTTATGATATGCACTAAGGTATTCATGATTGGCTAGTGAACAGTGGTGAGATGGTTATTTATGCCTTTCTCAAAAGGATCAAGTCCGACAGTTAAATAACATGTGACTTCAAGATTAAGACAAAGTGATAAACACCATAAACATATTTCCCACACATCATGCACTACAAAACTTTAACTAGTAAAGTGCAATAAATAAGCTTATCAAAGCTAAACAAGGTACATAAACATGTTATGTAAAGATAATATGGTCAATCCTTGATTATAAATCCAAGATATATAATACAAAACACAAAAATCTTTTTGGTTTTAACAAACTTTATAGCCAAAAACAAAAAAGCACATATTATGCTAAATAAATAATACAAATGCAATGCATGACAGTGCAAAACTAAGCTATAAAGGGTACACAAACAAGAAATATCAATTTCTTAATTAACCCTTGAGTACATGTACAAACTAGTACATACTCATTCAAAATCAAAAATAGCTTAGCACAAACTATTCAAGTTTCTCCACAATGTCAGGCATGTTCTAAATCAAGAGAGATATTAAAACTCATGTAATCCTCAAGAAAAATAAAACAAGACACAAAATAAAATATTTTTGTCTTTTTGAAATTTTTCAATGTTTTTGGATTTTTAAAAAATAAAAAATAAAAAACAACCTAAAAACAACACAACCAAAAACAAAAACAAAACATGTCCACAAATAATTGAAAAAATTAAATCAGGGACAAGTTAGCAACACTCACCTTGGAGAATCTTTTCTCACCCATCTAGCACGAGTCTTTGGCTTTGTAGGTGAAAATCCATGTGAAGCAGAGTGTACTTGAGGGATTATACCAATCTTCTAAGAGAGACTAAAATCCTGCAAATTCCTTTCACAAGCCAACAAGCTCAAATTTTTCAAAAAAGTATGAAACAATTTATATGGACTTATGGCTGGATAAATATCATCACATATCCTAGATTGACAAACAAAATGTTTAAATTTCAATTTATAACAATTAGGATGAATATGACCAGAGACACCACAAAAGTGGCAAACAGGAACAAATTTAAGATTATCAGTATTCCTAACAATAAATCTAGTCTCAGATTTTGATTTTTGCCTCAACAAAGAACAGTTTGTTCTAATATGACCAACAACACCACAACGGTGACAAGTAGGCACAAAAACAAATTTATTATGCTATCTAACAGTAAGATTAGACTTAAGTTTAGAAACTTTAGCGTTTACATCAGAACTTTTACCTTTGTCTAACCTAGCACAATAAGCCTTTTCTTTATTATTTCTCTTAAAAGGAGGGATATAAACTTTTTCAGTTTTAGGCTTAAGAGAAACAGAAACCATTCTGTTATTATTAGCAGGCTTGGTACTAATCAAATTTTCAAGTTTAGCTTTAGACTCAGTTAACTCTTGTTCCAAGCTTTTCATCTTCTCATCTCGAGAAGAAATTTGATTTCTCAAAAATTCATTCTTTTTATTAGATTCATCTAATCTAACAAGCAATTCCTCTTTTTCAAGATTAGCCAATTTTAACTCTTCTTTAAATTTCTTAGAAATTTTTAAAGATTTAGATAATTCCTTACGAAGAGTTTCAAAAGCATCAAAAAAATCAACAGAAACAATATTGTCCTTTTTATTCAAAACATCACAGGCATCAATAAAATCAGCAGAAGCATAAGCAGAAACATGATCAGAAAGACACTTCAAATTATCCATAACAACAGGGGTCAAGGATCAGCTCTTAGAACAAAAGATCTACAACAAGAGAGCTACCCACTCTGATACCACTTGTTGGAAATTTAGACCCCTTAAACACACAGATTGCGTAGCCTAGATTAATTAGCCAAATTGTTACTTAGTCAAATTATGCAATTCTAGGTTAAAGCAATCAAATAATCATATCAAGATATAAAGCAGCGGAATAATAAATAACACAAGATATGATCACCTAGGAAACCACTCGGTAAAAACCTGGGGAGGATTTGACCTACCGATCCTCAAGGCTTAACAGAATTCACTATAAAAGAATTGAAGTTCTTACAGAAGGACTACAAGCTCCCCGCTCGACTTCCTAATGCTACCCACCAGTAAAACTTCCTGACACGACCACGCGCAGGCTCCGAATCCACGGACTACTTCTTTCTTGAATTCTTTGCAAAACACAAACACCCACGTCTGTGACTTTGAGATCCCACTCAAAGGTTTATCAACACAAACTCTCCTGTTTGTGACTCCAAGACCACCCTTGAAGGTTTAGATCATCAAAACCTTTGATGACTAGAGAAGGCAACAACTTCTACAACACCGGATTTTGAGATTCTTCAAGGAATAGCATCGGTAGAAAACATAAGAGAGTTTTTGGGTACAAAACCCTAAAAATTCAAAGAGGCACAAGAGGCACTCTAATCTCTCTAAAAAGCTCTAAAACCCCCCCTAGGGTTAGCTTATGATGTCCTTTAAATACTGGAAAAAACGGCTCGCGATTTGGGCTTCAAACGAATAAGTTATGGCCTTTTTACGTTTGCTGATTTTGCCGATCCGCGATTTTCGATTAATCAAAAATTAGATTGGATCGATCGAACCAACCAGCTTGTAACTCATTTGTTTTTATCCTGAACTTGAAGTTTTTGTCTTGGGCTTCAATGTAGACCATTCTAAACTAATGAGATTTAGTTTTTGTCATGTTTTGTCATGGTTTGCCAACATTACAAACTCAAAACCTAACACTTTCCTTCCAATCCGGAGTTCTCCACCTACTGCAGACTTGGACCAGCTTTTTGCAACAACTTAGCAACAAAATTTGCTGATATCCTAGGCTACTAGCTTTGATGGAAGCTTCCACTAAGGCTTCTTGAAGTGCATCAGCCACAGAGATTGCAGCACAGCTCCTGATGCCTTTGAACACTATCTCACCTCCTCTGTTTTTAGCTTCAAAGGCATAAGCAGTACCAAACTTTTTCCTCCTCCTTGCACTTGCAATTTTAAGGATAATCTGCAATGTCCGTCCACCTGAGCTTTGAGTAATGGAACTTTTGTGGCTCTGAAAATGCTAAGATTCTTCTTTAATAAAGGCATTCTGGTACATGCAATATAGATTTTGAGTCATTAGAACTACATCCAAGGGGTTAGGCTGTAAACCATCATGGACCAACAAGTTCCTATGGTACCGAATGGACCATAAGGTAGTGAACAGAATCTGCAGAAAATTCATAGAACCAGGAGTCATCCGTTTATGTCTGAGTAACAATGAGCTAATCCATTCTTGAACTGGGATGTTGTTCAAGTTAGATGTTGATAGAGATTTCTATATCAGTTGTTGAGACTCTTTATACAGCTCATTTGCAAGTGTTGTGTATAAGCACAGGCTTGAAAAAGAGGTTCAGACATGTTTTGGAGAATGACTTGCACATCATGTTATTACACTTAGAAGCTCTATTATACACCTTTTGAGTTTTTTGCCTTCTTAAGCAATATACCTTTGGAGCTTGATCAATTAAACAATTGTGTATGTGTATCTGTGGTACAAGTGTGTGTCTGTTGGTGCTTATGTGCTCAGCTTACTTGACAGAGACTCTGAAATCATTACCCACAACCTGGAGACTAGTGAGCAAACTCAAATATACGGCATAAGTGTACAATCAAAACAGTACTCAGTCCATCCCTCTAGGGAGACACTAGAAAGAAAAAGATTTTGAAGAAA
This sequence comes from Quercus variabilis, assembly GCA_030445155.1. Lineage (NCBI taxonomy): Eukaryota > Viridiplantae > Streptophyta > Magnoliopsida > Fagales > Fagaceae > Quercus > Quercus variabilis. Next base: position 84,265,861 of record CP129448.1, on the reverse strand, counting down.
ATTTTATAAAATAATTTTATGGTTACCGGAAGTACATGGATGCATGGTTCAAAATGTTTTATATTTAGAATAAAGAAATGACTAATGAGCCATTCTTGGTACTACCATTTCGATACAAGAATGCCTAAAATATGGCTCTTCCTAATTAATTTCTTCAATGGTGGACTATTTTTGCCCCTATCCAAAAAATTCTTGACCATGTCCATGGATCTTAAATTAATGAGGCTTTTCAGAAATGGGCCTTTGGTTCATTTAGTCTATCATCAATTTACAAAAATCTCCCATCTCTTTTCAAATTTTATTTGAACTTTAATCTCCCACGAATTCCCCCATTGGAATTATGTAATCATTCCAAATTCACCATTAATAAATATTAATCTCAAGAGAAATTCATGGTAAAATGGTGGGATACATTCAAAATTGCTAGAGTCCCCAATTTTATTCAATAGCCAACAACTTCCCAAGTGAACAGTGCTCTCTCTCAGCTCAGTGGAGAAAATGACAAAAGCATTGACCAAGAAAGTTCAAGTGTAGCACCTACAAATTGAACCCCCGACTAGGCTATAGATTCACATTCACAACATCCAATTTACTATTGTTGATTGACTGACAATTAGCAATTCAATCAATCAAAACGAGGCCTAAAGATCAAAACTTTGTAAAAAGAAATCAAATGAACCCATTAACAAGAATTGAAATTCCAGCAAATGAATAGAAAGGACTAAACTTATACTCTATCAAATCAAATGAACTAAATTCCAGCAAATGAAAAGAAGCCCATTAACAAGAACTAAAATTCGAACAAAACAGGATAGAAAATAGTGAAAAAAAATTTGAGAACACTCACCTTAGGGAAGTGGGTTTCGCTTTTTTTTGCTTCTGGTTTTTGAGCTCAGGCTAATTTAGCTTCTCTTTCATGTGTGTCTCAATTCCCAACTGCCATTCATTTCAAGTTTCAAGGAGTATTGTGATGAGTGGGAGAGGAGTGAAATTGGGGAAGAGGGTGAAATGGGTTTATGGAAGGAAGAGTACACCAGAGGGAACCCGATCTTTGCCGGTGTCACACTGGGTTGTCTTCCTCGTGGATTTCTCTTCTAAGCTCTTCTCCGTCATTGGACCAGGTTGTCTTCCTCGTGGATTTCTTTGGTGGGCGTGGACTTCTCTTCTCGAAGATACAAGCGTTAGGGTGGAAGAGGAGTGAATAGAAGAAGAAGAAAAAAAAAAAAAAAAAAGAAGCAAAAATGCGTGCTTAAGGGCCCGTTTGCTACATGTGTTTAAAAACTGAAAATTGTTGTTTAAAAATATTTGTGGAAATACATGTGGATGAAAAAGTGTGTGAAAATACGTGAAATGTTGTTTAAAAACTGAAAATGGTTGTTTGAAAACACAAACCAAACACCCCCTAATACTTTCAGCTGAGCTACAGTAGTCGGCCCCAAAAATAATCAACTGGCGTTTTAAAATTATTTGTTACAGTATTTTTAATTTTCAGTTTTCAGCAAAATCAACGATATCTAAATGAACCCTAATTCTCATTTTGGTCCACAACTAATATCACTCTTTTATTTACTAGTTACCATTATAAATATGCCACATCAACAAGTGTTAAAAGTTTTGTCAAATTTTTTGTGCCTATAAATTTTCTATAAAAAATAAAATTTTACGTGGTTCTTGTTAATTAGTAGTAATTTTATATATAAAACAAAATAATCAATTTTTGTCTTAAGTTTCCAAATGCATCAAGCACCCCTAATGACAAGTGACAACAAACCAATGATGAGAGAGCTAAAGAGTGATAGGAAGAGGTAAGAGAGAGAAGAGTGAAAAAAAAAAATTGGAGAAAAAATGATATAGATGTTGCAACAGTAGCATCTATATTTAGATGTAATTGTAGCATGTTGAAAAATATTTTGAAAAATGGTTCAAAAGATGGATGGGTTTTTATGTATTTTTGTGAATGGTGTACTCTATTTACATTTTTTTAAAGTATTTTTGCATGTTCTTAATTAGCTAGCTAAGAAAAAATAGCTATGATCATCAATCTTTTATTTTCCACAAAAGGTCAACGATGCTTCATAAAAATTTAATAAAAAATAGTAAGGTCTATGTGGCATGGACACATGCACATGTGGGCTTAAAGCAGTGAGTTTTTTTTTTTTTTTAGTATTTAGTTTTTAGAGTAAGACTGAGGGACTATTTAGGCTTTTTCTTGTTTAGCAGCGGACCATGCATGAAAAAATAACAAAACAAAACAAAACAAAAGAGCTTCACGCAAAAAGAATAAAAAACAAGACAGAGAAGCCCACATTGGATGACCAAGGTTGGTGAAGTTTGGGAATAGGAAAAGCATTGGCTTACCTTTTTTTTTTTTTTTTTTGAAGAAAAGTATTGGCTTACAGTAGCTGACAGTGCCTGAGACCACTTATCAAACAATGGTGATCCAAGAAAGTATAAAAGCATGCCTTATGCCTAGTCCTGATTACCACCAGCTCCACCTCCAATCTAGAATCCGAACATTTCACCATGGGTTTGGACATCTTAACAATTGTGACAATTTTTTGTATATGTATAACAACTTTTAAACCAAAATAAGCATATAAATATAAAAAATAATGTATAAAAAATAAAAAACAAAAAAAAAAATTAGCTCACCAAAGTCCTTACTTGGCTAAACCAAATAACACTATTCCTTAGCCTCTTGCCTCTCTTTATATAGTTAACAGATTAATAGAAATAGACATTGTAAGTGGCTTGGTGCTAATTATTAGCCTTTTTTTTTTTTTTTTTCTAACAACTAATTACGTTATTCCCTATCATCTGTTAGGGAATGTGCTTTCTGCTTATAACAATGTATGTATTTACAACTAACACTTTAAAAATTAAACATTGCTATGTAGGAATTAGCCTCTATTCATTCGCATTGCTCATGCTTAGAGGCTCTTCTATTTTTTTTTTTTTTTTTTCTAAAGGATTAAACTTTTCATGTATACTCATTCAGGATTGTTGCATTTTTCAATTACAAAAATAGGTAGGTTGTGTTGAAATTTATGCGTTGGTGAATAAAATGAATTTTCCGTGCTACATCTCATCAATTCTCTAAGAATTTTAGTGATTGGATAATACAACAACTCTGAATTAGTATATATAAAAAGTTTTTTCCTTTAGAAGAAAAATTAGAAGAGTTTTCGAATACGCGCAACAATCATTAGAATAAACTGTACTCCATATTTTTCTACCAAAATAATTGATGAAAAGAGAAATAAACATAATAGAAGACAAGATACGAATTGCATGAAATAAACTTAAATATTTTTTTTTTTGCTAAACGAAATAAACTTAAATACTTAGAAAAGAAGAAATATTTCAAAAAGATAAGAGTCCATATAAATTAACAAAAATGAAAGTTTAACTAATCCATAGGGAGAAATTGAAACTACATGAAACAGAAATCTATTTTATGCACATGCATACCCATGTAAAAATATATTTAAAAACCATTATGAAATAGATAAACACAAAGCACGAATAGATTTTAAAATATAATGTAAAGTTGTGATTTCCAACTAACTTGTGTTGGCTTTAATTCCGTGCCAAATTTGATTGTAATTTCCTCAATCATTTTCCCTATTTGTATGTGGGTTTATTTGTAAGGGATGAGTGTAAGAGATCGGTAAAAAATCAAGTTTCAAAAGGTGAATTAGTGGAATTTGAAACTAGCTCATGAGTATCTCTCGAGAGCAACCCACGAAAAGGCCATGTGTAGAGCACATGACTAAAAGCTAAAGAGTTATGCTAGGTTGTCAGGTTCGTGAGTGTTTTGCGGTAAGGGCCAACCCATGAAGTATCCTTGAAACTTTTTGTTTGGCAAAAAATTGTGCCACTTTACCAAATTCTTTATCCACACTATAAATACCCGCATTTCTCATGAATTTTAAGGAGTGCTTTTTAGAAAGAAACCCTAGCAAATACACTTGAGAGTTAGAGGTGGTTAGACCTACAATCATCTACACATTTCCTTGTGTTTTTCTTCAACTCCTACCTCTCCATCTCTAAATCCTTGAAAGGTTGTTAGCCCAAACACTTACCACTCCCATTCTGACTGTCAAGTGAGATTTTGGTGCTGTTGGAAAGTATTGGAAGGAGTCATTCATTGGTGGATGCAATTGGGCTGAATTGCGGGATCCAGAAAGCTAGAGCAGACAAGACTTCGAGAAGTTCGTTGGTAGCAGGAGCTTGGAGGGCTCAAGTACATGGGATAGACTAGGTTTAAAGGGTCTTTTGTTATTCGTGTACTCCAACTTTATTCTTTAGTTGATTGATTTTGAATTGGAGGGTCGTGGAGAGTTTTTTCGCCGAGTTCTTCAATTTCCTCTTTGATAACACATCTTGGTGTTATTTTGTATTTGCATCTCTCTTCTCTACTTTTTAAGCTTTTATTTTATTGTTGATGTGGATATATATGGCTTAGGGTAGTGTTATTAGTTAATTGCGCTTATTTACTCTTGTTCCGCACTTAGTCTAAGTTAGAGTAAAAGCAATCTAGTTGCAATTTTTAATTGGGGGTCTGAACAAGCTCTTGTGTTTTTGCACAAATCTGAGCTTTCATATAAAAATAGATAAACATTGATAAAGTTTAAACAATAAACTAGTAAAAAGAACCAATTGAAAAAAAAAAAAAAAAATCCAATTAGTAAATGAATCAATTAGTAAAGGGATTTTTTCTAGTGATAGTCCTATTAAAAAAAAAAAAAATTGAAAACACTCACAAACTAAAATTATAAAATAACCAAAACCCAAAATCAAAACCCACACAAAAGAATTCAAAATTTGAGTATTAAAAAAAATAATACTCATAAACTTACTGGAGAGAGACCAAGAATTTAAATGGGTTGTCCCTTGTTTTTCTTCTTTAGAATAAACTTCCTTTGACGAAAGATCCATGCAAGCAAATTCTTAAAAAAATAACAAAAAGTAAGATTAATTTTGTTAGATCAAAGCCATAATATAGCTATACATATTAGATCAAAACTATTAAACACAAATATATACGCTTAAGTTGTTAAATACATAATTTCAAATTCTGATAATATTATTTGTATCTCCTAATTTATATACGTTAAAAAAATAATTAGAATTGAAAAGAAAAAGCACCACAATATACACACATACACACAGACAAATATGAAAATGCCCTTAGTTGAATATATAAAAGCAATCCATAAAATAATTTAAAACATGGGTAAGAAAAAGCTTCAGTTGAAAATAATAAACAATCCAAAATTCTTAACAATAGAAAAAGATTGTTGAGTTAAGCAACAGGAGACTTCCGTGGAAATAGATTTAGGCATTGAAAGCAAAGCTAATAGTAAAATTATTCTACACCAAAATTATTATTTAGCATCAAAATTCACCATATGGGAAGAGAGAGCCGTAGTATTAAAGAATTAGCATATATAATGGTTAACCGTAGTTTTTAGATGGAAGGATTAACATTAACAATCTGTTGTGATAGAAATTTCCAAGTAATAGATATAAATACTTTAAAGGAAGCTAACATGATATAAACAAATAGAGAAATAAATGGTTTTTAAAAGTTGACGGAAAAAGTCTTATACGAAAAAACTATTAATTAAAAGTTAATAGTAAAATTAAAATATAATTTAAAATGGTTTCCATTAGGCATGGTATAGGCACCAACCAAGTAGGATGCATGCTTATTAAAACACACACACACACACAAAACACAAAACGTAATGTAATGTTGGCTGCTTGTTTTGTAATTTATCTCCAAAAAAAAAAAAAATTAAATAAAATTGATAACATGATATGAACAAAATATAGGTTGCAATTTGATGAAGCCACTTGATGTGACCAGTGACAAAGTCATGATTTAAGTTCAGGAGGGCAAAATTAAAAGACAGTATTAAAACCATAATTAATCTGAAAATTTTAATTAGTATTAATAACAAAATAAAACAGTTTTACTTAGTGAGAAGGGTATAAAGCTAAATGGGTCAAAATAAAAAATCAAAGAGATATGCTATCAACAGTGTCAATGAGTGTTTTGTTTTGTTTTTTTTTTTTTTTTTTTCAGTGATAGTTTGTAGTTGCTAGTGTGGACACGGAGTGGGTTTTGTTCTTTTCTCTTTCAGGTGGGACAAAGAAGCAAACATTTGGCATGATACAGGTAGAGTGAAGAAACTTTTGGAGGAGTCAGGCGTCAATAAGTCAATTGCCCCTCTTTGACCCCTCGACTCCGCCCCTGAACGCAACTCCGACTTTTAAGTTAAAATTTTATTTTTTATATATAGGGAGAAAGAGGTAATGCAAAAATAATATATATATGTATGCTTCAATCATGGTATCATTTTTTAACCTATTTTGGGCTATCATTTCATTTATTATAAAAACTATTTAAATTTGGGAAGAAAAGTGTACGGATAGGATAAAGGAAAGAAACCTATTTAAATTTGATATTAATACTTTTTTCTAGTAGGGGGACAGGAGGCATATGACAACAAATTATTAAAAGAATTTAAACATCGAAAAGGGGTGGGGTTTTGGGCGTTGGGGACGTGGGTCAGTCTCTGCTTTGTGTTTGTCTCAAATATAGGGTCCGTTTGGATTGAGTTTATTGTTGCTGAAATTAAAAACTGAAAACTGAAAACGCTGTAGCAAAATAATTTTTAAATGTGTGAATAGTATTGTGGAACTCATTTTTAATATTTTTTATTATGTGAACAGTGCATGAACAGTGCATGCACTGTTCACAACAATAATTTTTTGCCTCTAAAGTCAACATAAGCAGCCAAAAAAAAAAAAAAAAAAAAAGAGGCAAAACGCGAAACAATGCATGACGCAGACGCCGAACGCAGAATCCAAACGGCCTAATAGTCTATAAGCTTTCGCAAATTTAGCAGTAGAATAATATAGGGGGAGTTTGGATTCCGCGTTTGCGTTTCAGCAAACGCGTTTTCCTCCCTTTTTTTTTTTTTTGCCGCATTTTTTAACTTTTGGGAGACAAAAAATCTGTGCATGAACAATGCGTGCACTGTTCACGCACTGTTCACGCACTGTTCATGCACTGTTCATGTAATAAAAAATATTAAAAATGGGTCCCACGGTACTATTTACACATTTAAAAATTATTTTGCTACAGTGTTTTCAGTTTTCAGTTTTCAGTTTTCAGTTTCAGCAACAATAAGTTCAATCCAAACACACCTATAATCAAAAAGTGATGAGATAACGAGCATGATCAGGAATTTTTGGTGGGGACAAAGACATGAAGAAAGGAAAATACTGTGGATTAGTTGGGAAAAGTTGTGTGAGCCTAAAGGAGCTGGAGGGTTAGGTTTTAAAAATTTGAAACTGTTCAATCACTCTCTCCTTGCAAAACAAGGCTGGAGGTTGCAGGTGGATTCTAACTCTCTAGTTTATAAAGTATTGAAGGCAAAATATTTCTCAAGGAGCAACTTCATCAATGCTTCTCTAGGTCACAACCCTTCTTATACTTGGCGTAGTATTATGGCGGTGCAGAATCTGATAAAGAAAGAAATAAGGTGGAGAATTGGTAATGGTGCAAATGTTAGGGTCTAGGAGGACAAGTGGCTGCCTGTGCCTTCTACGTATAAAGTAACTTCTCCACGGCTTTTTTTGCATGAAGACACACGGTCCAAGAGTTGATTGACTCATCCTCTGTTTGCTAGAAGAACTCAATTGTGGACGCTCTTTTTCTTCCCCATGAGACTGATGTGATCAAAGGCATCCCTCTGAGCACTTGGCTGCCTGGGGATAAGCAAATATGGACTGAAACGCAGAATGGTTTTTTCAGCGTGCATAGTGCCTGTAGATTAGCTTTGAATTTGGAGGTCAGTGGGGTGAGAGGTGGCAGCTCAGATAGTGGGCTTCTTAGGCGCTTCTGGAAGAGATTTTGGAGCTTGCCGGTCCCACAGAAAGTTCACCACTTCGGTTAGAGAGCTTGCCGAGAAGCCTTACCCACTAAAAGAAATTTGCTGAAGTGAAATGTGGTAGAGGAAGACTGGTGCGATAGCTGTAAAGAAGCTCCGGAGACAATAGGGCATGCACTTTGGAGCTGTTTGAAAGTGCAGGAGGCTTGGAGTTGTTCTAAGGTGTCGGGACTAGTTGCAAAGACGGAGGGTACTTCTTTTATGGATGTAATGTGGCAGCTTCTAATGATAGAGGGGGGCAACGACGAAATGGCAGCTAAGGTGCTTACGATTGCATGGGCCTTGTGGCAAAACAGAAATGCAATAAGACTTGGTGGAGGTCGGAAATCAGGCCAAGAGCTGGTTAGGGGGGCGCTGGATTATCTTGCGGAATTTGGAGCTGCGGTGGAAATGGAGGTCAATGTTGAGTCGGCTAAGGAGATGCTGGTGAATTGGATCTCGCCAGATGTGGGGTGGTTTAAGATCAACGATGATGGCGCCATTTTCTCGAAGCAGAAAAGTGCTGGCATTGGAGTGCTGATAAGGGACGAATGGGGAAGAGTAGAAGCTGCACTATGTAAGAAGGTGGGGGCTCCTTTGGGCGCTATGGAGGTTGAAGCCAAAGCTCTCGAGGCGGGGTTGCTATTCGCAAGGGACGTGGGTCTTCAGGACGTGGTGTTGGAGGGCGACTCAATTAATCTAATAAATGCTTTACGTGGGACCTTTGTACCTCCTACTGCTGTGGAACCTATTATTTTGGGTGTTCTGGAATTGTGTAAGGTGTTTAGAAACATTGCTTTTTCTCGTGTTCGTAGAAAAGGGAATGTCCCTGCACACCTTTTAGCAAAACACGCACTTAATGTTGCTGACTTTATTAGTTGGATTGAAGAGAATCTTTACTGTATTGAGCAAGCTCTTATCCAAGATGTACTGTCTTTTTCTCATTTTTAATGAAAATTCCAGTCTTCAAATCCAAAAAAAAAAAAATATATATATATATATATATAATCAAAAAGTGCACTTAAGATAACATTTCATATACTTAAGATAACATTTGATGAAAGTTGGGAAAACGACAAAACATAACAAAACAAAATGTATCGAAACAGAAGTTAAAAATTTAATATGCAATTTGGCTTAAAGGCATTTATTTTTTTTGTCTCAATTGTAAAAATACAAATGTTGGCTTCTTTCCTAATTCCAAAATTGGAGTATTTTATCAGTAGAAAAATATAATTTGGTAACTTAAATGTAAAAATGTTAGAGTTAAGATAATGTGTAATCCCGCATCAGAAATGATTGAGAATTTATTATTATTATTTATAAGAATGATAATTAATGGGTTGAAATCAGTTGTGGAAGTAGCATTTGTCTTTATTAGTAATTGGATCTTTTGTGTGTTTTCTTTTGTGATATCTTTTTAAAGTAAGAATTTTGATTGAAGAAGAAAAATAATTGGTGTTACCTTTAGAAGATGTTAAGAAAATTTGATAATAGAATCTCAATTTTTGTAATAATTTATTTTCTTTCATTAAAATTTATGAGTAATAAAAACGTGTGAAGATGATTATATAATAAATGTTCATAACAGTATTTTTAATTATAACAATTTGAAATTTTTTTAGTCTGTCGTAAGTAATATTCATAAATTTATAAAAGCTATTGTTGGTATTTATTGAACTAGTAACAATCAAGGGGAATTACATTTTTTTACCGTAAGTTTTATTCTAATTCACACTTTGTCCTCTAAAAAGACAAACACACACACTCTCACATAATTTGAATTGAGATGGTAAGAAATCACAATTTCCGTTCAAACTGTGTGTTAAAATTGTGTGAAATAGATGTGTGTAACAAGCACTATTCTTAAAATAAGAGTTCGTTTAGTAATATTATTCTAGTAACGTTATTTAAATTTTTTAAAAATACGTGTAGATAAAAAAGTGTTGTGAAAATATGTATTGTATTGTTTAAATAACAAAAACGGTTATTCAAACAACACAAACAAACATACCCTAATTTATTTTCTACTCACTCTCACACCAACTACAACCCATTGCTACCACCAACTCAGACCAACCCACATTGACAGCTGAAACCCAAAACCAAATCCATCTCCATCTCCAACAAAATTGAAACTGCTAACACGACCACCATAAAACAAAACTACCTCATGGACAACCCACCTCATGGACAACCCTAAGACTACTTCCATGGCAACCTCAAATCAGCTGCCACGACAAACACTGATTATCCACTATAGCCACAACAAACATTGACAATCCACCCTAGCTACGATGACAACTACCAAAACCAAACCCAGCAACACCAGTGCCAACAACCCACACCCAGTCACAATAACCATTGCCACCACCCAAATGGAAAACAATACCTAAATTCCACAATGACAAGTAACAACAACCCAATCATGAGAGAGCTAAGGAATGATGGCAAAGAGGGAAGAGAGAGAAGAGTGAATAACAAATTGAAAAAAATGATATAGATGTTGATACAGGAACGTCTATATTTAGATGAAACAGTAGCATGTTGAAAAATATTTTGGAAAATGGCTCACCAATGGAGGGGTTTTTTTGTATTTTTGTAAATGGTGTACTCTATTTACATTTTCTTTTAAGGACTTTTGCATGTTCTTAATTAGACAGAATAAAATAACTGCCATCATCACATACTTTTTTTTTTCCCACGAAATGTCAACGATGCTTTATAAAAATATAATAAAAAACAGAAAGGTCTATGTGGCATGGACCCATGGCCATGTGGGCCTAACGCAGTGAGTTTTGTTTTGTTTTCTTTTTTCGTTATTGTTATTTTTTGTTTTTAGAGTAAGACCGAGGGAGCATTTTCGGCATTTTGTTGTTTTAGCAGCGGACCATGAAAAAATAACAAAACAAAACAAAAGAGCTTCATGCAAAAAGAATAAAAAACAAGACAGAGACGCCCAAATTGGATGAGTAAGGTTGGTGAAGTTTTGGAATAGGAAAAGTATTGTCTTACGGTAGCTGAGAGTGCCTGAGACCACTTACGAAACAATGGTGATCCAAGAAAGTATAAAAGCATGCCTTATAGCTAGTCCTGATGACCACCAGCTCTACCTCCTACCCAGAATCCGAATATTTCACCATGGCTGCTCTGTTCATGTTGTTTACCATCCTCGACATCAGTGGCGTCTCTAAGAATTTTTTTCAGGGTGTTCCTTAAGAAGTATAAATTAAATAATATAATTATTGTTGTTTAATTAATTATAAAACTATTAATTGTTGTTTAGCCTAACATAATTTAATTTGTTTGTCTTTTATAATATATTGGTTAATTAAATTATTAATTATTATTTATTAGTTGCTTCTTTTAATTAATTATTGGTTAATTAAATTATTGTTTATTAGTTGCACTAACACACATTCTATGTGCATTTACTTCCCCCAATTCAAATATCTCACTCGGCCCCATGTGCCCATCCACCCCCACCCCACTCAACAGACAAGTTTCATGCCCTCCAATAAAAAGTTTTTAATTTCAGCTAAATAAGCTATTCCAAAATAAATTCTTAATAAACCATCAACAAAGATTGAACAGAGAAATAAATGCACATTCAAAAGGAAAAAAAAAAAAATTATTGTTGCACTATGTACACAACAACACTACAATTCATTAACTTTATTATATCTCAACTCCCAATTAATTTCAAAGTTTCAAACAAATTCAATTTTTACTTTAAAAAAGAAGACACTAACAGACAAACATAATTATTTAACATTAAAAAAACTGCTATTCATGTAAATACAAAAAGACAAAAAATAAAAAAATAAAAAAAAATAAGGCAACCATAACTCATAGAGCACACACGTGGGAGGATATCATTGCACCCACCAGAGAACTAGACACTTCTACTCATTTCTTTTAAGTCATTGTTTATGTCTCTTAAAAAGAGAGAGAACTCTCTTTCTCTTTGTCTTTTGTATTAGACGGTTTAAGAGATTTATTTTTGTGCTCATTGCTCATTGCTCACTGCTCATAAGAGAGAGAGAGACAGAGAGATACCAGATGTGGTGAGTTTGGGCTAGGGGCGGGGCTGGCTGCTCTGCTGCTACCATGCTGCTACTGCTACCTCTCCCTTCACTGCTTTACTTCAACCATCAGCCGTTGAGTCACTTGGTTAGGCTTAGAGTTAGGGTTTTATTTGTTTGTTTGTGGTTTTCTTTTCTTTTTTTTAATCTTTGATGGAATGAGAGATTAGTTTTGTTTTAAATTTTTGAAATGCCGGGTTATTTGTTTTTGATAAAATTTGGTGGATTGGGTTAAATTTTCTTTAGCTTTACTATTTTGTGATTTATGTTGTTGTGCTAAATTTTTTGGGCTTGCTAAATTTTCTTTTATAGATTAGATCCATAAATTCTTTTTATGGCCTTTTAAAGTGCCAGTAATATTGTTGGGCTTTTTTGTGGCTGGCTCTGTTACAATTTTTTTTTTTTTTTTTTTTTTTTTTTTTTTTTATTGGAGGGTGTTCCTAATTTTCCTTAAGGGTGTTCCTAAAAGGGTAAACAAATAAAAAAATTTTAATTATTATATATAATTTTTTTTTTTTTTTTAGTTCAGGGTGTTCCTGGGAACACCCTGAGCTTAACGTGGCGTCACCACTGCTCGACATCCGACCCCCACTAAAGCCACCTATTCCAGTCCTCTATCCATCACCATTTCCCACCCTTTCTCCTCCACTGCCACCACCACCACCATCACCAACGTTTACGTTTTCTCCACTCCCACCTTTTCCCCAATTGCCACCTTTCACTCCATCAACCACATGGTCACCACCAAGACCAAGTCAACCAGAACTCATCAAATGGTTGCGGTTCATTGCTATGTATATCTTGGCTCCAACAACCATCATCACAGCGATTGCTCTCATTGCTAAATACATCCGGCCTCAGCCGCCGCCAGTAAGCGTATTCGATATACCGGAGCGTGTGAAGTCTGCAATAAGTTGCACTGATGAGAGTCTGCCTATAGAATGGTGTAAATTGCGGCAGTTGATGGGATTGGAGGAGTGTGTTGCGAACACTGTAGTGCCTAGGGATTGTTGTACCTAATTTTTTTTCCTATCTGTTTGGATTTTTGTTATTACTCAGTTTTTACCCATTTGGTCCGATCTGACTCATCCTAAGTATTTGGGTATTAGAGGTTCTGTTTTGTTGAGAAGTTATATTCTGTTTTGTGGGGCCCACCCTCTTGTGAGGGAGAAGTAACATTCAATGGGAAACAGGATAAAGTTTTATTTTTTTTTTTTTTTTTTTTTTTTTTTTTTTTTTTTTTTTTTTTTTTGTGCGCGCACGCGTGTGTAAATTTAGTTCTGGAGCGCTTGTGTTTGGGTGAACTATTTATTATCTCTTCTTTGTATGGGTTTGTTATTGCATTGTTAAGGTGCATTCTTTGTACTTGAGGTCAGGTTTGACATGGTGTGAAAGAGTTGGATAGTCTTTTGTGTCCTAAAGTGGGTTCTTTCCTAGGAGTTACAACCGGATGCTGTTAGGTCTCTTTTAAGCTTGCCACAATTTATAATTCTTTCATTGAAATGATGGAGATTAGAGAAGCCTTTGCAATTGATAATAAATCATTTTAGAAAAGTTTTGACTCCATATTTTTGGAAAATATAATATGCGCCAAATTAATTATTTTTTTATTTTTTATTTTTTTACATAAAAGTTTCTAAAAATATTTCCTAAACTAATGCCGTTAGTTATAGTTTTAAACCTAGACCGAATGTTGACCCTATCTATGAGCTAAGTCATTGGATCACTAGTTCAACTAGTAAGTCAACGGTTTGAATCGCAGGGTCAAATAAAAATATTTTAAAATTTTAAATATATATAAATAAAAGAAGAGGAAAAAGAAAGTTAAAGACTTAAATCAATAAAAAAAAATAAAGCTCAAAAAATGTAAACAAAAAGAAGAGAAAAGAAGGTTTATGCATAAATTATGTAGGATATACTCATAACTACGTGCTAACTAGTTTTATGAAACTGAAAAGTGCATTTTTATTTATTTATTTAGGTTTTCTATTATTTAAGTTATCATATTATCACACATTAAACCGTAAAGTAAATTAGATTAACCTTTTAATGTAATTTTACATAATTCACAAACCTAGTTAAGTTATTAAAACCCAGCCTAGTCACATGATTTGCTTAAAACCTGCTGGGTTTTACTAGTTTTGATTGGGTTTTATGCACATCTAATCCAATTAATGACTTGAACCGGTCTATGTGTCGAGTCACCGGGTTACTAGGCTAGGTTGGGTTTAATAACACTACCCATAGGGCATTTGTTAAATTTTTCCTACTTTTATCAAGAGTATGTCTCCAACAGATTAGCCAAATTTCCATCTTAGTTAGAGAGTAAATAGTTTTTTCTACATATTTTTTAAAATATATATTTCCAATAGAAACTCTATCTTTTCCACTATTATAAAACCGGATCGAATTGGCCAGTTCAACCAGTTGAATAAGGAATTGGTCAAAACTTGTCAAGAACCAACAAAAACCAGGAACATGTCCCTTTTCCGGCTCTTTGGCCAGTTCAGTTTTTAAAACCATGATATTTTCTCTATCCCCGTTTAATTATTATTATTTTTATTCCCAAAATCTGATACACTTTATCATTCAACAAACACCTAAATCTCTTTCCCATTTTCATCAATCAATCACACTCACAAGTCACATTTCTTTTGCCTAGATTTTTACCAACCAAACTAATTCAAAGCTTTCTTTTGCTAAGATTTTATTAACTATAACATCCAAATAATTTATTAGAAAGAAAAGACCCAAATCTTAAGTCATAGAGAGTGAGAAATAGAGGTGGTGGGTTGAGAGAAATAGAGAGAAAGAAACCCAATTTTTTTGCTTAGATTTCATCAACCAACAAGATCAAAATTGTAATATGTGTTGGGTTGAGGGAGAAAAAAAGAGAAAAAAATACCAAACTTTTTGCTTAGATTTCATCAACCAACAACATCAAAATTGTTTTGTGTTGCTGTGTTTTATTTAAATTAAAAGAAAGGATCCCAATGGTCCTGGTTGGGTTTTATGTTGTTAGATTCAACTGGTAGTGTTGTCGTGTTGGGTTTTATGTCGTTTGGTTCCATTTGTGGTGGATGTGACTTCAATCAAATGGTGGTTAGATTGGATTAGGAGAGAGATGTTTTAGAAGGAGAGAGACATTTGAGA
This sequence comes from Quercus variabilis, assembly GCA_030445155.1. Taxonomy (NCBI): domain Eukaryota; kingdom Viridiplantae; phylum Streptophyta; class Magnoliopsida; order Fagales; family Fagaceae; genus Quercus; species Quercus variabilis. The sequence goes on along the minus strand of CP129448.1, from coordinate 84,250,677 downwards.
GTGAGAGAGGGTTGGGTATTTTTGAGTGTATGTGTGTGTGTGTGCGAGAGAGAGAGAGAGAGAGAGAGAGAGAGAGAGAGAGAGAGAGAGAGAAGTTAGGAATGGGGGAGAGAGAAAAAAAACTGAACAAAAATAGAGTAATTTGATATTTTATTGGATTAAATTCATATGGAGTGCAAAATGGAGTAGTTTGAATTTTGCATTTCGAAAAGGCTATTGAAGTTGGTTTATTGCGTGTTTGCTCTCCAAAAATAGGTCTAAATAGCTTATTGGAGATGCTCTAAGTGTTGGTACCATAATGTTAATAAAACTAATGGGTTTTACCCAATACACAATGGTAGAGCCAAACTCTCAATTTAGAAATGCAAGATTAAAAGATAATATATTAAAAAAAAAACTTGAACAGTTTTTAGACCCCTTAAAACAACCGGATTATCTAGTTAATTAGCCAAGTGATTAACTTAGACAAATTATGCCAATCTAGGTCATCACAATCAAACAATCATATCAAGAATATAAAGCAATGGAAAAGTAAATAACACAATGATATGATGACCCAGGAAACCACACGGTAAAAACTTGGGGAGGATTTGACCAAGCTATCCTCAAGGTAAACTTGAATCCATTATCTTGAAGAATTGAAGTTCATACAATAAGACTTACAAACCCCCACACTCGACTTCTTATTGCTACCCACTAGTAGAACTTACTGACACGACTACGTACAAGCTCCGAGACTACGGACTCCTTCTTTCTTGAATTCTCCAACAAGTACAAGCACCCACGCTTGTTTTTCTTTAAGCTTCAATGACAGCAATTGAGTTGATCATCAAGGTGTAGATAACATCTCCTCCTTGAAAACCCTAAGCTTTGTGTAAAGGAAATCTTCTCTAAATCTCACAAGAGATTTACACAAAACAGCAATATGACCAACCTCTAAAACGTGGCTAGGGTTTGCCTTATATACCTAGGGCAAAAACATAAAACCTTAAATGTTTTAGGAGTTAGGGCTAAGTTGGAATTATGCAAAAAAAACTCATCTGACCCGATTTTTTATTGATCGAGCCTAAGCTTTGATCGATCGAACCAGGCCGAGAAACACTATTAAATCCTACATCAGCTTATTCCAACTTTACATAAATATTACAACTTTGAGCACGTCTAAACAAGACTAAATAACCTGTTTTGATCATGGTTTGCCAAAAATACAAATTAGAGTTCTAAATACATAAATTCCTAAATCTTTAGAACCTAACAAACTCCCCCTTTGGCAATCCGTGACAAAACACAAACTAAAACTCAAAGTTTACAAATAAAATAGCCCTTTACATAACAAATCCAATCCTAACTACTATCCATAAATTGCAAGTGTAGACAGTAGCTCAATTGAATCAACCTGTATTTCTTGAAATACTCAATAAACGCATAAACACATGTGTGGGAAATACAACAAAATAAATTCTTGATTTCACAAAAACACAAAATAAAGACATATATCAATCAAATAACTCACAAAACATAAGTCAATAAGTAGTGAAACAAGAAACACAACAAAAGTATCTCCCCCTAACATGAATGGCCCAACAAAAATACATCTAGAGCCAAAAGAATGTAAATACAAGGTACAGCTCCTAGATACAGTCTAATTACCACAGGCTCCAATGAATCATAAAACTCCCCCTATCAGCAAAAACTCTACAAGAAAATCCAAAGACAACTCCCCCTTTTGGTGACGGAATGACAAAGGACAATCACAATCCATCGTCAAAAGGAGCTAGTGTAGGAGATCATCTAGAATGCGCCAACTCTACACGGAAGGCACAAACCTCATCGAACAAGTCCACCAAAATTTTTCCATGAGCCACCTAAATGGTCAAGACATGATCCAATGTACGTCGAATGTCTGAATTATCTGAAGTAGTCGGTGGAGGAACATCAGCATCAGTGGCAGCAGCAGCACTAGACACCTCAGCCTATGCATCACTTGTAGAAGAGGAAGGATGGGGTGCAACTCTAAAAGACTGAACATGAGGAGGCCTCAAATGTGCAGCCCTCAGACGAAGAAAAGAGGCACCTATGGGACTAGTAATATGAACGGGCTCAGACGTGGGGAAACCAGCTAACCCTAAAAACAACAAAATCCTATGAATGAAGATAGGATAGACAAGAGCGTGACCAACAGCACTACTTCTATGAATCAGAATGACAAGGAGAGATAGGCCACAAAGAATGACAAGCTATCCTAAGAAAGAGATAGGTAGTCACAGGAAGTTCAACGAACGTGATTTGAGGATTAGAACCTTACTGGATAGATGGTCCAGTGATGTATGACATGACGTCATCTAAGGGTGGAGATTCCTTATAAGGATAGTTAGGTTGCCTAATGACCGGGACCCCAAAAGCCTTAGCCATTACCCTAGGGGTAATGGTGTACTCAACACCTCGTATCCAACTTCTAACAAGGGTGTTGGAATCATAGACGTGGCAAGAGAGGTTCGAATAGAACTTTCTAATGAGGGCGGTCGAAGGTGGATGATCTATCTCCAACAAGGACAACCAACCTCGACTCTCAAAGTTAGCCCTAATGGCTGGATCAACCTCATCAGGATAATAGAATGCTCAACCTAAATCTTTCTCCTACTGTTCAACTTATCAAAGGCCTCTTTGCATTTTTCATCCTTGAACAACTCACTCCTAAAGGGAGACTTAGAAGAAGAGAACAAGGACACTCAGCAGAGCTAAAAACAAGAAAAGAGAAAAACCAAAGGCAGACTGCAAGTTAGCACAAAATAGATATAGAACATAAATCTACATGATGCATGAACAAATTAAATGACATGATGCATGCTCTAATGTAGTAAAACAAGGTTCAATTGAAGTTTAAATGCACAAAATTGGCTTGAGCATAGAGTTTCTAACAAAAACCCAAAAAATTGAAAAGCTACTTGAATGTTTTGAAATAAATTGATGAATTGATCATCACACAAGTTTGAAAACATATTAGAATGATCAATTACATCAAAACAATAGGCCAATTTCATCAATTTAAACCCAATTGAATAAAATCCCCAATTTGGATTCAATACAAGTCCTAGAAATTATAATTTCTCACAAATTCCCAAATTGATCAAATTACCATCATAGATCATGAATATATCCATATAGCAACAAAACCCATTGATCAATTTCACAAAGGAAGGCTTGATTCAACAAAAATTCCAATTTATGCATAGTCCAAAAATTTACCCAAAAACCATGAATTAATGCATGAAAACATGAAAAACAATGCAAAAGAAGGGTAATACGGACATACCGGCTTATGGAGAGAGAAACCTTGCAAGAAATTAGGAGGAAAACGACAAAAAAAATTGTTGTGGAGCCTTGTTGAGTTGGAGAGAGAGAAAAGGTTTTGAAAAAGTGGTTTGAACAAGTCAAATCTGAATTTTTAAAAAACCTAATTCATGTTACTCGATTGATCGAAAAACAGTTTCGATCAATCGAAACAGAAAAAGGCTCATAGAAATTTTTAATCGCAATTTCAATTGATCGAAAAACAAACTCGATTGATCGAAATTGTAAAAAAAAAAAAAAAAAAAATGAGTTTTTGAAAAAAAACACCAAAATTTTAGCGCAATTCTCCTTAAAGCATTGAAAAATGAGTATGACATGTATGAGTATGAGATGAAATTTTTTTCAAAATCCCAAGATTTAAACCCAATGCTCCCAATAATTTAGATTTCAAACAAATTCCCTTTTTAATTCTCAAGCAATAAATCAGTTGTGCATAAATCTCAAGGTATATTTCAAACTTGGTTGGTCAAACAAAAAACACACACAATAGCATGTACAATGTTTAGCAAAGAATAACTTGTATAATGTGTGCAACTAGTAAAAGCTTGAGATACATGTGAGGTGATATGTGAATAGCAATCAATCACAAAGTTTACAAAATCCATCACATAGAATTCAAAAGAAACTATCACTTAAAGAGTTACATCATATAACTCTCACATCTCCTAGAACATAAGCATGCAACATGTAAGTTTCTTAAATTTTGCATTATATTGTACACACAAATTTTAGTTATGTGATTTGACATCAAACCTAATAGTACACACCAATTTCAATTATGTGATTTGGTATTAAGCCTAATAGTACACATCAATTTTAAGCATTAAGAAATTAAACCGAGACTATACCTTATGTTCTTTTTGTGCATGTGCTACACTTTCTCGAGGACAGAATCTTACGATATGTACTAAGTTGTTCATGATTGGCTAGTGAACAGTGATGAGATGGTTATTTATGTCTTTCTCAAAAAGACCAAGTTCGACAGTCAAATAACATGTGACTTCAAGATTAAGACAAAGTGATAAACACCATAAACATCTTTCCTACACAACATGCACTACAAAGTTTCAACTAGTTAAGTGCAATAAATAAGCTCATCAAAACTAAACAAGGTACAAAGACATGTTATGTGAAAATAAATTGACCAACCTTGTTTTCAAAAACCTAGTGAGAGAATACACAATTTGTTTCCTATTCCTTTTTTTTCTTATAATAAAAAAATCCTAGAATGAAATACATCAATGTTATGCAATGCAAATCCTAGAAACAAAAAGGTAAAAAGAAACCAAAGAACAAAGGTCACAAAAGATAAAGTAATGAAGCACAAGGGCCATGTCAAAAAGACTTAGTTTGATCGAGCCTTTTGCATTCAAAACCTTTTAGATGCACTACGAACATTGGAGTTCTTATTCACATTAGAGTGATTTCCAGCTCCAGGATTGAAATAAAGGTTTATAGCATTTACCAATTCACCAATGAGTGCCATAAGATCTTGTGTTTGAGGCACATACATTTTTGGGTTATTTGCTTACTTAGCTGCTTACAGCTTATAACAATTTGGATGAATGTGTCCAAACTTTCCACAAAAATGACAAACCCAAACAAGCTTACCATGCATCTTGTCCTTAGTAAGGGTAGACTCCTTAACTTTAGACTTTTTCAGATCAACCCTAATCTTCCTAGGAGGTGTGATCTCTATAGGTTTAACAATCTCACTTACAACCTCACTCACAAGGAGTTTAGTGGAAGAAGAAGGAACAAAGTTTGTGGAATTTGGTGCAGACAGAAAGATGCTTTCAACAAAACCTAATCTAGATTTGTCAGAAGGAGCCTTTTGAACACTCAGCATTTGATCAAGTTTAGAACTAGCAAATCTAGCAACAGATAAATCATGTTCCAAAATTTTAACTTTATCAAGCAAGAGCATATTCTCAGATTTCACATTGTTCAAAAGATCATTAGCATCAAACAATTTAACAAGCAAATTTTTCTTTTCGGGCTCAAGAGAAGCAATTTTCTTTAAGCCTAATTCAACATTCATGGCATCCTTTACAGCAACTTTGCAAAGTTTATTGTAGGCTTCTTGAAGATCTGCATCCTTAGAGAGTTCCCCATCAGAAGTGATAGGCCATAAACTAAATGACCCCTTGTGATTAAACCAATTAATTTATCATGCAAACGCGTGGAAGCACAAAAAAATAACCAAAACTAAATATGCAGCGGAAATTAAAAGACACGGTGATTTGTTTACGAATAGGGAAAACCCTTGCGGCAAAAATCCCACCATATAATTTTCATGTCACCACTCCCAAAACTTCACTATTATCAAATCAAGCGGTTACAAGAAAAGGAATCCCAAGTACCTTACCAACCTACAGTTGAACCCTTACCCCAATACCCAATTGGACTTGATCTATAGTGACAGTTCCCTCTTTTGATGCACGACTCCCAAGTACGTGACTAACCAATGCGCGGATCCTAGTACGCGACTTTAAACACCAACTTAGAAGAAGAAGTTGGCTGCAAAGTTCTTCAGTTCATCCTATACGATGAAGATCAGGAAGATGCTTGGTCACAAAACTTTTTGGTGCAAATACACAGCAACTTCTTCAGAGAAGATGAACTAGGTCAAGAACTTCGTCTTTGATCACAAATTACTTGAATAGAGTTTGCTCAATGCTTGTGCAACTTATGTACAGTTTGACGGCTCTTAAAACAATCCTTTAACATGTTTAGGGTTAGGAGAAAAGAAGGCCCAAAAGCATATTCATAGATCCCAAGAAATTAGATCAGAAAATTTGATTTTATAAATCTTGACAGATAGCAGGTGTCGAGGAGCTATCGAGAAGGTGTCGAGCTTTAATGATTTTGCATTTCAACTTGTTTTTCTTGGACAAACTTGATGACTTCAACACTTGATCTTGAAACCTTGTTTCTTGAAGTATTAAAAACACCTAGAACTACCCAATTACAAGTAGAGTGCGTTTTGTCAAAGGATTAGCCAATTTACATAAATAAGTGACATATGTTCTTAACAAGTGAAAACATATATGTCCTAACAATCTCCTCCTTTGGCAATCTGTGACAAAACCACAACAAACAAATGAACATACGAGAGAAGTCATAAATCACTCAACTCATACTCACTTGTTGAATACAATAAAATTTATCCTAACACAAACTCTTGAAAAACTTTACAAGAAGAGAGTCTGTGGCAAGTAGACTTTGACAACCTATATTTCTGAAACACTTTAAACAAAACTCATCAAGGCATCTTGGGTGAAACAAAAATAATAGATTGCATACAAGTATAATGAACATGTGTATCAAGATAGAAAAGAAACAACACATGAAGAGAGAGATGAAAGAAACATACATCCACATATAGAGAGAAAATAAGTACAATGTACGTAAAACTGATCGCAAGACCTCATATACAAGATTAATGTATCTATAAAGAATAGAAAAGAAAAGATACATCAAAACCTCACTACATCTCTCAAATATCAACACTCCCTCTATTAGTCAACACTCCCCCTATCAAAAATGTCCTATACTAACTCTCCCCCTAAGATGATTACTCTCATAATCTAAAACTACTCCCCCTTTTTGTCATGAGTGACAAAGGGTAGAGTGTCATGTAGACATCTCATCAATAGAGCCAGCATTTCCATCATCATCATCTGAAGCGTCATCATCATCACCATCATCATCATCATCCTCAGAGTCAGAAGTCGCTAGAGGAGGTGGTGAAGGAGTAGCCTCAGGAGCAAAACCACCCATGGTCGCCTACCGTCATGCAATACGACCAACACGAACATTCACCTGATACAACTTAGTGGAGAGTGTATCGAGGCGAGCATCCATGTGTTGCAGCTGCGCCATGATGTCTCTGAGAGAAACATCGCCCATAGAAAAAGAAGGAGCAGATGTAGATAGAGCAGATTTGGATGGAGCTGAATGGGAGGGAGGAGTGGAATTCGTCTATCTTGACCTAAATTGAGCCTCACTACATTTTACGGTAGTGGCATCTATGGTACAGATGTGTGTGAAGTGGTTGGACACAGGAAAAGGGATAGAAAAATGGTGTAAGATCCTCATGATAGCGGAAGTAAAGATAAGCTTATCACGGGATGTCGAATCTAAATGAACATCTATGATAGAAAGGATGAAATGAGAAGGAAAATCTATAGTAAGATGCTCAAGAAGAGATTAAAAAAATCGAGCACGAGGCTTTGTGATGGAGTTGTAGTGAGAAAGTGGATGGAGTACAAAAGTCATCACCATGTTTAAGAATCTAGGACCTTTAGCAAAAGGTCTACATGGTGTATATTGATGCTCATCCCAATCAGCAGGGCACTCACAGAAAGTAGAAATAAGCTCATCTTTGGGCACAGTCCACAGACACTGACAAGAATGATAGTCAAGAAACCCTATCCTAGGAACCCTAAGCACATCTGCAACTTGCTGCAGTGTGATAGGAATGCGCGTACCTCGAACGCAAGTGAAAAAGAGAGGTACTGAACGATCAATCCCAGGCATGTTAGACTAAAACTCCTGAATGAGCACGAGAGGACAAGTGATCGGGACGTCACACAGTGACTCCCATCCCCTACTATGAATGACAGAGGGAAGGTTAGTGTCGGCGAAGTCCGTTAAAATGACTTGGCGTTTCAAATGAACACCTCGTCGAGAAAAGTTCTTCAAAAATGCCTTGTGGGCATTATCATTACGGAACTGAAGATTAAGAGGAACATAATTAGAAGAGGAGGAAGCTCCAAAATGAATAGGGTTCTGAGTAGGAGTGGATTTACGCTTAGGTGCCATAGACACTACTAACGTAAATAGAATGAGAAAGAGATAAAGAAGGAAACAATCAGAAAAGTCTCAAAACAGTTCACATATATCAAATATATTGAACAATGAGTACGTATGCATGGGGAATGCATGAACATGTGACATGCAAATTAAAAAGCATCATGGGCTCAGCCCAATCCAATCCTACCAGCACACAAGTAGAAAACATACATCTAAATGCATGAAAATACCATTCTAATGCTCATGAAATGCAATCTATGACATTTTGAACACATCCAAGTGAAAACCCAACCCAAAATTTCAAGAAAAACTCATTAATTTTGAAAAACCCCAAAACTTTTCAAAAACCCCAAAACCTAAGACTCAAAATATGAAATGCATGAAAAAGGAAGGAAGAAGAGATCTTACCAAGTGATTTAAAGCAAGGAATGGCCGAAAATCATGTGGGTTGGAGACTTTGAGTGAGAAAAAGAGGTTAGATAGATGAATAACCGTGGATAGGTCGAGAGAGATCGAGAAAATGAATTGCAGATCGCGACAGAAAGTTATATAGGAGCTTCAGTAATTCTCAACAGCTGAGGGGTGGAGAGGTGTCTAGATGATTTTCGAGGTAGGTGTCGAGAAAATGAACGTTGACAGCTACAGGTGTCGAGAAGGTATCAAGGAATAAACACCAAAACCAAGAATAGAAGCTCGATCAATCGACAAGGTATCGAGGAGACAAGAACTTTCTTGATTGATCCATCAGGTGTCGAAGAGGTGTCAAGATTGCGAAAAGAAAAAGGCTTGAGAAGCTCGACAGATAACAAGGTATCAAGGAAGTGTCGAGGCAGCTTTTAAAAACAGTTTTTTAAGAAGAGAAAAACACAGATATGAATGCAATCCAACATGTATCTCAACCAATGATCCAATCAACATATTAAGCTCTCAAAATCATCTCTCAACAAAAATTTTAAGCACATGGATCATAAAAACACACACACACACACACACACACTAAACAGGTCTAACCAATTTTGTTTTTCAAAAATAAGTTAAGACAGTTTAGTGAGTATAAATTAGCATATGTAAAACCTTTGTGATGGACAAATTACATTGTACCTACACATGTATCAAGAGTAGCAAAGAATATTGCGTGTTGTGAGTGAAAAACATCGCAAGATTGCATATGTGTATACATGTTATGATGATCTGAGATATGAGAAAATAATTTTAACTCACACACAATCATAACTGTTTGATGGGGATTATCACCTTCGGGATACATCCTATAACTCCTACATCTCCTGGAATACACACTTGTAACCATATTTAAAGCATTTTTTTTTTAACTTTTTTATTTTTATTTTTCTTTGCATATTTTCTTTTATTTAAGCATATCATGCATGGGCATAAAAAGAGAGAAAAGAAATACCCAAGATATTAAGCATTTGACATCGCACTTTTGCTATGCCGAAAGACACTGCACTTTTGTTATGCTGAAGCATACAGGTGTCATATTATGATTGGCGGGCAACAGTGGTGAGATAGTTATTTATGCCTTTCTCTTAGGATTTTCTAGTTCTTCTAGTCAAAAAGAGTGATATGAGTGTTAAGTTCAAAGATAACTTAATCTTACTCATCACGAACAAGGGCCACAAAATTTACTTGCTTAGTTGTGCATAGAGATGCTCATCTAAGCTACAAGAGGTACAAAATTTAGAAAAATCTATTTCATTGGCTATCAAAGGTACACAAGTACCAAAGTATACAAAACACATACTGTTTTTGTATTTTTCTGATTTTTTTTTTATTTTTTTATCAAAAAAACAAAACTAAAAGTAAACACATAAAAACATATTAAACAAAGCAAAGCATAAAACTAGACTGGCTCAACAAAAATGCAAAACACACAAGCAATGCAACAAACAAGAAAAACAAGAAGAAAGAAGAAAGTGATGAAATCACTTAAGGTCTTTTTTTTCCACACCTTGGAAGAACCTTTCCTTTGATTAAACCCTTGAACCGGAGGTGAGGGGGAAGAATTGAAACTATTCAAGTTCGAAAGGAACATAAGGGTTTTAAGAAGATCACCAAGAGGAGTAAGAGAGGATTGAAGCTGATTCTGGCTACCAGACGCGATCATGCTGTTGCTCTGCTGAGTGGCTAGCCACTTATAGCAATTTGGTCAAGTATGACCGGCAGCTCCACAATGATAACAGAAATGCTGCTTCTTTTATTTAGGCTTTTGAGAGTTAGCATTCTTAGCCCTAGGGTTTTTAACATTTTTCTTATCCTATTTAGGGGGTGCTCTTAAGATAGATTTACCATTGTCTAAGTTCTCACTAGCTAATTTAGTTTTATCATCAATGTTCTTAATATCAGTGTTATTAGCAGGAGAAACAAAAACAATAGCACTAGTAGAAGCAATATGAGAGGAAGAAAGACCATACCCTAAACCTGTTCGATCCGAAACAGATTTCTGGATGCTGAGCATCTCATCAAGCTTTGCACTTGAAGTCCTCTCCAGTTGAGCTCTAACTTGAAACAGCTTCGCTTCAAGCTTCTTGGTCTTCTCAACCAAGAAATTTTTTTCAAACCTCAGTGCTCCAATAGTTTGATTCGCCTCATCAAATTTTGTGGACAACTCTTCACGATTAAGTTCCACATCACTGAGCTTCTTAGTGGCCAACCTATACAATTTCTCATGCTTCTCAGAGAGTTTGTAAAGCTTCTCATAGGCTGAATGGATATCATCTTGATCATCCATCTTCTCGAATTTGGACTCTACCAGTTCTTCTTCTTCGTCCACTTCTTCAACAATCCCTTTAGTAGGATTGACTATGGCAGTGAAGGCATTTAAGATTCCGTCATCCTCATTATCGGAATCATCCTCGGGCTTAGTGTCACTCAAGGTTGCAGCAAGTGCCTTACTCTTCCCAATGCTCTTGAGATATGTCGGGCATTCATACTTCATTTGACCGAATCCATGACATCCAAAACACTTTGGTCCTACAGGAACAGTGTACTGACCACCTTCTTTAGCATCCTTTTTCCTTCTGTCTTGCACCTTAGACTGGAAAGAATTGGATTGTCTGCGGTCCTTATCGAAGCTCTTCCCATTGACATTCTTCGTAAACTTCTTGAATTGCCTTGTAATATAGGACTTCATCTTGGAATCTTCATCATCGAAAGACTCATTTGTATCACTGCTCTTTGCCTTCAAGGCCATGCTCTTACCTTTACCCGTTTTGCCAATTCTAGATAATCCTATCTCGTAGGTCTGCAAGTTTCCAACCATCTCAGTTAAAGGAATCTTGTCAATGTCCTTTGATTCCTCTATAGCAGTAATCTACGCATGGAATCTCTGGGGTAGAGATCTGAGCCCCTTCCTTACAATCTTGGGTTCAGGGATGGTTTCCCCAAGATTGAAGGCTGAGTTTACTATGTCCTTGAGCTTGGCATAGAACTCATCAAACGACTCATCCTCCTCCATTTTTATTTCTTCAAAGCTTGTAGTGAGCCTTTGAAACTTTAAATCCTTGATAGCCTTTGTACCCTCATAGGTTGTCTGAAGGATGGTCCATGCTTCCTTTACAGTTTCAGTAGAAGATATCTTCTTGAACTCCTCATTGGTGATTACGCTAAATAGGGCATTCAACGCTCTGCTGTTGAAGTTTACCGCCTTGATCTTGGAGTCATCCTAATCCGCTGGCTCTTCTTTTGGCTTGGTCCAGCCAATCTCTACAGCTTACCACATCTTCTCATCTAAAGACTGCAAGAAAGCTCTCATGCGTACTTTCTAGTATGCATAGTTAGTGCCATCAAATAAAGTAGGTATAATTAATGACTTTCCTCTATCCATGACAAACAGGGGTCAATAGATCAACATAGCAAAGATTAAACCTAATCATAGTGTGTCTACTCTGATACCACTTGATAGGCCACAAATTAAATAACCCCTTGTGATTAAACAAATTAATTTATCATGCAAACACGTGAAAGCACAAACAAATCACCAAAAACTAAATATGCAGCGGAAATTAAAAGATACAGTGATTTGTTTACGAATGGGGAAAACCCTTGTGGCGAAAACCCCACCGGGTGATTTTAGGTCACCACTTTCGAAACTCCACTATTATCAAATCAAGCGATTACAAATAAAAGAATCCCAAGTACCTTACCAACCTACAGTTGAACCCTTACCCCAATACCCAATTGGACTTGATCTGTAGTGGCAGTTCGCCCTTTTGTTGCACAGCTCCCAAGTACGTGACTAACCAATGCGCGGATCCTAGTACGCAACTTCAAACACCAACTTAGAAGGAGAGGTTGGCTGCAAAGTTCTTTAGTTCATCCTGCACGATGAAGATCAAGAAGATGCTTGGTCACAAAACCCTTTGGTGCAAATACACAACAACTTCTTCAGAGAAGTTGAACTAGGTCAAGAACTTTGTCTTTGTTCACAAATTGCTTGAACAGAGTTTGCTCAATGCCTGTACAACTTGTGTACAGTTTGACGGCTCTTAAAATAATCCTTTTATATGTTTAAGGTTAGGAGAAAAGAAGGCTCACAAGCATATTCACGGATTCCAAGAAATCAGATCAGAAAATCTAATTTTATAAATCTCGATAGATAGTAGGTGTCGAGGAGCTATCGAGAAGGTATCGAGTTTTAATGATTTTGCACTTCAGCTTGTTTTTCTTGGACAGACTTGATGACTTCAACACTTGATCTTGAAACCTTGTTTCTTGAAGTTTTAAAAACATCTAGAACTATCCAATTACAAGTAGAGTGTGTTTTGTCAAAGGATTAGCCAATTTACATAAATAAGTGACATATATTCTTAACAAGTGAAAACACATATGTCCTAGCAAGAAGGGTTCTCTTCAATAAATATACTTTCATTGACTATAGCAGTAGTAGTGAAAGCAATGAAGTTCCATCCTTGTCACATCTAGACTCATCATCAGAAACTTCATTATCACTAAGGGTTACAGCCATAGCCTTCCCCTTAGACCTCAAGTATGTGGAACATTCAGATTTCATGTGACCATACCCTTGACATCCAAAACACTGAGGACCCTAAGAATTGTTTGAATATTAACCAACTTTTTCTCTAGGTTTTTCAAAGTTATTAACCTTAGTGGGATCATTCTTCCTAAAGTTTTTAGGTTTAGCAGTGTTTGTACCTCTTGCATTTCGGTTGTTATTCCTAAGAAAGTTTCTAAAGTTCTTGGCAGGGTAAGCAATCTTTGTAGCAGAGAGCTCATCATCAAATCCACTAACATTAATATCATCAACAGACTTAAGAGCTATTAATTTGGAATTTTTTTTTTTTTTGTTTTAGGTAGGTCTAACTCATAGGACAAGAGAGATCCTACAAGTTCATCAACAGGGATGGAGTCCACATCCTTGCTCTCAGTGATGGCAGTCACTTTGGATCTAAAGTTCTCAATCAAAGATCTAAGAATCTTTCTAACAATTTTAGGTTGATCATAGATTTCACCCAGATTAAATGCAGAATTAACAATATCATTCAACTTAGCATAGAATTCATCAAAAGATTCATCATCAGACATCCTAATGCTTTCAAATCTAGAAGTTAACTACTGCAACTTATTGATTTTAATTGCCTTAGTGCCTTCATGCAAGGTCTAGAGGATTTTCCAAGTAGTGTGAGCAACCTCAACATTAGAGATTCTCTTAAATTCATCCATAGAAACAGCGTTAAAGATGGCATTCATAGCTTTGCTATTGAACCTAGCTGCTTCTTTTTGAGATGTTTGCCACTCACTCATAAGAGTAGTGGGCTTCTCCCATCCGTATTCAATGGAGTTCCAAACTCTCTCATCAATTGATTTCAGGAATGCTTTCATTCTTACTTTCCAATAAGCATAATTATTTCCATCAAAGTGAGGAGGAACAACCATAGAGTGTCCGTGTTCCATGACAATAGGGGTCAAGATCAGCTCAGAGATCAAAAGATCTCAAACAGAGAGCTACCCGCTCTAATTCCACTTGAACAGTTTTTAAACCCCTTAAAACAACCGGATTACCTAGTTAATTAGCCAAGTGACTAACTTAGTCAAATTATGCCAATCTAGGTTATCACAATCAAAAATTCATATCAAGAATATAAAGCAGCAGAAAAGTAAATAACACAATGATATGATAACCTAGGAAACCACATGGTAAAAACCTGGGAGGATTTGACCTAGCTATCCTCAAGATAAACTTAAATCCACTATCTTGAAAGAATTGAAGTTCATACAATAAGACTTATAAGCCCCTACGCTCGACTTCTTATTGCAACCCACCAGTAGAACTTACTGACACAACCATGTGAAAACTCCGAAACCATGGACTCCTTCTTTCTTGGATTCTCCAGCAAGTACAAGCACCCGCGCTTATTTTTCTTTAAGCTTCAATGGCAACAATTGAGTTGAAAATCAAGGTGTAGATAACATCTCCTCCTTGAAAACCCTAAGCCTTGTGTAAAGGAAAGATCCTCTAGATCTCACAAGAGATTTACACAATACAGCAATATGAGCAATCTCTAAAACTTGGTTAGGGTTTGCCTTATATACCTAGGGCAATACCTAGGGCAAAAACATAAAACTCTAAACGTTTTAGGAGTTAGGGCTGAGTTAGAATTATGCAGGAAAAATGCATCTGACCCAATTTTCGATTGACCGAGCCTAAGCTTCGATCAATCGAACCAGACCGAGAAGCACTATTAAATACTACATCAGCTTGTTCCAACTTTACATAAATATTACAACTTTAAGCACGTCTAAACAAGACTAAATAACTTATTTTAATCATGGTTTGCCAACAATACAAATTAGAGTTCTAAATATATAAATTCCTAAATCTTTAGAACCTACAAAACCAACCTCAAAAATATTAATCAATATATATAACAACATAAATAAATAGTTGTAAAAAAAATAAAAAAAAATAAAAAAACTACCATACCTAGTTCAATTTACTCTACAATCTTAAATGTTTTCTTTTTCATATTTCAAAATTGCCATATGATTTTTTTATTCCCAATACTTAAACTCGTTATTATGATCATATTTCTCCATAATCTCAATTATCTAAAAGTATATGATTTGTATCATTAAGATAAAGAAACAAAAATAATTAGTTCTTAGATATTAAGAATCAAAGTAATCAATTAAACAGTTTTTAGACCCCTTAAAACACAACCGAATTAACCTAGTAAATTAGCCAAGTGATTACTTAGTCCAAATTTCAAATCTAGGTTAACACATTCATATAATCATATCAAGTATATAGCAGCGGAAAAATAACACAAAGATATGATGACCTAGGAACCACACCGGTAAAAACCTAGGGAGGATTTAACCTAGCTATCCTCAAGGTAAACTTGAATCTACTATCTTGAAAGAATTGAAGTTCATACAATAAAACTTACAAGCCCCTACATTTGACTTCTTATTGCTACTCACCAGTAGAATTTACTGACACGACCACGTGCAAGCTCTGAGTCCACGGACTCCTTCTTTATTGAATTCTCTAGCAAATACAAGCACACCCGCTTGTGTATCTTTAAGTTCTTATGGCAGCAACTGAGTGATCATCAAGTTCTTGAACGAATCTCCTTCTTGATAATCCTAAGCTTGTGGTGAAGGAAAACTCCTCACAAATCTCACAAGAGATTCACACAAACAACAATATGAGTAACAACCTTTAGAGAGCCTTTGGGTACAAAACCCTAAAAAATAAAAAGAGGCACAAGGCGGCACTTTAATCTCTCTGAAAGCTCTCAAAAACTTTTTAGGGTTTCCCTTATATATAGGAGAGTTTTACTTGAACCCCAAGATGTTTTAATAAGATAGGGCTGAGTTGGAATTCTACAAAAAAACGTATTTTGCCCAATTTCCGATTGATCGAGCCTAAGCTTTGATCAATCGAGCCAAGCCAAGATGCACAGTAACTTTTGCATCAGCTCGATTCCAACTTTACATAAAAGACATAACTTTGAGCAAGCCTACACAAGACTAAACAACCTGTTTTGATCATGGTTTGCCAACATTACACATTAGAGTTCTAAATACATAAATTCCTAAATCTTTAGAACCTAACATCAATTAATCTAAATACCTAAAGTTTAGAAAAAAATTTTATTAAAAAAAAAAAAATCAATCAAAAAGAGTTAAGAATATTGCAATGAAACTACAAATAGTATATATATATATATATCTCACTACCTTACTTTTTCTATGTTAAAGGCTGCTTTCTTTAAAGTGATAAGTCCTTTTCTGTTTTTTCCTACGTCGGTAGCCATTTCTTTAGACTTTGTTTGGTTGGGGGAATAAAAAATGGTGGGATAATGAAAAAGTTGAAGGATAAAAGATATTTAGTTTTCTCTTATGTTTGTTTGTTTGAGCTGGAAAAGTAGTGAAAAAGAGAAATCTTTGAATAGTGTTTATTATACAAAGTATTCAATTTTTTTTTCATGTGTACGTAACAGCATGTGTGTAATAGCTAGTTTTTATCCAAAATCTTTTATTTGATTAAGAAGAAAACTGAAAAAAAAAAAAAAAAAAAAAGTAGAAAATGCAGTTTGTATAAATTTACTTCAATGCCCTTATAACATAAAAAAATTAAAAGCAAAAAATTACTATCAATATAAAAAATAAATAAGTAAAAACTAAATGTTAAAAATGAAGTGGAAAAAAAAAAAAAAAAAAAAAACGAAAACAAAACAAAACAAACAAGCGAACAACATTAAAACACAAGTGGGAGGAGATGGGGTAGATGGGTAATTTCCCATCAAGTCCGCTCTTCCCCCCACATTTTCCCCAAAATGGGGATTGAGGAGACTCCAAAATCACCCCAAATGGTGGGCCCAGTGAGAAAACTCTTGAGTCCCACAATTTTCTTTCTTATTTTCCCCCTCAACCAAACACCTTACATGCATAAAGTTTCAATTTTTTCGAGGTCTAGGAAAGGTGATTGTAGGCAACCTTTCCCTCAAATATATATATATATATATATATATATATATATATTTTAAAGAGTCTAATTCAAGCATTTGATCTTGTGACCTATCACTTTTGATGAAAGGCACTTGTCATCACACAAAGGCCTAACCTCTAATGTTAATAAAACCAATACTATAATTACTTATCTGTTACCTATTGTATTTTGACAAATAAGATTAACTTGAAGATGCTAGTGACTCTCCCAGCAAAGTTATAAGGCGTTGTACCACAAACTTTTTGGTCTTGTAAAAATTTCCGGTAGACCAAAAAAAATTAATTTAGCGGTTTGTTTAGATGCAGTAGATATACTCAAGACAGACCTGTGACTAGTCATAATGATGCCAATCATTTCGTGTTCTTAAGATAACATTCGAAGAAAGTTGTGAAAACAACAAAACATAACAAAACAAAATGTGTCAAAGCAGAAGTTAAAAATTGAATATACAATTCAGCTTAAAGGCATTTATTTTTTGTCTCGATGTAAGAATACAAATGTTGGCTTCTTTCCTAATCCCAAAGTTGTAGTATTTATTGTAAATAATTCAACATTAAAGAAACTAATAGTTGTGTATATCCAAAAGGGCCTAAATATTTCTGTTTCACACCCCACCCACCCACAAACACACACACACACACACACACAAATATATATATATATATGTTGTAGTAGTTTATATTAAATAATTAAAATAAATAATTTGGTAACTTAAATGTAAAAATGTTAGAGTTAAGATAAGGAAATAATTAAATGTGTAATCCCACGTTGAAAATGAGAGAGACTTTTTTATTATTATTTATAAGTATGAAGATTAATGGGTTGAAATTAGTTGTCAACGTAACATTTGTCTTTATTAGTAATTGCATTTTTTTTTTTTTTTTTGCATGTGTTTCTTTTGTGATATATTTTTAGTGTTTCTTTTATGATAATTTTTTTTTTTTTTGAAGCAGGAGTTTTGATTGAAGAAGAAAAACAATTAATGTTACCGTTAAAAGATCTTAAGAAAATTTGATATTGAATTACAATTTTTGTAATAATTTATTTTCTCATTAAAATTTATGTATAAATAATAAAGTGTGAAGATGATTATATAATAAATGTTTTCTGAAAAAAAAAGATTGTATAATAAATGTTCATAATATTGTTCTCAACTATAACTATTCAAAAACTTTTTAGTTTACCATAACTAGTATAACATAAATTTATAAAAACTGCCGTTCGTATTTATTGAACTAATAACCATCAAGGGAAATTACATTTTTCTACCCTAACTTATATTCCAATTCAAACTTTGTCCCTTAAAAACACACACACACACACACACACACACACACACAAAATTTGAATTGAAATTGTCACTTGAAAACACAATTTCAGTTCAAACTGTGTTAAGGTTGTGCGAAATAGATGTGTGCAATAATTACTACTCTTAAAATAATTTATTTTTTACTCACACCAACTACAACCCACTGCTACCACCAACTCAAACCTAGCAACAACCCATATTGACGGCCGAAACCCAAAACCAGATCCACCTCCAACAAAATTGAAACTGCTGACATGACCACCACAAAACCAAAGCCACCTCATAGCACCCACCTCATGGACAACCCTAAGACCACTGCCATGATAACCCCAAAACTACTATCACGACAAACATCGACAATCCATTATAGCCACGACAAACAACGACAATCCACCCTCACCATGACAAGCACCAAAACCAAGCCTAGCAACACCAAAACTAACAACCCACCCAGCCACAACAACCGTTGCCCCCACTGCAACCATCCAAATATAAAACAGTCACCTAAATCCAACAATGACAAATAGTACCGACTCAATGCTATAAGCAATTGATGCGGTCACCTAAGGCCTCAAGTAAAAAAAAAAAAAAAAAAGGCCCCCAAATTTTAATGAATAGGACTATTTATTTCACTGTGATAATATTAAACTATTAATTAAGTCCAAATATTAACCAATAAATAAAATAATATTTTTTTATCAAATGAAAAACAAACAAAAAAAAGAGAGAAATGCTATGTCTACAACATTTTTCTCAAACACTTTTATAGTAAATCCTAAGTAGCAAGTTGTTACATTCTGTTATTGAAAGAAAAATAATTATTTTAGTGGTGGATTCAAATAGAAAACAAGAAGTAACTTAACATCTAGGATTTGTTGTGAAAAATATTGTGAATGTAGCACTTCTAAAAAATAAAATAAAAGAACAATACACAAAAAAATTCACAATATTTTTCACAATAATTAAGTTAGCAAATTTTTACTAATATTACTCTTTTACTTACTAGTTACCATTATAAATATGCCACATCAACATGTGTTAAAAATTTTGTCATTTTTTTTCCTATAAACTTTCTATATATATGTGTGTGTGTGTGTGTGTGTGTGTTGTTTATGTTAATTAGAAGTAATTTTGCTTATAAAACAAAATAATCAATTTTTGCCTTAATCTCCCAAATGCATCAAGTTGCCCCTGATGACAAGTGACAACAACCCAATGAAGAGAGAGCTAAGGAGTGATAGTGAAGAGGTAAGAGAGATAAAAGTGAATAAAAAAATGGAAAAAATGATATAGATGTTGCTACAATAACATCTATATTTACATATAAGTGATATAACCATAGCATGTTGTAAAATATTTAGAAAACTAGTTCAAAAGATGGAGGGGTTTTTATGTATTTTGGTGAATGGTGTACTCTATTTACATTTTTTTTAAAGGACTTTTGCATGTTCTTAGGATCTATTTGGGATCTGCTTATTTTGTTGAAATTGAAAACTTTTTACTGAAAGTACTATCGATAAATATAAAAGTCAGCTGAAATAATATAATAGAACCCATAAATAGTATCAAAAAGTGCAATGAAACTTATGAATAGTTGTAAAAATAAACTAAATAGTAAAATAAGTTGGCAAAAATAATATTTGTAAACAGGCGTACTTAATTAGCTAGCTAGGATAAAATATATAGATACGATCATCAGTCTTTTATTTTCCACAAAAGGTCAATGATGCTTTATAAAAATATAATAAAAAATAGAAAGGTCTGTGTGGCATGGACCCATGGCCATGTGGGCTTAAAGCAGTGAGTTTTTTTTTTTGGTAGTGTGGTTATTTTAGTTTTTAGAGTAGGACTGAGGGAGTATTTTAGGCTTTTTATTGTTTTAGCAGCGTACCATGAAAAAAAAAACAAAACAAAACAAAAGAGCTTCATGCAAAAAGAATAAAAAGCAAGACAGAGACACCCACATTGGATAAGCAAGGTTGGTGAAGTTTTAGAATAGGAAAAGTATCGTTCTACAATAGCTGAGAGTGCTTGAGACCACTTACGAAACAAGGGTGATCCAAGAAAGTATAAAAGCATGCGTTATGGCTAGTCCTGATGGCCACCAGCTCCACTCCAATCCAGAATCCGAATATTTAACCATAGGTTTGGGTGTCTTAACCAATTGTGACAATTTGTATAGTTAACAACTTTTAAACCAAAATAAGCATATAAATAATAATATATTAAAAAAAAAAAGAAGTAATTAGCTCACCAAAGTCCAAACTTGACTAAACCCAAAAACACTATTCCTTAGCCTCTTGCCTCTCATTATATAGTTAATAGATTAATAGAAATAGATATTGTAATTGGCTTGGTGCTAATTATTAGCTTTTATTTTTTATTTATTTATTTTTACAACTAATTAAGCTACTCCGTATCATCTCTTAGGAAATGTGCTATGTGATTACTATGTATGTATTTACAACTAACACTTTAAAAATTAAATATTATTATGTAGGAATTAGCTTCTATGCATGCGCGTTGCTCATTTTTAGAGGCTCTTTTATTTTTATTTTTTTTTCTTTTTTAAGGATTAAACCTTTCATGTATACTCATTCAGAATTATTGTGTTTTTCAGTTACAAAAATATGTAGGGTTGTATTGAGATTTATGCGTTGGTAAATAAAATGAATTTTTCATGCTACATCTCATCACTTCTCTAAGAATTTTTGTGATTGGATAATGCAACAACTCTAAATTAGTATATATAAAAAGTTTTGTCCTTTAGAAAAAAAAAAAAAAAAAAGAAGAAGAAGAGTTTCCGAGTACGCGCAACAATCATTAGAATAAACTATACTCCATATTTTTCTACCAAAATAATTGATGAAAAGATAAATAAACATAATAGAAGACAAAATACGAATTGCATGAAATAAACTTCTTTTTTTTTTTTTTGCTAAACGAAATAAACTTAAATAAAAGAGGAAATATTTCAAAAAGAAAAAGAGTCCATATAAATTAACGAAAGTGAAAGTTTAACTAATCCATTGGGAGCATTTTAAACTACATGAAACAGAAATCTATTTTATGCACATGCATAGCCATGTAAAAATATATTTAAAAACCATTATGAAGTAGATAAACACAAAGCACAAATAGATTTTAAAATATAAAAATAGATAAACATTGATAAAGTTTAACAATCAATTAGTAAAAAGATCCAATTGAAAAAAATTCAATTAGTAAAGGGATCTTTTCTAGTGATATTCCTATTGAAAAAAATAAAATAAAAACACTCATAAATTAAATAAAAAAAATGACAAGGTTAATTTAAAACAATATTGAGGGATATAAAATTTAATATGAACCCAACCCATATGTGTTTATATGAATGGAGTCATTATTGGAGCATTGACACATTTTCGATGATGAATTATGTGTTCTCTATGTTGCTAACACAAGTATGCCAAATTTATTTTGTGCCAATTGGATGTTATTTACTATTTGATTCAGAAACTCATGTTAATTTAAAAATTGGTTTTGACTCGGACACAAGAACTTCTAATTTAAACATTCTGCGAATTGTAATTCTAACGAGCTAATAACTCTTTTTTATTGGATTGCAATTTTGTGAATTTTGATGATGAATTATGTGTTCTCTATGTTGGTAACATGTATGCCAAATTTACTATTCGATTTAGAAACTCATGTTAATTTAAAAATTGGTTTTGACTTGAGCACAAAACTTCTAATTTAAACATTTTGTGGATGATATTGTAATTCTAATGAGCTAATAACTTATTTTTATTGGATTAAAATTTTGTGAATTTCGATGATGAATTATGTGTTCTCTATGTTGTTAACATGAGCATGCTATATTTCGTGCTGATTGGATGATATTTATTATTCTATTCAGAAACTCGTGTTAATTTAAAAATTTGTTTTGACTTGATCACAAAAACTTCTAATTTAAACATTTTACAAATGATATTGTAATTCTAACCGGTGGCTTTGTTAAAATTTGCATCCATTAGAACAATATTGAGTGATGTAAAATTTAACATGAACCCAACTCATATATGTTTATTTGAACAGAGTCATTTTTGGAACATTGACACGTTTTCTTTGTTTCGTTTTGGTTGTTTTAGATGATTGATATTGAAGAAACCCTAGCATTGTTCATGGACTTACAGACTCTAGGCGATAAGCCTTTAAGAAAATTGGCTTTCTCTCATGTTATTCATAGCATTAAGCGAATGAATCAGAAGCACAAGAATGATGCTAAGAATAGTAAGGTCCAAAATATCGTCTTTGCAATGCTGCAGGACTGTAGTACTAATCATTTTTCCTCTTTTGTTTGCTGAAAAGTTAAAACCGTGAATTTGAGGTCAATTGGGTTAATAATTAAAGTTTTTGTGTATAATTTGATAGCAAGATGATGAAGCAAAAGCCAAGAGAGCTCTCACCACGCTATGTGAGCTTCACCGGAGGAAGTTGTGGTTCGATGATAGAACTGCAAATGCCATTGCTACTGCGTGTTTTCATTCATCACCAAGGTAGTTACTAGTCATGTAGCATTAGTAAAATTTTCCAGCCTTGGATTTCGGATGTCACAATTTTGTGTTTCTTAAATTAATCAAGATCATGATTGCTGCTCTGTTGTTTCTTCTTGATTACGAGAAGATTGAAGACGGTGAGGATAGTGATGCTTCAAGTGGTGAAGATGACCAGAATCCTCAAGCTCCTCAT
Organism: Quercus variabilis; assembly: GCA_030445155.1. Taxonomy (NCBI): domain Eukaryota; kingdom Viridiplantae; phylum Streptophyta; class Magnoliopsida; order Fagales; family Fagaceae; genus Quercus; species Quercus variabilis. Next base: position 84,227,473 of record CP129448.1, on the reverse strand, counting down.
GTTGTCATCAATAAGCAGGCTATTTATAACATTAGTTGCACTTTTTATATAGAAAATTCACTTCAATTATACAGATTACTGCAATGTATTATATGAAGAAAAGTAGAGTACTGTTTTTTTGGTGATGTATTTAGAGTGCCGATAGCAAGTATTTTTAGAAGTTATTTGTAAAACTTTAAAATTGCAGCTGGTTGATTTTATTGTAATGTAATTTTCAAACGTTTTCAGGCACGCCATAAAGGAACAGTTTCAAGCAAGAAGAAAAAGCAAGCAAAATTGCAGCGTGCAATGCGTAGCATGAAAAGGCAACAACGTCTGTCATCAGAAAATGTCTCATCAAATAATTATTCCCCACTTAACCATCTTAAAGATGCACAAGTACTTTAGTTTTCTCGTTGCTATCTTCGGTCAAGTGAATTCTACTCTAATATTCTTTCTTTGGATAGAAGGTGACTTTAGATTTCCATTCTGCCTGCAGGGATTTGTTGAGGTGAGAAATTATGTTTCATTTTTCTGTTGAATAATGATGGATTTTCTGCTTTAAAGTCATTGAAAATAGGATTACTTATGTCAATGAGCCGTATTTTTTTTTTTCTTGCCAGCTTAGGTTTGTTAATTGTTCTTGGCATAAGAAGCTAAGATGAAAGAAAGATTGGATGACGTTTAGATTTGTAGAATTATGGGGAAATTAAGACAAAGTTGTACATAATAAAAGAAGATTATTTGTTTAGAGGTAGTCTTGAGGACTGAACCGAGGAAACTGTTGGGTGTTGGAAAGGAAGAGTTAACAAAGGAGATACTGAAACAATCTATTTGGTTGATATCAAGAACATATGCAAGTGTTACCTATTGTTATCTTCATTTCAAAATGATTTTTATGATTAAGAAGGAAGATTTAATTCCCTTTTTTTCCCCAGAATTTAGGATATGTTATTTTCTTTTTTCTGCTTTTCTTTTAATTTGTATAAAAGTTTTTAACCCTGTTCTAGAGTAAAGTGCGAATTGCACAACTTTTGCAGCCTGTTGTTCTAATACATAAGTTCCTTTGTTAATTCTAATTAATTCATGAATTACACTGAGCGAAGTGATTCACCAATTAAGAGTAACTAAATACAGAATGCTCTGCAGTAAACTTTTTTTTTTTTTTTTTTTTTTTTAATAAAGAAAAAAGAAATGAGAGCTAAATTTTTTTGTTAGTTCTTACTGTTTACAAAATGTTGTTGAATCTGAATGATTCTTTCTTTTGATTATTACCCTATGTAAACTTCAGGTTAGGATGATGATGCTGAAAGTAATTGCTCAAACAGTTGGGCTTCACCGCTTGATTCTGTTGAATTTTTATCATTTCATTGAGAAATATATTCAAGTATTTTCTGACTCATGCATTTAACTTGTAATTACCTTGATGCTTGAGGTGGTAACTATATTGATAAATGCAGCCCCATCAACGTGATGTCACAAGTTTACTTGCAGCAGCAATTCAAGCCTGTCATGATATGGTATTAAGCTTTTTCTCTTTTGCTTGATTGGATACTATACTGTAATTTATAGCTAAATTTGATTATTTTCATCTGTCCCTCCCCCAAGTTTCTTCTTTTGAAATTTGAGCTTTCAAGAATTCACCTTTAAATAATTCAATTGACTGTGTTGTAAACATGTGCCACCCGATGCAGTAGAACCACTATTCAGAAAGATAGTAAATCAGTTTGTACATGATCGTTCACGCCCAGAGGTGCCACTTCACAGCTGCATTATAGTAAGTTTTCCTTTTCAGTTACTTATGGATTTGTCTCTATGTCAACTTGTTTTTTCCAGGCCATTGCTGTTGGACTGAATGTAATAAGGGAGATTTGTTTACGCATGCCATTGGTAACTACCTATACATTTCATTTTCTTTTATCTCTCTATCTGAGATTATCATGGTGGTTTCAAAGTTGTCTAATAACTTTTTGTAAATGGTAATTGGACCTATTCATCGTGTTCTATCTCTTTTTTTTGCCTTTCATATATAGCCTTTTGTAATTCTGTTTTCTTAGCGCTATTAATGTGTTAGGATTAATATTTTTGTTCCTGGCAACTAGTCAATGACAGAAGATTTGCTGCAAGATCTTGCACTGTACAAGAAATCACATGAGAAAGCAGTTTCAATAGCAGCTCGTTCACTAATTACTTTATTTAGAGAGATATTAGAAACTACTGTCTATCTGTGATATCCCTCTCTCTTTCTGTGTGCTTTCTTGTGCATATGTGTGCCTATGCATGCCCATGATCAATTTAGGAATAATTGCTAATTTGTTTATGTGCAGGTTTGCCCCGCACTTCTAATCAAGAAGGATCGTGGGCGGCCTACAAACCCGAAGGCAATGCCAAAAGCATATCGAGAAGTCAATGTGAGCAGCAATGCTCCTGGTGTTGAGTTATTACAAGAAGATGACAATAACGAGGATGATATTAATGACGCTGAAAGGTCCTCATCTAATGATTCTGATGATGATCATGATAATGAGGTTGATGTTGCCAGCAATGATGAAGAAAATCAGCTATACGGTGATACTACTGGAAGTGAAGATGATGAATTAGAAGATGACGAAGTAGCTCAGAATGAAGATGGAGATAACATTATTGATAGTGACGACGTGATGTTAGTGACAATGATGATGATGATGATGATGATGGGAAAGAAGAGGAGGAAGAGGAGGAGATGGAGGCAGCAGATGAGGATGTGAATGAAGCAACAAATTGTTCCAGCAAAACTAGTGACATCAATGCTAGGGATAGTGAAACTAGAGGAAGGGAATCTAAAGCAAAAAAAAGGAAGTTGTCTGATTTTGATGGACAATTTGTTGCTGCTGATTCAAGCCTTCGGGCTCTAAAGAGATTGGTAGGAGTGACGATGGGGCAAACCTCACCAGACTCAACTGATGGAATTCTTTCTAATGAGGACTTCCAGAGAATCAAGGAATTGAAGGTATTGTATTGGTATCAGATTTGAAGGAAAAAATGGGGTTAATTTTTCACTTTGTGCCATGGAAAACGATGATGCAAAGTTTCTTTAATATTTGTGATACTTGATTTCATAATATTGCATGTTGATTATTGGGTGCTTTTGTGGTTATTTTATTAGGCAAAGAAGGATGCAAATGATGCTTTGGTTAAACATGGGTTAAGAAAGGGTATCCCAAGTTCTAATCAACTGAGTACTAAGCGAGTCGATCTTGCCAAACTTGAAGTAAGTTTTCTATTTCTTTACTGGCTCATGTGTGTATATATATATATATATATATATTTTAATGAAATGAATGAATCCTGTCATCAAAGGAGTCAGAGGAAAAAAGAGAGTTGGGGGGGGGGGGGGGGGGGGGGGGGACCTCCTGCAGTTGCTGCTAAGGTGAAAGGTTGTCTCCCTACATGGAAAGAGGGGGTGGGGAGCAAGAATCCATCAGAAATAGGAACATTGAGTGTGGGTTCTAAACCAACTAGGTGCATGTGTAAACTTACTGATTGAAAAAAGTACATTGAGCAATTGAGTGTTGGAACGGTTTTTAAGTTGGAAATGCATTTTAGGTTACAAAGAAGCAGAAGTTTTTCATATTGTAAATCTATTGCAACATATTCATTCTGTTTCATGATGTTTAATTGTTTTCTCCTAACACATAAGATTCTTCCTTTAAAACTTATACTAATCCACTTTTTCATCTATTTTGTAGGTTCATGTAAAAAAGAAGATGAGCAAGGAGGAAAGATTAGCATTAGGTACGTTAGGGCAGGGAGGGACGACAGAGGGAAGTACCAGGCTCGAACGTCTGTAAAGCAGAAAAATGTAATTCCATTTCTGACATTGCATGTTCTTCATATACTTGCCTTTTAGAATCCTGATGTTAGATTGGTATGCAATTCATTAGTTCTCTTCTAAGTTTGGCTTTGAATTTAAGAATTATGTGTATAACATCCTTACCTCAGAATCCAAATAGCCTGTATCAAGGGGTTAGTGGGAAAGATCTGGAAAATGAGGGAGGGAAGAATAGATCCCGTCCCTTTTTTAGATGCTCTAGATGGAAAGAAAAAAGTGAGAATCAGAGAGGGAAAGATCCCCTCTCTCATAGGTCCACTTTTACAATTTATCCACAAACTAATAGCAGAAAAGGAGGGTATAATGCAAAATACTTGGTTTAATTCTCCTTTCCTCAATCTCTTGAAAACCTATGCTTTCCTCTCTTCTTCCTTAAGGTGTTATTTGACCAGCACCTTAGCTTCAGACTCTCTCCTCTCTTTCTCTCTCTCTTACCCCGCGCCCCCCCTCCCCCCCAAAATGCTATCTTTGTTTCTTTCTTTCTGTTCAATAATGTTACAACTTTAACCTATAAGATAATTAAGAATAGCACAGCGTTGAACATCTTATCCTTTTTTCTTTTTATGACTTATCATGTTCAATCTATGATAAGTATTAGGCTGTGATGCCATCATATAGTTGCTTTATTTGAATTTTGCTTATACCATTTTGTCATTAGACAAACTGGTGGTCTGAGCAATAGGCAGAAGAAGCGCAAGAAGAATCTGCCTATGGTAGCAAAGAAAGCCAAGGTAGCAAGGTCTCAGCTAGAGAAGAAGAAAAACAACAGTGTTGAATATTAGCTCTGATACCATGTTAAATGGACAATATTATCAGCAAATGCGATGTGTAATACCATGTTGTGTATGCTAGAGTGGATGCGGAAGGAGAAGCATAGAATAGGAACATCAAGAACACGAAGATTATGTGGTTCAGCCTTGACGGCCTACATCCACGGAGGAATCCCTTAAGGGATACATCTTTATTGTATAAGAGTGTAATACAATAACCTGTGTTATAATGAACCCTAACATAAATATATATAGGTGACTAAACCTTAGACTACTAGTACAAGCAGGAATGAGCTTGGGCCTATTACATTGGGCTAATATATGTTTATTATATATCTCTAACACCCTCTCTCAAACTCAAGATGGAAACTCGATGAAGGTTTGAGGTTGGATAAGCATGAGAAGATCACTTGGAGATGCCTTTGAGGAAACCAGAATGAATAATGTGCCAATTGACCAATTTAGGAGTTTCAAATGAAGAAACAGAGTCCAAAATTGGAATCTACGTGAAAAACTGAGTAGGATAGGCCATTTCAAAAATTTTGACTTTTGGTCAAAGGTCAACGCAAAAAGTCAAATTCAACTAGCCAAAGTCAACAGATTAGGGTCAAAGTCAACGGCTACATGGACCGGGTCAGTTCCGGGTTTTTCGGTTCGGGTCACGAATCGGGCTGCAGAGCCGCTGACTTGTGTTATACCATGTTGTGTATGCTAGAGTGGACGTGGAAGGAGAAGCATAGAATAGAAACATGAAGAACACGAAGATTGCGTGATTCAGCCTTGACCGCCTATATCCACGGAGGAATCCCTTAAGGGCTACATCTTTATTGTATAAGAGTGTAGTACAATAACCTGTGTTACAATGAACCCTAACATAAGTATATATAGCTGACTAAACCCTAGACTACTAGTACAAGCAGGAATGGGCTTGGGCGTATTACATTGGGCTAATATATGTTTATTATATATCTCTAACAAACAGCATGCAGGCAAATAGTTTCATGGGAGAAAAGCGTGGAAATGACTGGAAACATTTATCGCTTTCCTATACAATGTTCTGTTATATTTTTTGAATGGCATTTATATTATTTTGCCAGTTTTTTCCTCCTAAGGAATTAGAAATATTACAGCAAGTTGGTACAATACTTCAAAAATCTTGCTAGGACAGCTAGCAGCACAAATAACAAATTTTGTTAGAAATTTATTGAAAATGATCCCAGTTTTTTAATTTAGATCATTATGTGGCTTCTCATATGTCTCAAAAATATCTGTTTACTCAGGCATATTTGAAGTTCGAAATGTAATTGAGTTTTGTGTAGGGCTTAAATTTAGCATTTTAGCAACTACAGTGTATCCATTCACAACCGAGTATTTGATTTCAAATGCAATGAGGCATTCTTATTACCAAGTATTTGATTTCAACTGCACTCTACTGCAATAATTTCTACCAGTTACTTTAAGTAACACTCTTATGAACTATGGCTTACCAATTACTCGCTATTGTTGTTTTTGGACTTGCCAAATCATATAACATGCACTTAAAACTAGAGTTGAAGAAATACCATCGAGACAATATTACTAGTAATCTCTCAACCTACGATACCTGCCATGTGTGGCAGTTGGCCTAATCCAAATTTATCATGTCAATAAAAATTCCAACTCAACATCATGTTAGAATCACTTTTGTTCTAATTTCACTTTTCCTTTCTTAGTTGGGCATGGCTGAGTCTAGTTGCCAGTGGATTGGACTTGTTTTGGGTATGTCTCGATCAGATTTGGATGGGTTTGATGTTAAATTCGATTTCACTATTGATAGCAATGGTTATCTAAGAGCATTTCTAGCGCTCTCTATATTTTTGTATTGTTTAATGAGTAAACAATAGCTTTTACCTTTTGTTTACCTACATTTTCAAATACACTTTCTACTAAAATTTTCTATCATTTTTTTATTCCATTTTTATTTTAGAAAGAAATAATGAAGAAATAATATTTAAAAGATCACACATTTTCACTCAAAAAACAAAGACCACAACTTTATTTCTAGAGAGAGAGAGAGAGAGAGAGTTCCAAAATCTAAAGAGAGAGTCACTCGAAGGACCCAGGCTAGTGGAAATTGGCGTTCATCGTGCAAAGACAAGTCATTCACTCCACCCCTTTTGTCTCCTCCCTATAGCTAAAAGGACATGTTGCCCAAATAGGTTAGATCGGCTTGTGTCTTCTTTATTTATTTGATTAGTTTTAAGTTTATGTTTTGTGCTTTTGTTTGTGTTTGGACTGTGTCTTCTCTTGAGTTTAGAGACATTTGAGAGAGAGAGGAATTGGGTTAAGTTGTTAGCCATTGTGAATGTTGAGAAAAAAATTGAATATTTTAATCGGTTAGTTGAATTTTTTATTCCAGGTACTCCTTTTGCTAATGAACAGTAAGTCATCAAACCAAGAGAGTTATTGTTCATTAGAAAACGATTTTTTGCTACGGAATAGTAACTTAAAGAGTCTATTAAAGTAACATTTTGTGGGTTTACTCTCCAAGTTAAAGAGGATTTTGGGTTTAGAGAGTTTGTTAGAGATGCTCTAACATAGGCTAAGTATGCCTTAAAAATTTCCTTTCTCGCAAAAATCTCTTGTACGTAGTAAGATTGTTGAAACTCCTATCAAGACTAATACACGACCCACTCCTCATTGACAGTGAGCTACTCCATAATGCCAAACTGTATCAAGAGTAGTTAAATGTCTTACTATTAGTTGGGATCAGGATTAGGTGTGGTACCACACCTAGTGCAATTACTATCGGGATTAGTGCCCTTGAATTCTATTGTATGATACTGTGTATGATATTATGTATGACATGATATATGACTTAATATTGTAATTAATAAAGTTTTTTTTTATTATTATCTAAAATAATGGTGACATGAATATTCGAACATTATTATATAGTTTATGAGATACATAGTATGTGATTTATGTGTAGGGCCTTCCCTACACACTAAAGTGTGTTGCAAGAATTTGGTTTAACAGGCTAACGCCTAACTCCATCAGTACTTTCAAGGAGCTAAGCGCCCATTTTGCTTCGCACTTCATCGGGGGACACAGGTATAAAAAATCTACAACATGCTTGATGAGCATCAAGCAGTGGGAAGCCGAGATGCTAAGGTCTTACATAACCTGCTTTAACAAGAAGGCCCTCTCGATCGACGAAGCAGACGACAAGATTCTCATGGCGGCGTTCACCAATGGGATATGGAAGTGTAAGTTCCTATTTTCTCTATATAAGAACGACCTGAAGACCATGTCAGAAGTGCTTTACAGGGTGACAAGTACATGAACGCGGAAGATGCACTACTGGCTTGAGAAGAGAAGCCCAAGAAAAGGGAAAGACAGGAAGACTTACAGCCGGATAGGGGGCGGAAGATGGCTAGAACTGGAGAACGCCGAGAGGACCGATGCTCCAAACCACTCGTGAAGTTCACAAGCTTCATCCCGCTGATTTCCCCAATCGACTAAGTGCTGATGCAGATTAAGGATGAAGGAGCCCTTACCTTTCCCAACAAGCTAAAGGGAGATCCTAACAAGAGATCAAGGGACAAATATTGCTGCTTCCACCGTGATCATGGCCATGACACATTTGACTACTATGACTTGAAGCAACAAATAGAAGCTCTTATTAGGAAAGGAAGGCTACATAGGTTTGTCAGCAAGGAGAAAACGGACCACCACAGGAGTAGGCTCCTCGACAGGAGAATGAGTGCCCCAGACCACCCATAGGAGATATAAGAATGATCATAGGAAGCACCGCAACTCCTAGGTCATCAAAAAAGGTCCGTAAGACTTACCTAAAGATGGTTCAAAACATCTAACTAACAGGATCCATACCTAAGATGGTGTGAATTGACAACCCCTTTATCGGATTCTCGGAAGAAGATGTACGACGTCTTTACCACACACATGACGATGCACTCATCGTTAGCATATGAACAGGAGACTATAACATGCACTGGGTTTTGGTTGACAATGGCAACTCGGCTAACATCCTCTACTAACGCTCCACTCGTTGGCTTTGAAGGGATGAGGGTATTCCCCCTTGGTGTCGTCACTTTAGCTAAACTGTGGGCAACTATCCTTAACAGATCACTAAGAATGTAACGTTCATCATGGTCGACTGCTCGTCTGCTTACAATGCCATTATAGGACGGCCTACCCTCAATTCATGGAAGGCTATAACCTTAACCTACCATTTAATGATCAAGTTCCCTACTGATTATGGAATAGGGGAGTTGCACGGAGATCAAGTGGCTGCGCGCGAGTGTTATGTAGCCATGATGGAAATGGATGACCACTTCCAAGCCATGAGCATAGGAGAACATCAGACAATGGTAGAGCCTGTTGAAAGACTAGAAGATATACTTCTTAATGATTCTCGACTAGAGCGAACAACTAAGATCAGCACCCTTGCAAACTCGAGGGTCCGCCAAGTGCTCACAACTTTTCTCAAAGAAAATCGAGACATATTTGCTTGGAGCCACGAAGACATGCTAGGGATTGATACATCAGTCATGGTACACAAGTTGAATGTGTCGCCTTCCTTCCCACCCGTCCATCAGAAGAAGCGGGTGTTCACCTAAGACAGAGACAGGGTTATGGTGGAAGAAGTCCGCAAGTTACAAGAGGCAGGTTTCATTAGGGAAGTTTACTACCCCGATTGGTTGGAAAACGTCGTAATGGTCAAGAAGGGCAACAAAAAATGGAGGATGTGCGTAGACTTCATGGACTTGAATAAAGCATGCCCCAAAGATAGCTACCCCTCCCGCGGGTCGACCTCCTGGTAGACTTTATGGCTCAACACCAGCTGCTAAGCTTTATGGACGCGTTTTCAGGATACAATCAAATCCAAATAGAGGAAGCTGATTAGGAGAAGACTTCGTTCATAACTAGCCAGGGCCTTTTTATTACAAGGTCATACCCTTCAGCTTAAAAAATGCGGGCGCAACACATCAAAGACTCATGAACAAAATGTTCGCATGACAAATTGGGAGAAATGTCTAGGTCTATGTCGACAACATGCTAGTGAAAAGCCGAAGGGAAGATAATCACTTGGACAATCTCAGGGAAACATTCGACACTCTTTGTTCCTACAACATGAAGCTTAATCCAGGCAAGTGTTCCTTTGGAGTGATGATGGGAAAATTCCTAGGATACATAGTCTCCCAAAGAGGTATTGAGGCTAACCCGATAAGATCTAGGCTATAATAGAAATAACACCTCCTAAAAACATAAAAGAAGTACAAAGCTTCAGTGGCAAGGTAGCCGTGCTTAATAGATTTGTGTCTAGAGCAACGGATAAGTGCCTATCGTTTTTTCGCACGTTGAAGAAGTCTTTTGAGTGGACAACCGAATATCAGCAGGCATTTGAGGATCTGAAGGCCTACCTCTCTTCCCCACCACTGTTGAGTCCCTCGCAACTAGGGGAAGAGTTGTTCCTCTATTTAGCTGTCTCCCCAGCCGCCATCAATGCGGCCTTGGTCAGGGAAAAGGACAAGGTGTAGAGGCCTGTATACTATACTAGCCGGGCACTTCATGGTGCAGAAGAAAGATACCCTCCAATGGAGAAACTTGCCTTTGCTCTAGTCACAACAACCCGTAAGCTCAAGCTATACTTCTAAGCCTATACGATGATCATCCTAACTGATAAGTTGTTACAACGAGCAATGAGCAGTCTTGAAGCTGCCAAACGCATGGTGCTATGGGCAATAGAGTTGAGTGAATTCAACATACAATACCGCCCGCGTATTGCCATCAAGGGGCAGGTGGTCGCCGACTTCATTGCGGAGTTCACTAACGCGAAAGGCCAGGGGGCAGGTGAATATCCCCAATGGAATGCATACACAGACGGATTGTCCAACAGACAAGCTGGTGGAGCAGGCATCGTATTATGATCTCCAAAGGGTGATGAGATAGAATGCATGCTTCTTCTCGACTTCCCCATGACTAACAATGAAGCAGAGTATGAAGCCCTAATAGTAGGGCTAGATCTACCAAGGTAGTAGCGGCCGTGAGCATGGTTATCCATTATGACTCCCAGGTCATCACAAACCAAGTGAATGGTGATTATGAATGTAAAGGAGAAAGGATGAAGAAGTACTTGGAGCAAGTAAAGAGAAGGATAGACGAGTTGCAGGCTAAGGTTGTTCAAATTCCAAGGGGAGAAAACGGGCGAGCCGAAAGTCTTGCCAAGGCCGCATCAACAAAATACATGATCGTCCTTGACAAGGTACTCTCCTTTATTCAGTTCTCACCACTGATAGATTTCATCAATGTGCAATAGATAGGTTTCGAAAGCAATTGGACCACCCCTCTAGTTTCTTACTTAAAAGATGGCACGCTACCTGACGGGAAGGAAGCCGCAAGAAAGCTGAAGGTTCAAGTGATGCGATTCATCATAAAGGACATCCTGTATAAGAGTTGTTTCTCCTGACCATACTTGAGATGTTTAGGCCCCGAAGAAGTGGATTATGTAATAAGAGAAATACATAAGGGGATCTGCGACAACCACTCAAGGTCGCGGTCATTGATGCATAAATTGATTTGGGGTGGATATTACTGGCCGACTATGCAGAAGGATGCCTAGATTTATGTCAAAGCTTACAACAAATGTCAAAGGTTCAGCAACATTATCAGACAGCCGATGGAAGAGTGGACCCTAATAACAGCTCCGTGACCTTTCACCCAATGGGGACTAGACATCATGGGCCCATTCCCGATAGCAGTAAGATAGCTAAAGTTCCTAATAGTAGGCATAGACTACTTCACTAAATGGGTAGAAGCTGAAGCCCTAGTCACCATCACTGAGAAGAACGTACGAAGCTCTGTCTAGAAGAGCATCATTTGCAAGTACGGAATCCCGAGGGTCTTGGTTTCAGACAACGAGAAGCAATTTGACAATGACTCCTTTAGAGACTTTTGCTTACAATTAGGATCAGGAACCACTACTCCTCCCCTACCCATCCTTAAGCCAATGGATAAGTTGAGATCACGAACCGATCCTTACTTTGGATTATCAAGACTTGGCTCAAGGGGGCAAAGGGTGTATGGCCAGAAGAGGTGCCCAGCACACTAAGACGATAGCCAGAACCCCCACAGGAGAAACTCCATTTTAACTAGGATACGGAAGTAAGGCAGTCAACCAAACTGAGGTCGGGCTTACAAGCTACAAAGTGGATGAATTTATTAAGTCCACAAAGCGGACGAGTCTACTACTAAGTCCACAAAGTGGACGAGTCTACTACTAAGTCCATAAAGTGGACAAATTTATTACCAAGTCTACAAAGTAGACAAGCCTAGGACCACGAAGTGGATAGGCCTACCACCAAAGTCTACAAAGTAGATGAGTTTAATATAAGTCCAAAAGTTGGACAAAAACCATTACCAAGCTTACAAAGCATACAAGCATAAGTCGACAAAGTGGATGGGCCTATTGCCAAGTCTACAAAGAGGACGAGCTTAATATAAATCCACAAACTTGACCAAAGTCTACCAAGCAAACCAGCCTAAGTTCATAAAGTGGACAGGCAAATTACCAAGTCTATTAAGTAGACGAGCCTAACTCCACAAAGTGGACGACCCCATAAAAGTGGACGAGATTATTACTAAATCCACAAAGTGAGCGACCTCATTACAAAGTCCACCAAGTGGACGAGTTTGTTAAGGCCGCAAAGTGGACGGGTTCAATATAGAGTCCACCAAGTGGACGAGTTCATTACGAAACCCATAAAATGAATGAATTTATTACAAAATCCACAAAGTGGACGAATGTATGACTTGTTCCACAAGTGGACGAGTCCATCAAGTCAAAGCAAGCTGACGCCATTATCCACAAATGGATGAATTCATGAACAAATCCACCAGTCCACAAAAGGGATGTGTTAAAAGAAGAAGATGGTTTGAAACCAATAAAGAAGACGTGTCTAAAAGACACCTTAAGTGGATGGATTCGTCTTAAATTACCAAGTACGAACGTATCCTAACATACATGCAAATGCCAAGGATAGACACACATGCAAAATAAAAAGTAACGCATATATACTCAAAGTGACGGGCGTAAAATACTACAAATAAAGTGATGTTTTTACAAGCAAAAGCCCAAAAAAAAGCAGGCATCAGACATTGTCTGAAATTAGCTTCCATTTACAATAAAAAAAGAAAAAAGCTTAAGTTCATAAAGCCAGGGGGTCTTAAGGCTTTTCATCACCCTTTGGAAGAAGGGCCTGGACGCTTGGAACGGAAGGGTCTTCAGCATTAGGATTGGCCGATAGAGTCAAAGGGGCGACGGGTTGGTCCATGGCAAGCTAGGCAAGGACGGTGCTATCATCTTTTTGGTCTGCCTCAGACTTGGTAGGATCGTCACCTTCCTTCAAAAATAGTGTCGCTTATGGGTGTTGACGGTAGAGACTTGTCAATAGTAACCTTGGATAAATCCAAGTTAGGGTAAATGGACTTGACCTACTTTAGGCAGTCCTCAACCCTATCACCATAGTAGATGGCACGAGCATCTATGAAGGGCTGCGAAGCCTTAAAAACCTGCCAAAAACATGGCGTCGTATATGCCAACATCCGTGATCTGCCCTGAATAACATTTCTCAAACTCCCCAAGGAGGCGGATTAGAATGTCATCTGGAATTTGGTAACGGTCATGTAAAGAATTGAAGACGTTGACCGACATCGTTGACTAGAATTCATTGAAGGTCCATTTCTTGGGTAAAATAGAAGGACGTCCATCTTCGAGGCCTCCCGAAGTACTCTCTGAGACCTACTCACCACTATCGCTCTCATCCCTGTCACTCACTCTCTCTTCCTCCTCACTAATATTCTCGTCCCCGTACTTACTTTTTCCTCCTCCTTTTCATCACCCTTGTCTTCACTTGCTACTTCCTCATCTTCTCCTCTACAACTTCCTACTTCCTCGTCAGAAGATTGGGTTGACGTTTCCCTCTCTATTGACCAGGAAAAACCTTCCTTGGGATCACAACCTAATTGGAAGACCTCGTCGTAACCCACTCCCTCGCGGATTGACGATTGTTCACTCGTCACTTCTCTAGACATCTGACTACCTACAAGCAACAGTTTCATTCTAAGAACCTAAGATGACGACCTCACTATGGAATTAAGTAACTAGAAAAATGAAAGTAAAGAAAGAGAATTTATAAGTGGGCGATTCCTTGAAAAAAAAAAATACGGTTCTGAAAAGGTGACAGTAATGAAGATGATGCGAGATCAACGGGGCAAAGGAGTCCGGAAAGCGACAGGCTCTTTCTCTTAAGATTAGCAAAGGATGAAATGTTGGAAATGAGGGAGGAGTTGAAATATATATAGGCAAAGAATGCACGAAAGGCGAGGTGACACGCTTGTTCAAAAACAAAACCAATTAGTTCGCACCATGTGCTCAAGCATTTAATAAAGGTAGCTCGAGGCATCACACATGAATGACCTTTTTGACGATGTTAACTCCATAACCCGTTGGCTAAAGCTGACGAGGCTATGGAGTAGGAGGTAGCTGATAAGGATAATTTTGTAGTTAAAACCATGATGAAATAAAAGGTGACGAACACAATAATGTCGTCGGCGTTGCTTATTGCAGACGACTACATCATAGAATCTATAGCTTCATACCGAGGCTAACAACCCTACATTGGTGATGACACCGAAAGCTGATGAGAACAAGCTAAAAAGGGTAAGAAAACCTTCGTCGGATCTGACATGGCCTTATTTGATCTCCATGTGATAAGGGTAAAATTGTAAGTATACAGTCACTGATGGGAAGGCATAGAGCAAGGTTCCAAACAAACCCGTCGACTTTACTTAAGTCCATCAACAACAAGTAGGGAGTCTACAGCTTTAAGCTGACAGGATCAACTTAGGCAAGATGGAAAGCTGACGCCACTAAGCTGAAGGAGATACATGAGACTGGCGGTTCTAACATAATCTTGACTTTGCCACCACGCATACATGTATAAAGAAATGTCTTGTGCCCCACGCTCAGTGTTAGTTTCCTATAAGGAAAGGATTTCGCGATATACGCTTATAAGGATTCCTATAAGGAAAAGACTTTCAAACCAAGAAAGAGATGTCAACCCTCTGCCGCTATAAAAGTCCCAATACCTTCACAAACCACGATACACATAATTCACCCCAGTTCTGGAACTTTAGAGCTGTGAACAAGAGATTTCTCTAACTTGACGTTGGAGGGTATTTGGCTGGTACCATACCGGTACTCCTCTTAAGGTCTCAACTTTTGTGTTGTGCAGGTTCTTGTTAAGAGCACGTGAAGATGGTGTGGCTTACAAACAATTTTTCGGCATCATCAATATTAAATAATTAAAATAAATAACTTGGTAATTTAAAGGAAAAAATTTAGATATAAAATTGATTGTAGCCTAAAATTACAATCTTACACAATAAAATAAAATTACTACATAATTTGAAAATTTAACTGTTAAATTGCATATTCTTTACACTCTTAATACACATCAAATTTTGTGTGAATATGATATTATTTACTATATAATCTATTAGCTTATATTTTATGCATAATTTTAAACTACAAAAACTTGCAATTTAAACAATTTATTGGTGACATAACTATTGATCTTTAATTTTCTAGAATTTTGAAAACATGGAGGATATAAAAAGAAGATATAATTCAATGGTTGATTTGTCGAAATTCACCTCTAATAAAAAATATATTGAGTAAGGTTGTAATCTAAAGGTTATAACTAATTTGATAGCTAAACTTTGTCCCAACTTAAATGTAAAAATGTTGGAGTTAAGATAAGGAACTAGTCAAATGTGTAATGGGTTGAAATCAGTTGTGGACATAGCATTTGTATTTATTAGTAATTTGACTTTTTTGTCGGTTTCTTTTGTGAAATATTTTTGAAGCATGAATTTTGAGTGAAGAAGAAAATTAATTTGTGTTACCTATAAAAGATGTTAAGAAAATTTGATAATAAAATCTCAATTTTGTTAATAGTTTATTCTCTTTCATTATAATAAAGAGCGAAGATGATTATATAATAAATGTTCATAATATTGTTTTTAATTATTACAATTGGAAATATTTTTAGTCTACCATAACTAACATAAATTTATAAAAGCTACTGTTAGTATTTATTGAACTAATATGAAACAATCAAGGAAATTACAGTCAATGAAAGTCAATTAATATTTCACTTTACGCTTTGTCCCCTAAAAACACACACGTCCGTGCTGACGCACACTGTGTTAAGGTTGTGCAAAACAGATATGTGTAATAAGCACTACTCTTAAAATAATTTGTTTTCTACCCATACCAACTACAACCCATGGCCCAACCCATTGCAACAACCAACTTTAACCTAGAAACAACCCAAATTTTTGTCTGAAACCCAATACCAAATCCACCTCTAACAAAATTGAAATAGCTGACATGACCACCACAAAACCAAAACAACCTCATAGCAAACCACCTCATGGACAACCCTATGACTGTTGCCATGACAACCCCAAAACTGCTGCCACGACAAACATTGACAATCAACCCTAGCCACGATGACAACCACCAAAAACAAGCCAAGCAAAACCAGAGCAACAACCCAACCTAGCTACAATAACCATTGCCCTTACTGCCACCAACCAAATGTATAAGAATGCCCTAATCCAACAATGACAAGTGACGACCATCCAATGAAGAGAGAGCCAAGTAGTCATAGACTCATAGTGAGGAGGTAAGACAGAGAAGAGTGAATAAACAAATGAAAAATAAAATGATATAAATGTTGCTACGATAACCAGGGTCGGCCCTTCCCTTAGGCGAGTTAGGCAATTGCCTAAGGCCCCCAAGTGCAAGGGGGGCCCCAAAATTTTAGAAAAAGAAGGGGTAGGAGGGGGAAAAAAATAGTTTCAGATGAATATAAAAAATTTGGCACATCCTTTTAACCAAAAAACAAAAATTTTGGTAAAACTTTCTCTCTCTCATTTATTTATTTATTTATTTTGTATGGGCGCTTCAGCGCTTGGCTTCTTTAGTTTCAGACTTTCTGATTCTACATTTTATTTGCTTAGACTTAAAGATTAAAAGATTGGGCCGCCTGCCTCTCCCGTTGTTTGGGCCTTTATTATTATTATTTTTTAAAGCCTGCGTTTATTTATTTATTTTTTTTTTTAAATTGGGTTATAGATATTAGATATGATTTGTTTTGTGTTTTTTTTTTTTTTGTAGGTGGGTCTTATTAATAAGCCTTGTGTTATGGCTGTCAGTGCTTAAATTTTTGTTATGCTTGTGCTTAATTTTTTTTTTAATTTTAATCTTGTGTTATATATATATATATATATATATTTTAGTCAGTGGTAATATATTGAATAAAGTTTTTATTTATGCAAGTTGAGATTGCTAAAAACTTGTTATTGTTCGGTGAAACTACAATAATACTTTTTATATAAATCAAGTTCTATTTATTATTTGCTCTACACTTGAAAGTTATTTTTTTATTTTAGTTTTTATAAATATATTTTTTGATTAGAAATGTCTACTAGAAAATATGCATCTGGATATGAAAAATGTAAAAAAAGAAAGAACGAAGAAAAATTAATTGAGCCTCAAAAAGGATCAATAGATAAATTTGTTATTAGTAATAAACAAAATATAACACAAAATTTAGATGAAAATATCACAAATGAGCAAGAAATTCGCCAAAAAGAGTTAGAAGATAATGAAATGATACAATTTCAAGATAACAATGATGTTCAATTTTGCAATACAACAAATCTTGATAATGACCTTCACCATAATGATGAAAATATCACAAATGAACAAGTTCACCGTAATGATGTTCAACTAGAAGAAAATGAAAATAATGATGAAAATGTCACAAATGAACAAGTTCACCATAATGATGCTCAACTAGAAGAAAATGAAAATAATAATGACATGTCAAATATTTATGATCCAGGTAATTGGAAAAATATTGACACAAAATTAAGAGATTTATTAGTAGAAAGAGGTCCAATTAGAGACAATGATATAATTTTTCCTAAAGGTGATGACACTAGACATTTTTCTACTATTCATTACACTTGAATATTATCAAATGGGGTGAAGCATGATAGAAAATGGCTAGTGTACTCTAAAGATACTGACCAAGTATTTTGTTTTTGTTGCAAGTTGTTTGAGTCTAAATGTACTGGCCAACTATGTAATGAAGGAACTCGAGATTGGAAAAATATTAGTTCTAAAATTAGAAAGCATGAAACAACTAGAGAGCATATTACTAACATGAACACTTGGCTAGATTTGGAAATGAGATTGTCAAAAAATAAAACAATAGATAAAAATATCCAAGAACAAATTAACAAAGAGAAAGATCATTGGAAAAAGGTTTTATTAAGAATTATTGCTGTAGTAAAGAATCTTGGTAAAAATAATTTGGCATTCCGAGGAAAAAATGAAAAGATTTATGAAGAAAATAATGGAAACTTTTTTAAGTCTAATTGAAATGATTGCAGATGATCCAGTTATGCAAGAACATATTAGACATATTCAAAATGGTGGAATCCGTAAACATTATCTTGGACATAAAATATAAACATTATCTTGGACATAAAATACAAAATGCATTGATACAACTATTAGCAAATGAGATTAAATGTAAAATTATCAAAAAGATCAAAGAAGCAAAATATTTTTCAATTATACTTGATTGTACACTAGATGCAAGTCATCAAGAACAAACGTCTCTCATATTACAATGTGTTGATATTTCAACAAGTCCAAAAAAAATAGTAGCACATTTTGTTGAATTTGTAAAAGTTGATGACACTACCGGAAAAGATCTTTTCAATGAAATTATAAATGTAATAAATATTCTTGAGCTTGATATTAATGATATACGTGGACAAGGATATGATAATCGGTCTAATATGAAAGGAAAACATCAAGGGGTACAAAAAAGACTTCTTGATATAAATCCTAGCGCAGTTTACACACCATGTGGTTGTCATAGTCTTAACCTTGTACTATGTGATATGGCCAATTCTTGTTCAAAAGCTATATCATTTTTTGGAGTTATACAACGCATATATACATTGTTTTCTTCTTCTACAAAAAGATGAAAAATTTTACAAGATAATGTGTCATGTTTAACTCTTAAGTCATTATCACAAACATGCTGGGAAAGTCACATTGAAAGTGTAAAAGCAATAAAATTCCAAGCTCCACAAATAAGAGATGCTTTGTTACAATTAGCACAAACAAGTGAAGATTCTAAAATAAAAAGTGAAGCATATTGTTTAGCAACATATGAAATTGAAAGCTTTGAGTTCTTATTGGGTATAACTATTTGGTATGACATATTATTTGCTGTCAACTCTGTTAGTAAAAACTTACAATCAAAAGACATGCACATTGATGTTGCTATAAATCAATTAAAAGGTCTCATTTTTTATTTTAAAGAATATAGAGAAAATGGATTTACATCTGCAATGAATTCATCTAAAAAATATTGCATTGGAAGTGGAAATAGAACTTGTATTTCGTGAGAAACTTATAATTCATAGAAAGAAACAATTTGATGAAAATGTTCATAATGAGATAGCACGTTCTGCTGAAGAAGTTTTTAGAATTGATTATTTCTTATATATAGTAGATAAATCAATTAGTTCAATTGAGAATAGATTTGAACAATTTCAAATATATGAAGATATTTTTGGTTTTCTATTTAACTTAGCAAAATTGAAGTCACTAGATAATGATAGTTTACAAAAATACTGTCTTAAACTTGAAGATTTTCTCAAACATGATGTTTATTATGATATTGATGGTTTAGATTTATCTTCAGAGTTAAACGTTTTAAAAGAAAATTTTCAAATAAAAGATTATACTCCAATTGACATACTAAATTATATAAAAAGATTAGATTCATTTCCAAATACATGCATTGCTTATAGGATTTTACTAACAATACCTGTTACAGTAGCTTCTGCAGAAAGAAGTTTTTCAAAATTAAAATTAATAAAATCATATTTAAGATCGACAATGTCCCAAGAAAGATTAAGTGGATTAGCTATATTATCGATTGAAAATGAGATATTAGAAGAACTTGAATACAAAAATTTAATTAGTTAATTTGCATCTCAAAAGGCAAGAAAAATATATTTTAAATAAAATATATTATAATATAAAAATATTAAATAAACATTAATTTAATTAATATATAAGTATAAAAAGGGCTCTATTTTTAGTTCTCGCCTAAGGCCCCAAAATGTCTAGGGCCGGCCCTGACAGTAACATCTATATTTAGATGTAACAGTAGTGTGTTGTAAAATAGTTTTGAATAATGATTCACCAGATGGAGAGGTTTTTGTGTATTTTGGTGAATGGTGTAATCTATTTGCATTTTTTAAAGGACTTTTGCATGTTCTTAATTAGCTAGCTAGGATAGAATAACTATGATAATCAGTCTTTTGATTCCACAAAAGGTCAACGGTACTATATAAAAATATAATTAAAAATAGAAAGGTTTGTGGTATGGACCCATGGCCATGTGCGCTTAAAGCAGTGAGTGTTTTTTTTTTTTTTTTTTGGTTGTTAGTCGTTGTCTTTTGAGGAAGACTGAGGGAGTATTTTAGGCCTTTTATTGTTTTAGCAGCGGACCATGAAAAAATAACAAAACAAAACAAAAGAGCTTTTTGCAAAAATAATAAAAAACAAGACAGAGGCACCCACATGCAAAAAGAATAAAAAACAAAAGAGCAAGGTTAGTGAAGTTTTGGAATTGGAAAAGCATTTTCTAACGGTGGCTGAGACCCCTTACCAAACAATGGCGGTCCAATAAATTATAGAAGCATGCCTTATGGCTAGTCCTGATGACCGCTTATCAAACAATGGTGGTCCAAGAAATTAGGAAAAGTATTTTTTATAGTTGCGCAAATTTAGCGGGTTATTCATGTCCAGTAATAATCAGTAGAATAGACTCAAAATAGACCTATGACTAGTCGTCATGACGCCAAGTAGTTCACGTAACAATAACAAAACAAAATGTTTCGAAGCAAATTGGTTGGAGTGGAATCATAAATGGGTGGAAAGGGGGATAAAAGTTAAAAGGGGAAATTGCAATTAACCTACTTGTGGTTTGGCCCATTTTAACAGTGCCCACCTGTCATTTGAAATTTGTCACTTAACCCACCTGAGGTGACCTCCGTTAGACCCCTATGACCCACCTCAGCCATTTCCGTTAAAAAATTCCCTTTACTATATAAGCCATAATAGAAACAGAATTAGAAGCAACATAACAAAGAACGACTTCTCTCTCACCATCTTAGAAATCAATCTTTAAACCTAAATCCCATTCATGACCTAAATCTTGTTCAATCAACACAATAATTGGTTCCCTCTTGATGTATATACTACCAACAATGTACATCAAATCTTGCTGTTTAAAAAAAAAAATCTGTTTAAAAGTTACAAACCCAGATAGCAAGGGAAAATAAAAAGAAATCCATAAATCCATTAACCCCAGAAAATTTGAATCCATCGCTCTCCACTGCTTCGATCTTAGCCGATCTGGACAATCAGGTTGCTCTGCAACTCAACCAATCTCACAATTTCATTTTTCTTGTTTCTTTGTTTTTCTTCCAGTCTGGGGTTTTAGGCGGTCCAAAAACAACGTTAGAGCAGTCGAGGCCTTTTGTGGAGCTTAGGTGCTCATGGAAGAACCAACAGACGCTGAAATGCGAAACCTAAGGCATAGCCCGACGATATTGTACTTGGGGAAACTCAATTGAATAGCTGATGAAGAAGAAGAAGATCTAGTGAAAGTGAGTGAGTTGCGGTGGTGAATAGGTGAAGTGAGAGGCACAAAAATTATGGCGGCTATGGCCATGGATTTGACTAGTACAATACCAACTACTCTTACTATTTTTCAAGTTCTCTCTCAAGGTAAAGCGACGCTGCTTGTCGTTATTTGTGAGAGATTGCTTATACTGCCGTTAACATTAGTATTGTTTGTTCAATGAGTTGGCTATGGAGTTGGATTTGCTAGGTTGCTGAGGGGTTTTTTTTGCAGATTTTTTAATTTTTTTTACTTGCAAATCTGGGTTTTATTTATTTATTTATTTATTTATTAAGAAAACCCAGCAAAAGAGAAGGGGTTAGAGTTTTAGAGAGAGAAAGCCTAGGGTAAAAATAGAATCCAGCAAACTGGTGGATACTGTTTATTCTTAATTTTTGTATTTTATTTTGTGATTGTTTTATGAAGAATTAAGTAGTCAATTTTTGGATTTAGCAATGGAAGGCTAACGAATTTGTGGGTGTATGTTCACATGGATTTGTGGCTTTGTTTGTGACTATAGGTGTATTGGTTTTCTTGTCATTGTAAAAATATGTTTGGCAATTGCAGTGGGCATTGGGTAAGAACATTAAATGCACATTTCTGGTTTTTTTTATTTTTTATTTTTTTAATTTTTTTTATGTAAACATTTCTGGGTTTTGATTGTGAAGAAGAAGAAGAAGAAGGAGAGAAAAGAGGATAGAGACATAAAACATAATGAAAAAGACGCATTTACCCCTAGTTTTAACGGTGAAAAGGGAGAGGTTTATGTTTTTTTAGGCTTATCTTTGTAGGAATAATATGTATAAGAATATCTTTATATATATATATATATAGAGTTTTACATTTTTTGGATCATTGATTTATAGATCTAAAAGGTAAAAATAAACATTCAAGGGAGTCATAATTTCTCTCTAGAAATTAAAAACTAAGGCATTAAAACTCTTCTTATTAAAAATAAAAAAATAAAAAACAACATTATCTCTCTACTCTCCAGCTCATCATCTCTATCCAGTTTATGTAAAGCAATTTGGGGTTAGCTCGACAAATTTGTGTTTCGTGTTCTAAAGTGATTTGCCCTTAGATGTATTAGTTGGGAATACGATTTAACAATTATATAATTAGAGGTTGTTATTTTTTTCATGTGATGTTGATGCGTTCAGTGCTTGCTACTCGTCATTGGTGATGCCACAATTTGCTGGAGGCAACAAGAGAAAGTCATATCAAACACTCACAAGAGATGATGATATTAGGCTTTGTGGAGCCTAGTTTATTTTTGGGCCTGTTTTGTAGCCCATTGTAACCCTGTAAGCAGGATATAAAAGCCGCTTTTATAATTAGGGTTTAGTATCACTATTATTGTTGTGTTTTTTGGAGAGAGAGAAAAACACTGTAGCCGCACTTTGTATTTTTTCCTTGATAATAGTGAAATCCCTGCAACTCCGTGGACATAGGCAAATTGCCAAACCACGTAAATACTGTCTTGTGCGTGTGATTATTTTTCTTTAGCGTGTGTTTTCTCTATTTTTTATTGTTTCTCACAGGTTGGAATTTTGGTTAAATTCCCAACAACTGGTATCAGAGCCTAGGGTTAGGTTTGAGTGGGAGCAATGGCAGAGGAAGCAGGAAAGGCGTTTGGAATAGAAAATTTTGATGGCACAGACTTCGCGTATTGGAGGATGCAGATTGAAGATTATCTCTATGGGAGGAAATTGCATCTACCTCTTTTGGGGACAAAACCTGAGGCGATGCAGGCTGATGAATGGGCTCTTCTTGACAGACAGGTATTGGGAGTTATCAGGTTAACTCTGTCTAGGTCTGTTGCACATAATGTTGTAAAGGAGAAGACCACAGTAGTCTGATGAAAGTTTTGTCTGGTATGTATGAAAAGCCGTCAGCAAACAACAAGGTGCATCTGATGAAGAAACTGTTCAATCTGAAGATGGCAGAGAACACATCAGTAGTACAACATCTCAATGAATTTAACACTATTACAAATCAATTGTCGTCTGTAGAAATTGATTTTGATGATGAGATTCGTGCTTTGATCGTCTTGGCTTCTTTGCCAAACAGTTGGGAGGCAATAAGGATGGCAGTAAGCAATTCTACAGGAAAGGAAAAACTCAAGTACAATAATATACGAGATTTAATTCTGGCTGAGGAGATTCGTAGAAGAGATGCAGGTGAAACCTCAGGATCTGGTTTTGCCCTAAACCTTGAGACAAGAGGCAGAGGTAATAACAGAAATTCAAATCGAGGCAGATCAAAATCCAGAAATACTAATCAAGACAGAAGTAAATCTAGATTAGGCCAACAAGTACAATGCTGAAATTGTGGAAAAACAGGTCACTTTATGAACCAATGCAAAAGTCCTAAGAAGAAGAATGAAGATGATTCTACTAATGCTGTAACAGAAGAGGTACATGATGCATTATTTCTTGCAGTAGATAGTCCACTTGATGATTGGGTTTTGGATTCAGGAGCCTCATTTCATACCACTCCACACCGAAAAATCATACAGAACTATGCTGCAGGTGATTTTGGTAAGGTGTATTTGGCTGATGGTTCAACCCTGGATGTTGTGGGTATGGGAGATGTCCGGATATTGTTAACCAATGGGTCTGTTTGGTTATTGGGGAAGGTTCGACATATTCCTGACCTAAGGAGGAATCTGATTTTTGTTGGACAACTTGATGATGAAGGGCATGCAATACTATTTGTTGGTGGTACTTGGAAGGTTACAAAGGGAGCTAGAGTATTGGCTCGTGGAAAGAAGACCGCCACTATCTATATGACCTTAAGTCCAAGAGACACAATTGCAGTTACTGATGCAAGTACTGATACAAGCCTATGGCACCGCAGGCTTGGTCACATGAGTGAGAAAGGGACGAAGATGCTGCTGTCAAAAGGAAAACTACCAGAATTGAAGTCCATTGATTTTGACATGTGTGAAAGTTGCATCTTAGGAAAGTAGAAAAAGGTGAGTTTTTTGAAAACTGGCAGGACACCGAAGGCAGAAAAATTAGAGTTAGTACACACTGATTTGTGGGGGCCTTCTCCGGTTGCATCCCTTGGAAGTTCTAGGTACTACATCACTTTCATTGATGATTCAAGCAGAAAGGTATGAGTTTATTTTCTAAAAAATAAATCTGATGTATTTGAAACTTTTAAGAAGTGAAAGGCCATGGTTGAGATAGAAATAGGTTTAAAACTAAAATGTTTGAGGTTTGATAATGGAGGAGAGTACATAGATGAAGGGTTCAGTGAGTATTGTGCTGCACAGGGAATTAGGATGGAAAAGACCATTCCTGGGATACCACAGCAGAATGGTGTGGCTGAGCGCATGAACAGAACTCTTAATGAGCGTGCTAGGAGTATGAGGTTGCATGCTGGACTACCAAAAACTTTCTGGGCTGATGCTATTAGCACTGCAGCTTACCTGATAAACCGAGGGCCATCAGTTCCCATGGAGTTCAAACTTCCTGAGGAGGTTTGGAGCGGTAAAGAGGTAAAATTTTTCCATTTAAAAGTTTTTGGTTGTGTTTCTTATGTTCATATTGATTCTGATGTTCGTAGTAAACTTGATGCTAAGTCTAAAATGTGTTTTTTCAT
This sequence comes from Quercus variabilis, assembly GCA_030445155.1. Lineage (NCBI taxonomy): Eukaryota > Viridiplantae > Streptophyta > Magnoliopsida > Fagales > Fagaceae > Quercus > Quercus variabilis. The sequence continues at coordinate 84,202,388 of CP129448.1, read as the reverse complement.
TGGCTATGGTGATGAGAAATTTGGCTATAGGTTTTGGGATGAACAAAACAAGAAAATCATCAGAAGTAGAAATGTGATATTTAATGAACAGGTTATGTACAAGGACAGGTCAACTGTAGTCTCAAATATTGCAAAGATAGATCAAAAGAAATCTGAGTTTGTCAACTTAGATGGATTGACTGAAAGTACTGTCTAGAAAAGGGGTGAAGAAAATAAGGAGAATGTAGATTCACAGGTAGATCAGAGTACACCTGTAGCTGAAGTCCGCAGATCTTCCAGAAACATTAGACCTCCACAGTGTTATTCACCCACTTTAAATTATCTACTATTGACTGATGGTGGTGAGCTAGAGTGTTATGATGAAGCCTTGCAAGATGAAAATTCAAGCAAGTGGGAGTTAGCCATGAAGGATGAGATGGATTCCTTGTTGGAGAATCAGACATGGGAACTGACTAAATTGCCAGTAGGAAAGAAGGCTTTGCACAACAAGTGGGTATACAGAATAAAGAATGAGCATGATGGTAGCAAACGTTACAAGGCCAGATTAGTTGTTAAAGGGTTCCAGCAGAAGGAAGGCATTGACTACACAGAGATATTTTCTCCAGTTATGAAGATGTCAACAATTAGATTGGTGCTGGGAATAGTGGCTGCAGAAAATTTACATCTTGAGCACTTAGATGTGAAGACGGCATTCCTTCATGGTGACTTGGAGGAAGACCTTTACATGATTCAGCCAGAAGGGTTCATTGTTCAGGGACAAGAGAATCTAGTCTGCAAACTGAGAAAGAGCTTGTATGGCCTAAAACAAGCTCCTAGACAGTGGTACAAGAAATTTGACAGTTTTATGCAAAAAATTGGGTTCAAGAGATGTGAAGTTGATCATTGTTGCTATGTTAAATTCTTTGACAATTCTTATATCATTTTACTGTTGTATGTGGATGATATGCTCATTGCAGGGTCTAGCATTGAGGAGATTAATAATCTAAAGAAGCAATTGTCAAAACAGTTTGCAATGAAGGATTTGGGAGCTGCAAAGCAAATCCTTGGTATGAGAATCATTAGAGACAAGGCTAATGGTACATTGAAGCTTTCACAGTCAGAGTATGTGAAGAAAGTTCTTAGCAGGTTCAACATGAATGAATCTAAACCAGTGTGCACACCCTTGGGTAGTCATTTCAAACTGAGCAAAGAACAGTCACCAAAGACAGAAGAAGAAAGGGACCATATGAGCAAGGTGCCCTATGCCTTAGTTATTGGCAGCTTGATATATGCTATGGTGTGTACAAGGCCAGAAATTGCACATGCAGTGGGTGTTGTGAGCAAATTCATGAGTAGGCCTAGAAAGCAACATTGGGAGGCAGTCAAGTGGATTATGAGATATCTGAAGGGTTCATCAGATACATGTCTTTGTTTCACAGGTGCAAGTTTGAAGCTGCAAAGTTATGTAGATGCTGACTTTGCTGGTGATGTTGATTGTAGAAAGAGTACTACTGGGTTTGTATTTACTCTGGGTGGTACAGCTATATCATGGGCTTCAAATCTGTAAAAGATTGTTACTTTGTCTACTACGGAAGTTGAGTATGTTGCAGTAACTGAAGCTGGAAAGGAGATGATTTGGCTATATGGTTTCTTAGATGAATTGGGTAAGAAGTAGGAGATGGGCATTCTACACAGTGACAGTCAAAGTGCAATTTTTCTTGCTAAAAATTCGGCTTTTCATTCAAAGTCGAAACATATACAGACAAAATACCACTTTATCCGGTACCTTGTTGAAGGTAAACTGGTAATACTTGAGAAGATATGTGGATCTAAGAACCCGGCAGACATGTTGACTAAGGGTGTCACTATTGAGAAGCTGAAGCTGTGTGCAGCTTCAGTTGGCCTTCTAGCTTGAGGACAGGAGGATGAGTTGCAGGGATGAGGGATTGCTTTTGGAGGATAGCGGCTGATGTTGGTGATTGAACTAGTCTCCAAGTGGGAGATTTGTTAGGCTTTGTGGAGCCTAGTTTATTTTTGGGCTCGTTTTTTAGCCCATTGTAACCCTGTAAGCAGGATATAAAAGCCGCATTTATGATTAGGGTTTAGTATCACTATTGTTGTCGTGTTTTTTGGAGAGAGAGAAAAACACTGTAGCCGCACTTTGTATTTTTTTCCCTGATAATAGTGAAATCCCTGCAACTCCGTGGACGTAGGCAAATTGCCGAACCACGTAAATACTATGTTGTGCGTGTGATTATTTTTCTTTAGCGTGTGTTTTCTCTATTTTTTATTGTTTCTCATAGGTTGGAATTTTGGTTAAATTCCCAACAGATGATGGGTAGTGGTGGAGAGTTGAAGTCTTGAAGATGATGGTGAAGTGTGGAGAATTAATTTAAGTAAAATTAGTTGACATGGCAAATAATAACACTATATTAATGATATGATAAGTTGTGGTATGCTCACCGTTATATTTAAATAAGAATTTACTGTCATTAACGGCACTATGTATAGTTCAGGATTGGAGTTTAAATGAACCTTCTAAGTTGGCAATTTATTTTGTTAGGTTCTGAGACTTTAGAAACTAAATTTATTAGAACTTCATTTTGTATATGTTGGCAAACCATGATCAAAACAGTGAGTTTAAGTTTAGGCTTGCTCAAAGTTTGTGTAAGTGTAAATTTGAATCGAGTGTTTTGCAAGAATTTACTGTGTAAAACTACAAAGCTCAATCAATAGAAAATAAGGCTCCATCAATCGAGAATCACATATCAAAAATTTCAAACACAACCCAAGCCCATATGACGTGTAGGGCTTAGTGTTTTACTCCTAGTATAAAAGGAAAAACCTTAACCACGTTTTTAAAAAATCTCTGAAGAGCTTTGTGTTTTCTTTCGTGTGAGATTTGAGAAGTGTTTAACTTAGAACACAAGGAAAGCTCTACCAAAGTCTAGATCTGAAATCAAGTTTCGGTGGTGATTCAGTCGCTGCACAAAGATCCTTCAAAGTACAAAACCTTTAAGTGGAGTCTCAAAGTCACAAGTAGGAGAACTTGTGTTTGGTGCAGATTTAAGGAAAGAAGTAGTTTATAGACTCGGAGTTGTCACGTGGTCGTGGTAGTAAGTTTTTTACTTGATGTAACATTAGGATGTTAGTGGTCTAAATATTTTTGTAAAATTTCAATTCTTTCATAATGGACCAGTTTTTACCTTGAGGATAACTAGGTCAAATCCTCCCCAAGTTTTTTACTGATTTGGTTTTCCTGAATCATCAGATCTTTGTGTTCTTTACTTTCCACATTATATCTGTTTTGCTCATAATTGTTTAACCTAAACTTGAATAACAAACTTGTATTGTGTTAAGGGGTCTAAAAACCTAACATATTTTTTATATATATAATATTTTTTTAATGTTTTTTATTTAACTCCTTTAATAAAAATTTGAACACCTTGACCTTAAATTTATTTTTAAGCCTAGCTGAAATAAGTTTAAATATGATTCTCTTAACAATATTTTGGTATTTTTAAAATACGCAAAAAAAAAAAAAAAAAAAATCCCAACAACAAATCAATTTTATCTAGAATATGGGGGAGTAAAAAATAGTAAGTCCAACTATAGTAGCAAAATTTGTTCATCATAAACCTCAAATAATGCTCATTTAGATCTTAACAAATTTTAGTATAAAAATTACATTGTCTCTAAACAAATATGTAGAACATTATACATTTTTATGCAAAAGTGATATTATACACTTTTGCAAATCTTACATTGATAGTATTTAATCTACAATATAAATCTTATATTGATAGTACAATATAAACATATAATTGTCCAAAACTAATAAATAAAAGTATTCTAGCTAGTATTAATTAAAGTTCACTTAACAACAATAATTTATATATTCATTGTATTTAGAAACGACAAATGATTTTCAAGATTTAATTTTAACAACAATAATTAGTATGTTCATTATATAAAGAAACAATATGTCTAATAAACTTATAGTTCATCTTTTATTTTCATGATAATCCATCCTATAGACAAAATTTGAAATAAGCTCATAGATTACAGTATTTATCTCTTACCTAAGATTCATCTTTTCGTTGACTCCCTAGAAAAATATCATGGAGCTGCTACTATGACTAAGGTCTTAAAAAGATGTAATTTTTTTAAAGTTACACAAAGTGAATTTGTATGAACGAGTGGATTTTATTAAAAGAAAAAGTTTACACAACACATGCACACGAAATACAACCCAACTGGAAATCAACTACCGAAACACCACCCTATCAGGACTGCCACACAAGCCACAACTGAGAAGTCGGTGCATGTATTATTGTACGTGCACCCACTTTCCAATTAATAAAAATAGAAAGGTCCTTGTCGCATGGGCCCAAGGCCCATGTGGGCTTAAATCAAGCTCCCTCTTTTTTTCTTTTTTTTTGGGGTTATTTCTAGTTTTTCGACACCACACTGTCAGGACTCAGGACTGTCACACAAGCCACAACTGAGAAGTCGGTGCATTTATTATTGTACATGCACCCACTTTCCTATTCATAAAAATAGAAAGGTCCATGTAGCATGGCCCCATGTGGGCTTAAATCAAGCTCTGTCTTTTTTTTTTTTTTTTGGGGGTTATTTTTAGTTTTTCGGAGTATTTTAGCAGCAAACGATGGTGAAGTATGAGACTGAGACTGAGACGTCTGATGGTGAAGTGAGAGACTGAGACTGAGACGTTTGATGGTGAAGTCTGAGACTGAGATTGAGACTGAGACTGAGACTATCAACCAAACGACGGTGAAGTCTGAGACTATCTGCCAAACGATGGTGATCCAAGCAACTATAAAAGGCATGGCTTTGTGGCTATTTCAGAGCGGACGGACCTTCAAATATTTCAACCATGTTTGCCCTGTTCTTCATGTTGTTTACCACCATCATTGCACCACTAATTCCAACCCTCTCTTCACAACCACCACCACTAATTCCGACCCTCTCTTCACAACCACCACCAGCACCACAACCCTCCCTTACTCCGCCTCCACCACCGACAGCGCCAGCATTTGAGTTTACTCCAACCCAACATTTTCCCCCATCTCCCCATTTCAATCCATCACTACGAGATGACAACGTATGGCCTGCACCAACTCAAACTGAATCAGTAGTATCCGTGCGGTTCGTGCTGGGGTGTGTCTTGGCTTTACTAATATTACTTACCATAATCGGAGTGGTGATTTACATAAAAAGAGGGCATAAAGGGGACAAAGGGCCGAAGGGGGATGAAGGGAAGAAAGGGGACAAAGGGGACAAAGGGCCGAAAGGGGACAAAGGGGATCCAGGGCCGCCAGGGCCGCGAGGGCCGCCAGGCTGCCAGTGCCGCCCAGGCTGCCAGTGCAGTTATTGCTGCTAGGAAAAGATAACAGTAATTTTTTTCCTATTTGTTTGGATTTATATATATATATATATATATTTTCCAATCTTCTGTGTTTTCTTCCTGCGATTATTTTTCTCGCTTCTTTAGGGTTTCCTTTCTTCCTCTAGCATACTTTGACATTTGCGTACGCAGCCATTAATGACCCTAACATGAAGACCTCATTACGGTTTTAGTTAAAACAGGGGAATCAAAAGTCGGCAGTACATATTGGAAGATGAAATGATTAATAGAAGCCTTTTTTTTTTTTTTTTTTTGAAAAAAGCTTTTTATTATTTGAGAAAATGATTACAACTCAAAGTAACACTAAAATGAACAACAAATTATCCCCACCGGCAGTAACCGAACCCTTGTAATAATATCCTTATTATAAATAATAATGTATAATATTTGCTTGCAATCCTATAATTCAAACCCAGCCAACCGGAACCATGTGAGACATAGGCAACTAGAACATCATCATCATCATGCTATGAAGATTCTATTTTTTTTTTTTTTTTTTTTTTAACATGATGGAGCATCCAGAGGAATTTTCTTCACCAGTTGTGGTGGACATTGCGGTGGGTGGAGAGTGCGGTGGTGGGTATACAAGTGCAAATATTATACACATTTGTATAAAAATATATAATGCTGTAAACATTTGTTTTGTCTATAATATAATTCTATAGTATAAGGTAAATTAATAATATTTTTATTATTATTTTTTTAACAATTAAAATATTCCGTTGATATAAAAAATGCATTTGAAAGACAGTTTTTATTTTTATTTTTATTTTTTGAACTATTTTAGTCATTTTTTCTATTTATACTAATTTATTATATTTATTTATATTTAAAATAATTTTTAAATTAATTATAATATTATCACGGTTCAACCTCAGTCCAACTTTAAAAATTTTAAACCCCTTGGTTCTCCAGTTCTTCAAACGGTTTAAATTTCAAAACCTTTATATGAGTTTGATAAGGTGTGTAGAAGTTGGATAATCTTTTGTGTCGTTAAGTAAGTTCTTTCTTAAGAATTTCTATTCAATTTGTATATGCTGTTAGGTCTTCTAAGTAGAAATTATTAGGACCTAGGTCTCAAGTAGTTCCAACCAATAATAAAAGGCCACACATTTAAAACAACTCTGATTCAATTTCCTAAATGAAAAAAATGAAACAAAACCACATAAATTTAACTCTAGTGTAAAAAAAAAAAAAAAAAAAAGAATGTATTGGAAAAACACAAATAAATTTAATTTATATAAAGGCAAGATTCAAAAACTTGAAATAAATTTGAAATCCAAAAGTTCAATCTCATCTATTTGTATTTAGTTTTAGTGACCTTAAGTCTCTCCATAGAGGTCTTTTTCTCTCAAAACTCTAGATTAGTTTCCTTCTTCCACTCCACTACCATCACTAATCTGTCTCAAACTTTAATGGCAAAGAATATGGCTGATGAGCATAGGTTCTTAAGCGGCCCATAGACATGTATTTTAAAAGAATGATGAAAATAAAGGCATGATGAATTCTTGACAAAGTTGTAGAGCAATTTTTTTCTTTTTCATCAAGATTTTATTCTTGTGTATTTTTTTTCCCCAAATAACTACTTAACCACTGACTTTCTATTTGAATTTATTTTTACATTAACAGTGACCTTGGTAATTGATGCGCATGTGCGAATATTGTGGAATCAGCCATCATCTAATAGCAAAGACTGATGTCAAAGTTTTGAGTTGAATATTGCAAATGTTATATTCAATCGTGGGTTTGCTGTAATCTTTGAACATTGGTTTTGATGTGATGTACTTGTGTGGTTTGGAATAGTTGTTTTAATTTGGACTTGTAATATTTTGGCTTATAAACAAGGTTAGTGGTATTTGTGGAAGTTCGGAGGTTAGTATTTGCAAATGATTTGTGTTTCAGGGATTAATTTTGTTTTGGTGCTTGGATTTCATTGTAAATTGTGCTTGTTTTGATAATAAATCAAACAAATAAGAAAAAGCTTGTCAATGGCATGTGGTGCCTAAAAAATGCTTTTAACAAGGTAGTTTGTTGTGCTTGGCCATATCCTTAGCTATATTCGAAAAGTGACTCTCTCATTGAATAAAATGGATTGTATTGAATATGGGATCCGGCAAAACTCTTGTATGCACTCGGTGCATGAGATATCTTTTCAGATCATGATTTTTTGTATTTAATAAAAGTTTCTAATCATGTTTTTTGGTCCAACAAACATGATTCTTTTCTTCCATGGCCATAGGTTAGAAGGATGGTATTTTTTTTCTCACTTGATACAAAGCATATGGAGTATTTGTGGCTGCTAGAATCAGAACATTTTCCACACCGTCGCATACACCCAGAAATGTATTGAAGAAAATTTCCATTTCAAGATTACATGTAGATAAGTGGAAGGAAACAATTAATGATAATGCCATGTATTTACTATTTAATAAAATATAAAGTTATTATGAACAACATTGCAAACTAGCCTGCCATTTTATGGCCAACAAGGAAATGGCTGGTCATCTTCTCATCTATTGTATGTTAATGATTCCCTTTAAAATAAAATAAAAAATTAATAAAAATCACAAATAATAGCACAACCCTAGTACATGGGATGTATACAACAGGAATATAAAAACAACAACAACAACAAAAAGACCTTTTCTTTTTTGAGGGAAAGGTAAGTCAACAACAAAAAGACCTTAGTCCTAATTCTTTTTGTGGTCGACTATAGATCCTCAGTACATTAATTAGTCAGGGTTGGCTATTGATTTAGTGAGCTCATCATTCATTAGTGCAAAGAGATATGGACTAAATATTGATCCTTGATGCAAATATGTAGTGATAGAATCTCACTTGTGATATTTCCACTTGTTCTCATGCTAGTTATAGCTTTATCAAACACATAATCAACTTAATATACTTTCGAAGAAAGTCCTTTTTTTTTTCCCCAAAACCCATTGCATAACCTATCTAGGGACAATATTAATTATATGTTTTCTCTAGGTCAATAAAGATCATATGAAGAAGATCTTTACAACCTCTATATTTTTTCATTAGACATCTAAGTAAGGAACTAACTTTCATGGTAGACTGTCCTACCATAAAACCAAATCTCTGATATTGTTGTTTTATGTCTCAACCTATGTTTAATCACTCTTTTCCAAAGTTTTAGAGTGTGACTCATAAGTTTAATTATGCAAGAGTAAAAACCAAAAAGAAAAATTGAAACCTAAAATTCAAAAGAAAATATAGCCTTCTTTGGACCATATTCATTATTTCAAGTTACTTAAGCTTAAATACCTTAAAGTTAGCTCACCCACATTAAACAAATCAGTTCAAAATTTTCATCAAACCCCTAAATTCATGGGCGGCTCCACATTAAGCTCAGGGTGTTCAAATGAACCCCTTGAACTAGCCCCAAAATATATATATATATATATATATATATTATAATGTAAATTTTTTTTTGACCCCTTAAATAAAAATTTGAACACCCTAATTTTAAAATTTTGTTAAACACAATTGAAATAAGTTTGAATTTGATGCTTTTAACAGTATCTTTCCTTTTTAAATACACAAAAAAAGTCCAATAACAAACTAATTTGATCTATTTTTTTTTTTTTAAAAGCCCAACAACAAAAGTATAAATTTGTTAATCTTAATTCTTAAACCTTATAAAAAGCTCATTTAGATCACAAAAATTTTGAAATCAATTAATCAAATGGGAGATCAGTGGATGAATAATTGTTTGGCTATGTACATTGAAAAAAAAATGTAACTGATAGAATTGATAAGAAGATATCATGTAACGATTTCAAAATATGAAACCTCAAAGAAGGTAATCGTAAAACTTCTTGCATTTGGGTTTTTTTTTTTTTTTTTTTTTTTTTTTTTTTTTTTTTATGCCAATATATTCAACTTTATTTTTGTTTTAGATTTTATATAATTTATGTTTCTCATTTCACCCCCTAGAAAATAATCCTAGAGCTGCCATTGCCTAAATTCCATTTTAAAAGTATACAAATGTTCAATGAGATACCGTGCAACTCATATCATAAAATGTAAAAAACTCATACCGAACAGAACAGGATAGTAATAAACTAAAATGAAGTTATTGACAAACTACTTGACCCCGATGTTAGTCGAAGCATGTCAATTATAATATATAAAAATGAAGCTTGTAACAAATCACTCAAAATCTATTTCCAGGGAAAATAAAATACCTGCATATGTACAAGAAATTCTGATTTGATTCATCGAGATGGTTCATTTTCATGGATTTCACCTCTTTGGCCACATAAGGAATCAATTTCATTAATAAAAATAATGGACGGAGCTTTGGAAAAGATCTGAGACTTGCTTTTCACTCCCTCCCATCCATTTAGACACAATGTCCAATGGAGAAACACTATGTATACACAGTACCCATGTAAATGTGTTGGCAACATTCCATCTATATAAAATCATTAGAAAGTAAACACATTTACATCTATGGAAAATCTGTACATGAGTTGTAATAAATGCACCCGAAAATAACCGGTTGGAAGAAGTAAAGAACAAAATAATCGGAGATATGAATCAATTGAAGCATAATGGCGTAGATGATGAATTCAGAAATTCAACACATTCCAGTAATGTGATAATTGCAATGAAAAAGCTTATGAAATCAGCTAAAGACCCAACCATATGAAGTATGAAAACTACATATCAACAATATAAAATATAAGAACTCAAGTCCACATTTGCTGAAGCTCAATATTTTAGATTTCAGCAAGAATATTTAATCTATTAAATCTAAAGTTCAAGACTTTTTGTCCGTCATCTCTAGGGGTGTGCAAAAAATAGAGGAACCGAAAAAACCACTTCAAACTGACCGAACCATTGCAAAAATTTTGGTTCAATTTCGTTTCGGTTCGGTTCTGGTTTTATTATATAAAAAAACCAAAAATTTTGGTTTTGTTTTCAATGGGAGATTGGAATGCATCGAACCGAACTGAAATATATTATTATATATTATTATATTATATTTTATATTAAATATATAATATAAAGTTTGTAAATATTTGAGCTTTGGGCCTTTGACTTATTATATATGCTTTGCATTGGGCCTCCCTTGGTTTATATATACTTTGGGCCTCCATCTTATTTTAAAACAATTGGGCATTTTTTGTTTATATGATCAAACATTAGTCATCCATTTAATCTGACCCTAGCTTAATTGCTTTTCTGCCATTTCATCTTATCTTGTTAAACTAGCATTTTAAAACCCATTAGCTCAACTGGTAAAGTCTTTGATGGTTGAATAAGAGATCTGAGATTCAATCCCCGCCTATACTAAAAACTGATTGGCATCTTGGTCTGGTGATAAAGAGCGCTCATCAGGAGCGGACGCTATAAATTAAAACTCTATCAAAAAAAAAAAAAAAAAAGCCCATTAGATTAATTAATTATAATTAAACTAAGTAAATATCTAATTAAACTAATTAAACTGTTTCTAAAAAAAAAAAACTAATAATTAAACTAAAATTAATTAGACTATAAAAGCAAAAGTTAGAAACCCTACCCTACATACCCCACACCTTTCACTCTCACACTTTCCACTCTCATGCTCAAAGTCTTTTGACAGCCTCCACTCCACACTCCCTCTCATGCCAATTTTGCCTCTGCCATCGCCTCCCCACACCGGCTTCATCATCGGCTTCTCATCTTTGATCTCACGATGAGTCTCTTTTGAAAATCTTGATACCCTTTCTTTGTTTTGTGTTTTGGGTTTTGTTTAATACTAAATCTATAAAGTTAGGGCTTTGAAAATAGTGAATCTTTGTTTTGTAGTAACAACATAAGATCAAGATGTTTATTTTTCAAGTTTTATATGCAAATAAAGTTAGGGTTTTGAAAAAATCGATAACCCAAGTGCTTGGCTACTTATGCTGGTTGGTTTTGTACATTGTTAGACCCCTTAAAATACAACCAGATTAACCTAATTAATTAATCAAGTGATTACTTAGTCAAATTATCATATCTAGGTTAACACAAATATTTCATATCAATGTAAAGTGTGAAAAATAAAAAACACAAAGATAAGATGACTCAGGAAAACCAACCTGATAAAAAACTTAGGGAGGATTTAACCTAACTATCCTTAAGGTAAAACTGAATCCACTATGAAAGAATTGAAGTTTACACAATAGCGACTTAGACCACTAACATACTATTACTACCTCGAGTAGGAAACTTACAATCACGACCACATAACAGCTCCAAGTCCACAGACTACTTCTTTCTTGGATTCACAGCAAGTATAAGCACTCCCGCTTGTGCATCTTTAAGCTCTTGAATCTGCAACTGAAATGATCACCAAGTTCATGATATAATCTTAAAAACCCTAAGTATGTGTAAAGGTAAACATCTCTAGATCTCACAGAAAATTCACACACACAGCATAAAAAGCCACCTCAAAACATGGCTAGGGTTTCCCCTTTTATACTTAAGACAAAACATAAAACCCTATACATCAAACAGGCTTTGACTAAGTTGGAAATTCTGCAGAAAAAACAATCTACACGACTTTCGATCGGTCGAGTCTAATTCTCGACCGATCGAGCCAAGCAGATTTACACAGTAAATTTTGCAGTAACTCGATTCCAACTTTATATAAAAAACACATACTTTGAGCAAGTCTAAACACGACTAAAACCGTTTTGATCATGGTTTACCAACATTACAAAATGAAGTTTTAATACATTAATTCCTAATTCCTTAGAACCTAACAGGTTTCTTTATTAAAGTTAGCTAATTGCCTTTGTCTTATGTGCTCTTTGAAAATCTCGATAACCCTCTCTCGTTTTGTATTTTGGGTTTTGTTTAATACTAAATCAATAAAGTTAGGGCTTTTAAAATACTGAATCTTTGCTTTGTAGTAACAACATAAGATTAAGATTTTTTTTTTCAAGTTTTATATGTAAATAAAATTAGGGTTTTGAAAAAATCGATAACCTATGTGCTTAGTTGCTTGTGCTGGTTGGTTTCTTAATTAAAGTTAGCTGATTGCCTTTAAGTATTGATATATAAAGTTAGCTTCTTTTTTATTTATTTATTGTTGTTGACATGCTGTGAATCTATGACTGTGATGTTGAGTTGTTATTTTCTTATTGGTGTATTTGTTAATAGTTGACTGTGATGTTGGGGTATTTGTTTATTATTGCCTTGATGTTGATGTGTTTATTATTATCTTACTGACTTGTTTATTGTTGGCTTGTTGCTGTATGCTAGAGTCCTTCTTATTCCCTTTTTTTTTTCCTTTCTTGTTGACTTGTTGTGTTATTGTGTACTAGAGAAGAGTGAAGAGTCCTTTTCATTTTTTTTTTTTTTTTGTTGCTGACTTATTGTGTTATTGTTACTGCTTTTTTTTTTCTTTTTTTTTTTTTATAAATTTTATTGTAGACTATACTCATTTTGGCGTCAAATTTTTATTTTTTATTTTTTACTTTTTATAGTTGCTAACTTATTTTGTTTATTGTTGTTTTATTTTTTATATTGTAGATGAATGAGACAAGAGAAATCCCAGAATGCCAAGGCAATGAACCGGGTCAAAGGGCAACCAATGTGCATGAAGACAAAGGCAAACCCCCATTGCCACCAAATGCAGGTAATACCAGTAAAAAAAGATCTATTGTTTGGGGTCATTTCACTTTTATTGAAAGGGGGGGGGGGGGGGACCGAGGGCAGTTTTGTGGCACAACCTATGCTTGTGATACTAAGTTGAATAGCACTACAACCATGAGAACTCACATACAATCACAATGTTTGAAATATCCTTATAGAGAAGACCAAAAAAAAAAAAAAAACTAATCAACACTATCATTCAAACCTAAAGAAGAAGGAGAAAGTAGTGGTAAACTTGTGCCTTGGGTGTTTAATTTTGAGGAATGTAAGAAAGCATTGGTATAAATGATTATTCTAGATGAGCTATCTTTTAGGTTTGTGGAGAGTTTTGGTTTTAGGAAGTTTATGTTTGTTACCCAACCTAGGTTCAATCCAATCCCTTGCCGCACAACAATTGCCAAAACTTGCTTTAGGGTGTTTTTAAATGAGAAACAAAAGTTAAAAGAAGCCCTAAGAGAGCAGCGGGTCTACCTTACCACAGATACATGGACATCCATTCAAAATTTGAACTACATGTGTCTCATTGCCCATTTTATAGATAGTGATCGGAAAATACACAAGAAGATTCTTAGTTTTTGTTTAGTGGAAAATTATAAGGGCGAAACACTTGGGAAGGCAGTTGAGATGTGCTTACTTTATTGGGGAATAGACAAGATTCTAACTATTATAGTTGATAATGCTACCTCTAATAGTGGGCTAGTTTCTTTTATTCAAAAAAAGACTAATCATAGGAAGGCAACAATGTTAGGGTATAAATCCTTGCATGTGAGGTGTAGTGCTCATATCTTGAACTTAATTGTTCGTGAAGGGTTTGCTGAAATGGATGAGACAATAATGAAGGTGAGGAAATCTGTGCAATTTATGAGATCGTCTCCACAAAGACAAAGCACATTTAAGTTATGTGCGGAGAAGGAGAAAGTTGACTTTATAAGTCAGTTGTGCTTAGATGTGCCCACTAGGTGGAAATACACCTATATTATGTTGGAGAAGGGCGAGAAGTATCAAAAGGCTTTTGAGAGATTGGAGGAAGAAGGTCCAAATTATCTTAGGATAATTAGAGAGGAGGCAAAGGAAGAAGGAAATGATAGACATGAGGTTGCTTGGGGAATGGATGATGTGGATTGGGAAAAGATTAGGATCTTTTTGAAATTTCTTAAAAAAATTTATGATGCAACCTTGCGGTTTTCGGGTGCTAATTATGTCACTAGCAATTCTTTCTTTTTGGAGCTCATGTCAATTCATGACACAATTGACTTGGAGTATGAAAAAGATGGTTATTTGTTGACTAAAATGGCTGATTACATGAAAAACAAATTTGAAAAGTATTGGGGGAACTTTGATAATATGAATCACTTGTTGTATGTAGGGTTAGTTCTTGATCCTCAATACAAGTTGAGGTATCTTGAGTACTGTTTTGGTACATTGTATGAGAACCAAAAGATTGTTGATATGTCAAAAAGAGTAAAGGTTGTTTTTATGGATTTGTATAATGTTTATGCTTAAAATCAAGTGGGAAGTAGTAGTGCTAGTGCTGCTGCACAAGCCCAAGGCCAAAAACCTATTGGATCAATCGAAGGAGATGATTCTAGTGTGGTTGATGTGAAGCCAATAAGGATGATGGGATTTAAGAAGCACTTGAAGGGTATTGATTCTTCAAATACCAAATCAGAGGTTGATAAATACTTGTTAGAGAGTTGTGAAGATGTCTTGGATGAGAATTTTGATATTTTGGCTTGGTGGAAGGTTAATGCTCCACGATACTGTATGCTTTCAAGAGTGGCACGACATGTTTTTGCAATTCCGATATCCATTGTGGCCGGAGTTCATTGTCTCCACTTATGGTGGAAGCCTTCATTTGTGGTCAAAACTGGCTCCGTTCTTCATTGGCTGCCATGAATGATGTTGAGGAGTTTGAAAAGCTTGATGGACATATGACTATTATTTTTTATATTAAAAAAAAATATGAATTTCCATTTCTTAATTTATTAAAAAAAATTCTGCATGTCTATTATTAAAAAAAAAAAAAAAACTGAATGTCTTAGATTCTTGGCATATTTATTGTTTTATTGCACATTCTGCATGTTTATTTCTTTCTTTATTAAAAGAAAAAAAAAAAAGAATATCTTGGATTCTTGGCATATTTACTGTTTTATTGTACATTCTGCACGTCTACTTCTTTCTTTATTAAAAACAAAAAAATAAAAAAATTTGTATGTCTTGGATTCTTGGCATATTTACTATTTTATTGTACAAGTGACTTTTATGTTTTTTTCATTTTTTGTTTGTAGAACTTGTGAATGATGTTGCATTAACATCGAAACTAGACATGTCCACATCAACACTTATTGAAGTTGATGGTTGAAGATTGCTCTTTGCACTTTGGACGGGTGGTATTGATGATGACATAGGGGTTTGTTAGTTTCTATTTTAACAACAACTTGACATATTGATATGTACACTTTGCTATTAGACACTAGTTGAGAGTGGCCTACATATAGATATGGGCTTTTATTTTGAGCTTTGACAGTGGCCTATACATAGACAATACATGATATTAGGCAATAAGCAATGACATATGGCCAATTTATTTTGAGTCTTTGGCTAAATATTAAATATGGATAGTATATGTTGACATTGACATTGACATATGGCCAATTTATTTTGAGTCTTTGGCTATAACAATTTAAAATTAATTAAATCAAAAAAAAAAAAAAAAAAGATAGAAGACAGAAGCCATCTGACCCATATGGGCTGCGTTACGGACGAAGATGAGTGACGGCTCCAGGTTGGGCCAATTGCTTTGGGATGAAGATGACCCATCTGGATTGCGTTGGTGACGAATGTTTTGGAATCAAGTAAGAGAGAGAGAGAGAGAGAGAGAGAGAGAGAGAGAGAGAGAGAGAGAGAGAGAGAGAGAGAGAGAGAGAGAGAGAGAGAGAGAGCTGGAAAAAAAAAAAAAAGAGAGAGAGAATGAGAGGTGCTAGAATGTTCTTGAATGAGAGAGAAAAAGAAAATAAAAGAAGGGGGGATAGAGATAGTACAACAAGTGTGGAGGAGAAAAACAAGAAAAAAGAAAAGACAAAAAAGAAATGAAACGAATGGATGAAATGAAATGAGAGAAAGGAGAAATAATATAAAGAATAAAAAATCCTAATTGAGAAATGTTACCACAATATTTTTACAATAAATTTTAAGTAACAGATTGTTATTAGTTAATATCGGTAAGTAAAAAAATAATTTCAGTGGTGGGTTTAAATTAGAACTAATAACAACTTTACACATAAATTTTGTAGTGAAAGTATTGCGAAAAATGTTGTGGACGTAACACTTCTTATTAAAAAATATAATTATTGGGAATGAATATAGAAAGAATAAACGATGATTAAAAAAAGAATAAAGAATAAATGAAGAAATAATATTTAAATGAGATGGAGAAAATGATAGAAAATCTGTTAGAAAGTGTATTTGAAAAAGTAGGTAGGTAAAAGCTAAATGTCACTGTTCATTGTCCAAACAGTACAAAAATTTGGCTAATCTGCTGGAGATGCTTTCTTCTTTTTTTCTTTTTTTTTTGGGTAAATTTGGTTTTGGACTGTTTCTGGGTTTGTTTAGTAGCAGTGTTGAAGTATTGTTATTTAAAATGATGTGAAAATCGTGGTTTAAAAAGTGTTGTGAAAATACATGTTTAAAATATTTATAATGTAAAAAATGCATTTGGTACTATATTTCTAATAACATATTTTCAAAAGTGAAAAATCATAGTTATGTATTTATGGTTTGTGTATATGTTTTTTTTTTTTTTTTTTTTTTTTTTTTTTTTTTTTTTTTAATAAT
The DNA here is from genome assembly GCA_030445155.1 of Quercus variabilis. Lineage (NCBI taxonomy): Eukaryota > Viridiplantae > Streptophyta > Magnoliopsida > Fagales > Fagaceae > Quercus > Quercus variabilis. Next base: position 84,185,497 of record CP129448.1, on the reverse strand, counting down.
GTGTAGCTTTTCTAACATGATGAATAAAATAAATATTTTTATTCAAAGAAAGAGAATCTCCCACCATGACTTTCCAGTCTCCCCTTCTTCTTCGTCCCATCTCCCTCTCTACAAGTCCAAGCTTGAACAACCCACTTAATCTGTCAAACCCAACTAAATTAATGCCAAATTGCTTTTGAAGCATCACTAGCCATCGAAACCCATAAAAAAATAATAAATAAATAAAAAGAAGACTTTGGTCCTTGTGTACAAACCCAAACCAAAACTCCTCTAAATTCTATGAAGGCCAATTACTTGACTGGTACTTAAAACTTAGTGTGTGTTTAGCATTGGCTTAAAATCCAGCTTTTTTTACTATTTAGTTTATTTTTCTTACTATTCAGCTTATTTTTGCTATTATTCATGGGTCCTATTGCACTTTTTGGTACTATTTATGAGTCTCATTACACTTTTTGGTATTACTCATGGGTCTCACTATACTATTTTAGCTACATTTTAGCTTTATTTACAGTACTTTTAGTAAAAAGTTTTTAGTTTCAACAAAATAAGATGTTCTAAACAGACTCTTAATTAGGTAGTTTGATTTTGGTTAGTGCATTGAACCCATGGCAAGGTAGACTAAGTTTTGTCGTTTACAAATTACCCATTCCTTTGCTTCTTAGTTTCATAGTGATGGCCATTGATTCAAACATCCGAGACCAAGGGTTGAGAGAGAGAAAGAGAGCTGGTTGTTTATGTGTTGTCAATATCAGTGGGTCCCACAGCTTTCTAGCTAATTACAATAATGCCACTTAACATTGTAACTCAAAAATTGAAAACTACTCTTGAAAGTTTTCTAAATATAGTGTTTAAACACCTTAAATTGAGAATTGTGATTCAAACACTTCTAAATAAACACTCCAACCAAACATGCTTCTTTTTTTGGGCCCTATAGTTTTCAGTGTTTTAACACTAAAAACTATTGTTTGAACACTGAAACCAAATAGGCCTATTTAGGTGAACTGTTTCTTATCTCTGTTCTGTATTGGTTTGTTATTGCATTGTTAAGGTGCATTCTTTGTATTTGAGGTTAGGTTTGACAAGGTGTGGAAAAGTTGGATAGTCTTTTGTGTCCTAAAGTGGGTTCTTTCCCAAGTATTACAACCTTATGCTATTAGGTCCCTTTTAAGCTTACCACAATTTATAGTTCTTTCACTGAAATGGAGATTGGAGAGGCCTTTGCAATTGATAATAAATCATTTTAGAAAAATTTTGACACCACTTTTTTAGAAAATATAATACTCATCAAAATAATTAATTTTTTTCACATAAAAGTTTCTATAAATATTTCCTAAACTAATTCCCTTAGGTATAGTTATTAATCCTGGACCAGACGTTGACCTAGTCTATGAGCCATATCACTGGATCACTGGTTCAACTAGTGGGTCAACAGTTTGAATTGCATGGTCAAATAAAAAGGTTTTAAAATTTTACATATATATATATATATATATATAAAAGAAGAGGAGAGTTAAAGACTTAAATCAATAAACAAATAAAGCCCCACAAAAACAAAAGAAGAGAAAAGAAGGTTTATGCATAAATTATATAGGATATACTCATAGCTACGTGCTAACTAGTTTCGTGAAATTGAAAAGTGCATTTTTATTTATTTATTTATTTAGGTTTTCTATTATTTAAGTTTTCATATTATCACACCTTAAACCGTAAAGAAGTCAATGAGATTGACCTATTAACATGATTTTACATAATCCACCAACCTAGCTGGGTTATTAAAACTCAGCCTAGCCACATGGTTTGCTTAGAACTTTCTAGGTTTAACTAGTTTTGATTGGGTCTTTTGCACATCCGATCCAATTAATGACCTAGACTGGCCTATGTGCCGAGTCACCATGTTACTAGGCTAGGTCAGGTTTAATAACATTGCCCTTTGGGCATCTATTAAAATTTCCCTACTTTTATCAAGAGTGCGTTCATCTAAAGACTAAGAGCAACTTCAATAGCTTAGCCAAATTTTAATCTCATTTAGAGAGTAAATAGTTTTTTCTACCTATATTCTGAAATACATTTTTCAATAGAAACTCTATCTTTTCCATTGTTGTAAAAACCGGACCGAACTGGCCAATTCAATCGATTGAAGAAGGAATTGGTCAAAACTGATCAAGAACCAATAAAAACCAGGAACAGGTCACTTTTCCAATTCTTTTGCCAATTCGTTTTTTAAAACCATGATTTTTTCTCTATCCCCTTTTAAATATTATTTATTTATTTATTATTATTGTAAAGGCCTTGGGCCTTGGATCCCATTATTTGGATATATGATGGACCTAAGACCCAAGCCGAGGACTAAAAACATTCGAGAAGAGGTAAACGCTGTTAAAATGGACCATATTGACAAACGGAGAAGTCAATTTAGATCACAACAACCCAAGGGGTCGTGCCAAGAATAAGAGCCACCTTGGCTGACCGGTGCCGAGGTCCATAAAGATGGTCTGCTATTCAAAGACACGTTACAAAAACACTTAGTTGATATGGATAAGCACTATGGAAGTTTGAGACATGGAAGGATCCTAAAATATTTAAGGAGAAAGTTGCTACCTTCGCATTAAATGCATTGCAGCTAACTCCTTGGCCACATTAATGTGGAGGTGATGCCTAAACAATGGATGTTAGCCTTACAGCTACCACATGAAGACTTATGGGAGGTGATGATGGGATAAGTATCAAGACCAACCATTTGGCATGCATGTGGAAGATGAGGATGAAAAGGAAAAAGAAGTATAAAAGGAAAGAAGGGGAGCGAGAAATGGGAATTGAGAAAAAAGGAGAAAAACACTATAGTACTCAGGAACCAACTCTATAACCAAACCAAAATAATAAATAAGAACAGACATCCTCGGACCTTGCCGAGGACAATTTTTCTTCAATATAGATATTCATCTTTTCATTCTCTTATCATTTGAACCCATTCTAGTGTTCGTTTGATTAACTAAATCCCAGTTTTTCAACCCATTCTCTATAAATTCATTGTTTTGGGCTTTTTGGGTCTAAATCCATCCACGTAGTGGGCTTGGAGTTTAAATCTGGTTCTTACAATTATTATTATTATTATTATTATTATTCCCAAAATCTGATACACTTTATGATTCAACAAACACCCAAGTCTCTTTCCCATTTTCATCAATCAACAACATTCACAAGTCAAACCTCTTCTGCCCAAATTTTTACCAACCAAACTGATTCAAAGCTTTCTTTTGCTAAGATTTTACCAAATATAACTTCGAAATCATTTATTAGAAAGAAAAGACCCAAATCTTAAGTCATAGAGAGTGAGAAATAGAGGTGATGGGTTGAGAGAAACAAAGAGAAAGAAACCCAAATTTTTCTGCTCAGATTTCATGAACCGACAACATCAAAATTGTTATATGTGTTGGGTTAAGAGAAAAAAAGAGAAAAAAGCCCTGAATTTTTGGTTAGATTTCATCAACCAACAACATCAAAACTGTTTTATGTTGCTGCGTTTTATCAAAATTAAAAGAAAGGATCCTAGTGGTGCTAGTTGGTTTTATGTTTTTAGACTCAATTGGTAGTGTCGTCGTGTTGGATTTTATGTCGTTGGATTCCATTTGTGGTGGTTCTGACTTCGATCAAACGGTGGCTAGATTGGATTTGGAGAGAGATGTTTCAGAAGGAGAGAGACATTTGAGAGTAAGAGAGAGTTGGGTATTTCTGTGTGTGTGTGTGTGTAAGAGAGAGAGAGAGAGAGAGAGAGAGAATACGTTAGGAATGGGGAAGAGAAAAAAAAAGTTGAATAAAAAATGTAGCATTTTGATATTTTATTGGATTAAATTCATATGGAGCACAAAATGGAGTAGTTTGAATTTTGCATTTTGAAAAGGCTGTTGAAGTTGGTTTATTGTGTGTTTGCTTTCCAAAAATAGGTTTAAATAGCTTATTGGAGATGCTCTATGTATTGGTAACAGAATTTTAATAAAACTAACAGGTTTTACCTAATACACAATGGCAGAGCCAAAATCTCAGTTTAGAAATGCAAGATTAAAAGATAATATATTAAAAAAACCAACCTTAAAAATATTAATCAATATATATATATATATATAACAAAATAAATGAACAATTGTAAAAAAGACTACCATACCTAGTTCAATTTAATCAATAATCTTCAATGTTCTTTTTTTTTTTTTTCCTTTTTCTTTTTTTATCTGCATTTCAAAATTGCCATATGACTTTTCATTCCCAATACTTGAACTCGTTATTATGATCATATTTCTCCATAATCTTGATTATCTAAAAGTATATGCTTTATATCATTAAGATAAAGAAACCAAGATAATCCATTCTTCCATACTAACAATCAAAGTAAGTAATTAATTTAAATTCCTAAAGTTTAGGCATCTATTTTTTTTTTTTTTTTTTGTTTAAATCAATCAAGAAGTATTAAGAATATAGCAATGTAACTAAAAAATAGTATATATATCTCACTACCTTACTTTTTCTATGTTAGAAGCTGCTTTCTTCAAAGTGATAGGTCCTTTTTGTTTTTTCCTATGTTGGTGGCCATTTCTTTAAACTTTGTTTGGTTGGGGATAGAAAATGGTGGGGTGATGAAAAAGTTGAAGGATAAATGATATTTAGTTATATATATATATATATATATATATATTTTTTTTTTTATGCGTGATTGGTTGAGCTGGAAAAGAAGTGAAAAAGAGAAATCTTTGAATAGTGTTTATTACACACACGATTCAAAATCTTTTTCATGTGTGTGTAATAGCATGTGTGTAATAGCTAGTTTTTATCCAAAATCTTTTATTTGATTGAGAAGAAAAAAGAAAAAATGAAAAAAAAATGCCATTTGTATAAATTTACTTCAATGCCCTTATAACATTCATCATGACAACAATCATTTCATGTATAAAGATGACATTCGAAGAAGGTTGGGAAAACAACAAAACATAACAAAACAAAATGCGTTAAAGGAAAAGTTAAAAATTGAATATAAAATAGCTTAAAGTCATTTATTTTTTTGTCTTGATGTAAAATATATAGATGTTGCCTTTTTCCTAACCAGTTGGAGTATTTTATTGCAAATAATTCAACATTTAACAAATGCTTCTAGACCTCCCTAGCTCTATCCTAAGCATTTTTGTTAGAGTTAAGATAAGGAATTAGTCCAGTGTGCAATCTCACATTGAAAATAAGAGAGACTTTTTATTATTTTTTATAAGTATGAAGATTAATGGGTTGAAATCAATTGTAGACATAACATTTGTCTTTATTAGTAGTTGGATTTTTTTGCATGTGTTTTTTTGTGATATATTTTTAGTGTTTTTTATATGATATATTTTTGAAGTGTGATTTTTGATTGAAGAAGAAAAACAATTAGTGTTACTACAAAACCAAAGCCACCTCATAGCACCCACCTCATGGACAACCCTAAGACCACTGCCATGACAACCCCAAAACTACTGTCACAACAGACATAGACAATCCACCGTAACCACGAGAAACATTGACAATCCACCCTAGCCATGACGACAACCACCAAAACGAAACCTAGCAACACCAACGCCAATAACCCACCCCAGCCACAACAATCATTGCCTCTACTACAACCACCCAAATATAAAACAGTGACCTAAATCCAATAGTAACAAGTGGTGCCAACTCAATGCTATAAGCAATTGATTGGTTGCCTAAGGTCCCAAGTAAAAAAAAGAAAAAAGGCCCCCAAATTTTGACCAATAGGGCTATTTCTTTCATTGAAATAGTATTAAACTATTAACTAAGTCCAAATATTAACTAATAAATAAAATAATATTTTTTTATCAAATGAAAAAAATAAATGAGAGAAATACTACGTCCACAACATTTTTTACAACATTTTTATAACAAATCGTAAGTAGTAAGTCATTACATGTTGTTATGGATAGAAAAAAAAAAAAAATTAGTGGTGGATTCAAATAGAAAACAAGAATCAACTTAACACCTAGGATTTATTGTGAAAATATTGTGAATATAGCATTCTTTAAAAAAAAAAAAAAAAAAAACAATACGCAAAAAAAATTCACAACATTTTTCACAATAATTGAGTTAGCAAACTTTTACTAAGGATGTGTTTGGATACCGCTTATTTTGCTGAAACAGAAAACACTGTAGCAAAATAATTTTTAAATGTATAAATAGTTCCGTGAGACACTTTTTTTAATGAAATTTTTGTTGAAAAAAATGTTTGTAGGTTTCGTAAATAGTGCACAAGACTCACCCCCCCCCCTCCCCCCCCCCCCCCCCCAACAACTACATAAACACACTTTTTAAATTTTGGTGTTTCCAAATGATGGGACCCACGGCCACAATAGCAATGCATTAAACGCCAAAACTGAAGAAAAAGCACGTAGCTTTTTTCCCGAGTGCACCATTTCAATAAAACAAACCGTGCGTGTACTGTTCATGACCCAATTCTGTTGGAGAAATGCGTTGCTAGGGTTGTCCACCCAACTCGGACCTGACCTGCCAGTGTCGGGTGGAAGGCAGAGGGACCCAAAATCGACCGCCGGCGTCAATCGATCGAGTCAGTTCAGGTTCTGGTGATTTTTGGGTCAGTTCGATCGAGTCTCTAGAATTTGAAAACTTCGCTGGAATCTGCAAAAACTTTGCCAGAATCTGCAAAAACTCACTCCATTTGCACCGAAAATCATCGAGTTCACGAGATCACTATCGGATCTGAACAGAGAACTCGAGATCTCCACCAGATCTAGGCGGAAATCATGAGATCTACACTGGATCTGGGTGGAGACCTCAAGATCTCCAGTCGATCTAGACGGAGATCTTGAGATCTCCACCGGATTTGGGAATAGGAAGGGAGATATCCACTAAAACTAGGCTGATTTGAGAGAGAAAAGAAGGAAAATCAAACAAATCAACCAATTCTTTAGTCGGGTTGGTTCTGATGGGCTGAGAGAAGTGAAACCAAAACTCAAACCAACGAGGGTCGGGTTTCGTTGGACAAAACCGTCACCAACTGCGATGGTGTTTCGGTCGGTCAGATTTCGGTTCGGGTGGTGGTGGGTTGAGCGGGTCCTGGACACCCCTATGTGTTGCTACTTGAGAAGAGGCTGAATGGTGTGTTTTGGTATTACTACACCTATCATCACCCATGAAACACACAGAAGTTCTGATCACAATGACACGGTGCGCATTGGATTCTCGTCTCCAACACCTAATTTCTCAGTACAACAATTTTGATTAGGTAATGCAAACTGTGTTGCTCCTATATTGGAGGAGATTATTGTTCAACTTTAAACAGAGTCCTCTGCTCCATCTGGGGATTACCTTTCTCCCTTCTTAATCCAAAAGCCATCTATAACCCCATGGTAGTTGGTGAAGTTAGTGGATATTGTGGAAAAAAAAAAGTGTAGTCTTAGCTCTTAGAGCAGAAATATGAGTCATGAGTTGGATATTGTTTTCTTCTTTTGCATATTTGTTAGTTGAGTTGATTGTTTTCTTACTGATTTATCAAAAAAGAGAAGTTTTGTTTTCCTTTGGAATGGAGTTTTTTCATGTTGTTTAAGAGATGGGCATTGGATGCATATGCTAGATGTTGATAGAGTTTGGAAGGGTAACCTTCTTTTGGGTCTGATTAACTTGCCTATACCTTTGGGTGGAAGCAATTATAAGAGAAGTGTTTTTAACTCCTTCAGGTGTCAACAGCACCTCAAGGTTCCCCCTCCCACCATGCTCTGTCTTTCGAATTAATTTCCAAAATATAAAATAATTTTATTATTAATTATGTTTTCTTGACTACAAAATGCTTAAAATTTGAAATTGGAAAATATAAAAGTTCTTTTCTGTTTTTCTTTTTTTTTTTTAGTTATATTACTAATTTCAATTACAAGATTTAAAATAAAATTTTAAATGAAGGCTAAGTATGTTTGTATGTTTAGGGACTATATAGCAACAAAAACAAGAAACAAATTATACTCATCTTTCTGCTATATTTTTTTCTATTTTCACTTTGCCCTATAATTAATATACTTTGATGGGAAATAATTGAATTGTAATAGTGAATAAAGTATATGAGATAGAAAGGCAAACTCCTTACAATCTAATACTATATAGTATATGTATACTAAAAGTATTGGAGAATCTAATTTCTGTAAAGATAAAAGATTTTTTGATACGACATAAAGAACAACTTCACGTTTGCTAACAACATGAGCTATACTAGGCCAACAGTACTGAATTGGCATATTTGTAGCCATCACGGCTAACTGCTAAACATTAGAAAGGACAAGCTTAGGTACAAAAATCAGCTTATAAACTAATCCCACCTACTGCAGACTTGGACCAGCTTTTTGCAACAACTTAGCAACAAAATTTGCTGATATCCTAGGCTACTAGCTTTGATGGAAGCTTCCACAAAGGCTTCTTGAAGTGCATCAACCACAGAGATTGCAGCACAGCTCCTGATGCTCCTGAACACTATCTCATCACCTCTGTTCTTAGCTTCAAAGGCATAAGCAGTACCAAACCTTTTCCTCCTCCTTGCACTTGCAATTTTAATGATAATCTGCCAAGTCCCTCCAGCTAAGCTTTGAGTAATGGAACAATTGTGGCTCTGAAAATGCTGAGATTCTTCTTGAATAAAGGCATTCTGGTACCTGCAATATAGATTTCGAGTCATTAGAACTACATCCAAGGGGTTAGGCTGTAAACCATCATGGACCACCAAGTTCCAATGGTACCAAATGGACCATAAGGTAGTGAACAGAATTTGCAGAAAATTCATAGCATCAGGAGTCATCCGTTTATGTCTGAGTAACAATGAGCTAATCCATTCTTGAGCTGGGATGTTGTTCAAGTTAGGTGTTGATAGAGTTTTCTATATCGGTTGTTGAGACTCTTTATACAGCTCATTTGCAAGTGTTGTGTATAAGCATAGGCTTGAAAAAGAGGTTCAGACATATTTTGGAGAATGACTTGCACATTATGTTATTACACTTAGAAGCCGTATTATACACCTTTTGAGATTTTTGCCTTCTTAAGCAATATACCTTTGGAGCTTGATCAAATAAACAATTGTGTATGTGTATATGTGGTACAAGTGTGTGTTTGTTGGTGCTTATGAGCTCAGCTTACTTGACAGAGATTCTGAAATCATTATCCACAACGTAGAGACTAGTGACCAAAATCAAATATGCCACATAAGCGTACAATCAAAACAGTACTCAGTCCATCCCTCTAGGGAGACACCAGAAAGAAAAAGATTTTGAAGAAAATTTTATAAAATAATTTTATGGTTACTAGAAGTACATGGATGCATGGTTCAAAGTGTTTTATATTAAGAATAAAGAAATGACTAATGAGCCATTCTTGGTACTACCATTTCGATACAAGAATGCCTAAAATATGCCTCTTCCTAATTAGTTTCTTGAATGGTACTATTTTTGCCCCTATCCAAAAAATTCTTGACCATGTCCCTGGATCTTAAATTAATGAGGCTTTTTAGAAATGGGCCTCTGGTTCATTTAATCTATCATCAATTTACAAAAATCTCCCATCTCTTTTCAAATTTTATTTGAACTTTACTCTCCCATGAATTCCCCCGTTGGAATTATGTAATCATTCCAAATTCACCATTAATAAATATTAGTCTCAAGAGAAATTTATGGTAAAATGGTGGGATACATTCAAAATTGCTAGAGTACTCAACTTTATTCAACAGCCAACAACTTCCTAAGAGAAAAATCTCAATTTTTGGTTGAAAGATCAAATATTCAATCGGAATTTTACCAAACATTCTCTAAGAAAGTGATAAAGTCAAAACCGAAGAGTGCCATCTCTCAGCTCAGTGGAGAAAATGACAAAAATAGTAACCAAGAAAGTTCAAGTGCAGCACCTAGAAACTGAACCCCCGGATAGGCTATAGATTCACATTCACAACATCCAATTTACTAATGCTAACTGACTAACTATTAGCAATTCAATCAATCAAAACGTGGCCTAAAGATCAAAACTTTGTAAAAAGAAATCAAATGAACCCATTAACAAGAATTGAAATTCCAGCAAATGAATAGAAAGGACTAAACTTGCACTCTATCAAATCAAATGAACTAAATTCTAGCAAATGAAAAGAAACCCATTAACAAGAACTGAAATTTGAACTAGATAGAAAATAGTGAAAAAAAAAATTTGAGAACACTCACCTTAGGGAAGTGGGTTTCGCTTTGTTTTGCTTTTGGTTTTTGAGCTCAAGCTAATTCTTTCATGTGTGTCCCAATTCCCAACTACCATTCATTTCAAGTTTCAAGGAGTACTATCATGGGTGGGAGAGGAGTGAAATTGGGGAAGAGTGTTAAATGGGTTTAGGGAAGGAAGAGTACACTAGAGGGAACTTGATCTTCACAGTTGTTGCATTAGGTTGTCTTCCTCGTGGATTTCTCTTCTGAGCTCTTCACCGGCGTTGGAACAAATTGTCTTCCTCGTGGATTTCTTTGGTGGGCGTGGACTTCTCTTCTCAAAGACATAGGCATTAGGGTGGGAGAGGAGTGAAACAAAAATAAATAAATAAATAAATAAAATAAACACATGCTTAATACTTTCAGCTAAGCTATAGTAGTAGGCCCTAAAAATAATCAGCTGACATTTTAAAATTATTTGCTACAGTATTTTCAGTTTTTAGTTTTCAACAAAATCAATGGTATCCAAACATATCCTAATTCTCATTTAGGTCTACAACTAATATCACTCTTTTACTTACCATTTACCATTATAAATATGCCACATCAACAAGTGTTAAAAGTTTTGTCAAATTTTTTGTGTCTATAAATTTTCTATAATTTTTCTTTTTTTTACATGGTTCTTGTTAATTAGTAGTAATTTTGCATATAAAACAAAACAATCAATTTTCATCTTAAGCTTCCAAATGCATCAAGCAACCCTAATGACAAGTGACAACAACCCAATGATGAGAGAGCTAAGGAGTGATAGGAAGAGGTAAGAGAGAGTAGAGTGAAAAAAAAAAAAATTGGAGAAAAAATGATATAGATGTTGTGACAGTAACATCTATATTTAGATGTAACTGTGGAATGTTGAAAAATATTTTAAAAAATGGTTCAAAAGATGGATGGGTTTTTATGTATTTTTGTGAATGGTGCACTCCACTTACATTTTTTAAAAGTATTTTTGCATGTTCTTAATTAGCTAGCTAGGATAAAATAGCTATAATCATCAATCTTTTATTTTCCACAAAAGGTCAACGATGCTTTATAAAAATTTAATAAAAAATAGTAAGGTCTATGTGGCATGGACACATGCACATGTGGGCTTAAAGCAGTGAGTTTTTTTTTTTTTTTTTTTAATTAATTAATTAATTTATTTTTTAAAGAGTAAGACTGAGGGACTATTTTAGGCCTTTTATTGTTTTAGGAGCAGACCATGAGTATTTTAAGGCTTTTTATTGTTTTAGCATCGGACCATGAAAAAATAGCAAAACAAAACAAAAGAGCTTCATGCAAAAAGAATAAAAAACAAGACAAAGAAGCTCACATTGGATGGGCAAGGTTGGTGAAGTTTTGGAATAGGAAAAGTATTGGCTTACAGTAGCTGAGAGTGCCTGAGGCCACTTGTCAAACAATGGTGATCCAAGAAAGTATAAAAGCATGCCTTATGCCTAGTCCTGATGCCCACCAGCTCCACCTCCAATCTAGAATCCGAATATTTCACCATGGGTTTGGACGTCTTAACAATTGTGACAATTTGTTGTATATGTATAACAACTTTTAAACCAGAATAAGCATATAAATATAAATAATAATGTAAGGAAAAAAAAAAGAAAAAAAAAAAAAGAAAAAAGAAAGTAAGTTAGCTCGCCAAATTCCAAACTTGACTAAACCAAAAACACTATTCCTTAGCCTCTTGCCTCTCTTTATATAGTTAATAGATTAATAGAAATAGACATTGTAAGTGGCTTGGTGCTAATTATTAGCCTTTTTTTTTTTTAACAACTAATTAAGTTATTCCCTATCATCTGTTAGGGAATATGCTTTGTGCTTGCTATATATGTATTTACAACTAACACTTTAAAACTTAAACATTATTATGTAGGAATTAGCCTCTATTTATTCACATTGCCCGTGCTTAGAGGCTTTTTTTTTTTTTTTTTTTTTTTTTTTTGGTTCTAAAGGATTAAACCTTTCATGTATACTCATTCAGGATTGTTGCATTTTTCAATTACAAAATTATGTAGGTTGTGTTGAGATTTATGCATTGGTGAATAAAATAAAATTTTCATGCTACATCTCATCACTTCTCTAAGAATTTTAGTGATTGGATAATACAACAACTCTGAATTAGTATATATAAAAAGTTTTATCCTTTAGGAAAAAAGAAAAAGAAAAAAGAGTTTTCGATTATGCGCAACAATCATTAGAATAAACTGTACTCCATATTTTTCTACCAAATAATTGATGAAAAGATAAATAAACATAATAGAAGACAAAATACGAATTGCATGAAATAAACTTAAATATTTTTGTTTTTGCTAAACGAAATAAACCTAAATACTTAGAAAAGAAGAAATATTTCAAAAAGAAAAGAGTCCATATAAATTAACAAAAATGAAAGTTTAACTAATCCATAGGGAGCATTTGAAACCACATGAAACAGATCTATTTTATGCACATGCATACCCATGTAAAAATATATTTAAAAACCATTATGAAATAGATAAAAACAAAGCACAAATAGATTTTAAAATATAATGTAAAGTTGTGATTTCCAACTAACTTGTGTTGGCTTTAATTACGTGCCAAATTTGATTGTAATTTCCTTAATCATTTTCCCTATATGTATGTGGGTTTATTTGTAAGGGGTGAGTGTGAGAGATTGGTAAAGAATCAAGTTTCAAAAGGTGAATCAATGGAATTTGTGACTAGCTCGCGAGTATCTCTCGAGAAGCAACCCACGAAAAGGCCACGTGTGGAGCACATGACTAGAAGATGAAAAGTCATGCCAAGCTATTAGGTTTGTGAGTGTTTCATGATAAGGGCCAACCCGCAAAGTACCCACAAAACTTTTTGTTTGGAAAAAAGTTATGTTGTTATCAAATTCTTTACCCACACTATAAATACCCCCATTACTCAGGAATTTAAAGGAGTACTTTTTAGAGAGAAAACCCTAGCAAATACACTTGAGAGTTAGAGATTGTTATACCCACAATCATCTACACATTTCCTTGTAGTTTTCCTCAACTCCTACCTTTCCATCTCTAAATCCATGAGATGTTGTTAGTCCAAAAACTTAACCCACCCATTCTAACTGTCAAGTGAGATTTTGGTGCGTTGGAAAGTTAGAGAAGAAAAGACTCCGAGAAGTCCGTTGGTAGCAAGAGCTTGGAGGGCTCAAGTACATGAGGTAGACTAGGCTTGGAGGGTCTTTTGTTATTCGTGTACTCCAACTTTATTTTCTAGTGGATCGATTTTGACCTGGAGGGTTGCGGAGAGGTTTTTCCCTAAGTTCTTCGGTTTCCTCTTCGATATTTACTCTTGTTTCACACTTAGTCTAAGTTAGAGTAAAAGCAATCTAGCCATAATTTTTAATTGGGATTCTGAACAAGCTCTTGTGTTTTTGCACAAATCTAAGCTTTCATATAAAAATAGATAAACATTGATAAAGTTTAAACAATGAACTAGTTAAAAGAACCAATTGAAAAAAATTCAATTAGTAAATGAATCAATTAGTAAGGGATTTTTTCTAGTGATAGTCCAATTGAAAAAAAAAAAAAAATGAAAACACTCATAAACTAAAATTATTAAATAACCAAAACCCAAAATCAAAACCCACACAAAAGAATTCAAAATTTGAGTATTAAAAAAATAATACTCATAAACTTACCGGAGAGAGACCAAGAACTTAAATGGGTTGTCCCTTGTTTTTCTTCTTTAGAATAAACTTTGTTAGGTTCTAAAGATTTAGAAATTTATGTATTTAGAACTCTAATGTGTATTGTTGGCAAACCATGATCAAAACAGGTTGTTAGTCTTATTTAGACTTGCTCAAAGTGTGGGCGTTTTATGTAAAGTTGGAATCGAGTGGCTGCAGAAGTATTAGTAACTCTCAGCCTGGTTTGATCGATCGAAAATTATACTCGATCAATCGAATCTTGGGCAGAATGTTTTTTCTGCAGAATTTCCAACTCAATCCAAGCTCATTAAGATTAGGGTTTTAGATCTACTTCTCCAATTATATAAAGGAAACCCTAAGCCACGTTTTTGAGAGCTTTTAGAGAGAGAGAAGAGAGTGCCTCTTTTGTATCTAGGGTTTTGTACCTAAACCTCTTTAAGCCTTTGTTGCTCATATTTGCAGTTTATGTGAATCTCTTGTGAGATCTAGAGGAGTTTTCCTTCACATAAACTTAGGGTTTTCAAGGTAGAGATATTATCTACATCTTGATGATCAACAAGGTTGCTGCTATTGGAGCTTAAAGTAAAACAATCGGGGGTGCTTGTATCTTGATTGGAGAATCCAAGAAAGAAGGAGTCCGTGGATTCGGAGCTTGCACGTGGTCGTGTCAGTAAGTTCTACTAGTGGGTAGCATTAGAAAGTCAAGCGGGGAGCTTGTAAGTCCTTTTGTATGAACTTCGATTATTTCAAGATAGTGGATTCAGGTTTACCTTGAGGATAGCTAGGTCAAATCCTCCCCAGGTTTTTACTGTATGGTTTTCTGGGTCATCATATCATTGTGTTCTTTATATTTCTGCTACTTTGCATGATATGATATATTTGTGTTAACCTAGATTTGTTTAATTTTGACTAAGTAATCACTTGGCTAATTAACTAGGTTAATCTAATTGTGTTTTAAGGGGTCTAAATTTCTAACAAACTTCCTTTGACAAAAGATCCATGCATGCAAATTCTAAAAAAATAACAAAAAGTAAGATTAATTTTGTTAGATCAAAGCCATAATATAGCTATACATATTAGATCAAAACTATTAAACACAAATACATACGCTTAATTTTTTAAATACATAATTTCAAATTCTGATAATATTATTTGTATATCCTAATTTATATACGTTAAAAATATAATTAGAATTGAAAACATAAAGCACCACAATATACACACATACACACAGACAAATATGAAAATGCCCTTAGTTGAATATGTAAAAGCAATCCATAAAATAATTTAAAACATGGTTAAGTAAAAGCTTCAGTTGAAAATAATAAACAATCCAAAATTCTTAACAATAAAAAAAGATTGTTGAGTTAAGCAACAGGAGACTTCCGTGGAAATTGATTTAGGCATTGAAAGCAAAGCTAATAGTAAAATTATTCTGCACCAAAATTATTAGTTAGCATCAAAATTCACCATACGGGAAGAGAGAGCCACAGCATTAAAGAATTAGCCTTTTGTAACTCTGTTTTCTTATATAGCCTTTTGTAACTCTGTTTTCTTAGTGCTGTTAATGTGTTAGGATTAATATTTTTGTTCCTGGCAACTAGTTGATGACAGAAGATTTGCTGCAAGATCTTGCACTGTACAAGAAATCACATGAGAAAGCAGTTTCAATAGCAGCTCGTTCACTAATTACTTTATTTAGAGAGGTATTAGAAACTACTGTCTAGCTGTGATATCTCTCTCTCTCTCTCTGTGCTTGCTTGTGCATATGTGTGCCTATGCATGCCCATGATCAATTTAGGAATAATTACTAATTCGTTTATGTGCAGGTTTGCCCCGCACTACTAATCAAGAAGGATCGTGGGCGCCCTACAGACCCGAAGGCAAGGCCAAAAGCGTATGGAGAAGACAATGTGAGCAGCAATGTTCCTGGTGTTGAGTTATTACAAGAAGATGACAATAACGAGGAGGATTTTAGTGACGCTGAAAGGTCCTCATCCAATGATTCTGATGATGATCATGATAATGAGGTTGATGTTGCCAGCGATGATGAAGAAAATCAGCTATACGGTGATATATTGGAAGCGAAGATGATGAATTAGAAGATGACGAAGTAGCTCAGAATGAAGATAGATATAACATTATTGATAGTGATGACAGTGATGTTAGTGACAATGATGATGATGATGATGATGATGATGATGATGGGAAAGAAGAGGAGGAGATGGAGGCAGCAGATGAGGATGTGAATGAAGCAGCAAACTGTTCCCAGCAAAACTAGTGACTCCAATGCTAGGGATAGTGAAACTGAAGGAAGAGAATCTAAAGCAAAAAAAAAAAAAAAAAGGAAGTTGTCTGATTTTGATGGACAATTGCTTGCTGCTGATTCAAGCCTTTGGGCTGTAAAGAGATTAGTAGGAGTGACGATGGGGCAAACCTCACCAGACTCAACTGATGGAATTCTTTCTAAAGAGGACTTGTAGGAAAAAATGGGGTTAATTTTTAACTTTGTGCCACGGAAAACGATGATGCAAAGTTTCTTTAATATTTGTGATACTAGATTTCATAACATTGCATGTTGTTTATTGGGTGCTTTTGTGGTTATTTTATTAGGCAAAGAAGGATGCAAATGATGCTTTGGTTAAACACGGGTTAAGAAAGGGTATCTCAAATTCTGATCAACTAAGCGAGTCGATCCTGCCAAACTTGAAGTAAGTTTTCTATTTCTTTACTGGCTCGTGTATCTTAGTTCATTTTTTTTTATGAAGAGAATGAATCCTGTCATTAAAGAAGTCGGAGGAAATAGGAACATTGAGTGTGGGTTCTAAACCAACTAGGTGCATGTGTAAACTTACTGATTGAAAAAAGTACATTGAGCAATTGAGTGTTGGAACGGTTTTTAAGTTGGAAATGCATTTTATGTTACAAAGCAGCAGAAGTTTTTCATATTGTAAATCTATTGCAACATATTCATTCTGTCTCATGATGTTTAATTGTTTTCTCCTAACACAAGATTCTTCCTTTAAAACTTAAACTGATCCACTTTTTCATCTATTTTGTAGGTTCATATAAAAAGAAGATGAGCAAGGAGGAAAGATTAGCATTAGTTAGGGCAGGGAAGGAGGACAAAGGGAAGTACCAGGCTCGAACGTCTGTAAAGCAGAAAAAGGTAATTCCATTTCTGACACTTCATGTTCTTCATATACTTGCCTTTTAGAATCCTGATGTTAGATTGGTATGCAATTCATTAGTTCTCTTCTAAGTTTGGCTTTGAATTTGAGAATTATGTGTATAACATCCTTACCTCAGAATCCAAACAGCCTGTATCAAGGGGTTAGTGGGAAAGATCTGGAAAATGAGGGAGGGAAGGATAGCTCCCATCCCTTTTTTGGATGCTCTAGATGGAAAGAAAAAAGTGAGAATCAGAGAGGGAAAGATCCCCTCCCTCACAGTTCCACTTTTACAATCTATCCACAAATTAATAGTAGAATAGGAGGGTATAATGGCAAAATACTTGGTTTAATTTTCCTTTCCTTAATCTCTTTAAAACCTATGCTTTCCTCTCTTCTTCCTTAATGCTATGTTTGGAAGTTTTGAGAGAGAGGAGTAGAGTGGAGTAACGGGAAGGAGAGTAGTGGAGAGAAGAGTAGAGGGAAATGGTTATCTTCCACCTTCTTTGGATGTTTTTAAAATTAAGTAAGGGGGGAAATAATTAGTCTCTTCATTTGTAAATTTGTTAATATGATAAGGGTAAATTCGATAATTCATTTAGTCAAGCATTTTTATGCTCCACTCTCTCTCCAAATCTCTCCAATTTGGGAGAATTAAAACTGAGGGTTGGAAGTAGTTCAAATCCCTCCAAACCCCTCCAAATCCCTCTCCCTCCTTCCTTAAAAAACATCCAAACAAGATATTTAAATTACTCTCTCTCTCTCTCTCTCTCTCTCTCTCTCTCTCTCTCTCTCTCTCTCTCTCTCTCTCTCTCTCTCTCTCTCCCCTAACATCCAAACATAGCATAAGGTGTTATTTGACCAGCGCCTTAGCTTCAGATTCTCCCCCCCCCCCCCCTCTCTCTCTCTCTTTCTCTCTCTCCAATGCTATCTTTGTTTCTTTCTTTCTGTTCAATAATGTTACAACTTTAACCTATAAGATAATTAAGAATAGCACAGAATTGAACATCTTATCCTTTTTCTTTTTAGGCGAAAAGCACATTTTAGTCCCTATATTTTTAGGCGATTCCTATTTTAGTCCATAAATTTTATTTTTACCGCTTTTAGTTCTTATCCTGAAAAACGGTTTCCATTTTGGTCCTTACTGTTAGTGCCCTGACGGTAAAGTCTTAGGTGGCAGACGGAAACTGACGTGACGCTAATGTAACAATTAAAATATTATTAAAAAAATATTATTTGGCTTTTTTTAATGCCACATCAGCGTATTAATTTTTTATAAAAAGCCATGTCAGCAAATTTAAACCAAAAAAGAAAATAAATTAAAAAGTAAAACTTAAATTAAAAACACAAACCCAGATCTAACACAAACTCAGATCTAACACAATCCCAGAAATAAAATAAATTAAAAACAAACATTAAAACCTAAATAAAATATATAAAACCAAAATTTCCTTTTCTTATCTCTCTCTCCCTCTCGGGTCAAACTCACAAGTAGTGTGATCAATTTATCTCTCTCTGTCCATTACAATTTGCATCATTGGCAGCGGCACGGCGGCATCGACATCGACATTGACGACTCCTCCGAGGCCAACTCCTCCGCCGCTACTGCTCCTCCAACTCAAACCCATTCTCCGCCACTACCCTGAATTGTTGGGTCTCAAAAAATCCCTCCTTCTTCTTCCATTTCCAATTCTTTCTATCTCGTTGGAGTCATGGTGTTTGCTGTTTTGGGAAATGGGTTTGATCGACGAGGTGTTGGTGGTGGTGGTTTTAGGATCTGTTGGTCGGTGGTGGTGGCAGTGGACTCCTTCGTGGCCAACTCCTCCACCGCTACTGCTCCTCCAACGCAAACCCATTCTTCGCCGCTACCTCGAACTATTGGGTCTCAAAAAATCCCTCATTCTTCTTCCATTTCCGATTCGTTCTCTCTTGTCGGAGTCATGGTGTTTACTGTTTTGGGAAATGGGTTTGATCAGCGGGTGGTGGTGGTGGTGGTTTTGGGATCTATTGGTCGATGGTGGTGGTGGTGGTGGTGGTTTTGGGATCTGGGTTTGATTATAGGTTTATGGGTTTATTGGAGATTGGTTTGGTTACTGGGTTTGTGGTTTTGATTTGCTAAAGATTTGGTTTTGAGTTCTTGGGTTGCTGGGTTTGATTTGGGAGTTCTTGATTTGCTGGGTTTGAGTTCTTGATTTGCTGGAGATTTGAGTTCTTGGTATCTTCATTCTTCCTGTTAGCATTTAATTTAATTTTTTTTTCCCTTGTTTTCATTTATGTCCTAGTGATTTGGGTTTGAGATCTTGGGCTGCTGGGTTTATGATCTTGTGATGGTTATGAGTTCTTGGATGCTGGATTTGATTTGAGAAGAATTTGAAGAATAAGTTGTAAAATGAAGAACAAGTTGAAGAATACTAAGAACATTAAGAAAATTTTTTTAATTAAAATTTTTAATTAAATTAAATTTAAGGTTTTTTTTTAATTTAATTTATTTTTTAAAATTTGCTAACATGGCTTTTTATAAAAAATTAATTAGCTGACGTGGCATTAAAAAAAAGCCAAATAATATTTTTTAATAATATTTTAATTGTTACATTAGCGCCACGTCAGTTTTCGTCTGCTACCTAGGACTTTACCGTTAGGGCACTAACAGTAGGGACCAAAATGGAAACCATTTTTCAGGATAGGGATTAAAAGCGGTAAAAATAAAATTTAGGGACTAAAATAGGAATCGCCTGAAAATGTAGGGACTAAAATGTGTTTTTCTCCTTCTTTTTATGACTTATCGTTACTTTATTTGAATTTTGCTTATACCATTTTGTCATTGGACAGACTGGTGGTCTGAGCAATAGGCAGAAGGAGCGCAAGAAGAATCTGCCTATGGCGGCAAAGAAAGCCATGGTAGCAAGGTCTCAACTAGAGAAGAAGAAAAAACAACAACGTGCAGGCAAACAGTTTCGTGGGAGGAAAGCGTGGAATTGACTAGAAACATTTATCGCTTTCCTATACAATGTTTTCTGTTATATTTTTTGAATGCCAATTATATTATTTTGCCAGTTTTTTTCCCCCTGAGGAATTAGCAAATTATATTTCAAAAAAAAATATTACAGCAAGTTAGCGCAAATAACAAATTTTTTCAGAAATTTATTGAAAATGATCCTAGTTTTTTTTTTTTTTTTTTTTTTTTAGATCAATTCGTGGCTTCTCATATGTCTCAAAAATATCTGTTTACTTAGGCATATTTGAAGTTCGAAATGTAATTGAATTTTGTGTAGGGCTTAAATTTAGCATTTTAGATACTACAGTATATCCATTCACAACCCAATATTTGATTTCAAATGCAATGAGGCATTCGCTTTACCAAGTGTTTGATTTAAACTGCACTCTGCAGCAATAATTACTACCAGTTACTTTAAGTAACACTCATATGAACTATAGCTTAGCAATTACTCGCTGCTGGTGTTTCTGGACTTGCCAAATCATTTAACATGCATTTAAAACTGGAGTTGAAGAAATACCATCGGGACAATATTACTAGTAATCTCTCAACCTACGATACCTGCCATGTGTAGGAGTTGGCCTAATCCAAATTTATCATGTCAATAAAAATTCCAACTCAACATCATGTTAGAATGACTTTTGTTCTAACTTCACTTTTCCTTTCTTAGTTGGGCATGGCTGAGTTTAGCTGCCAGTGGATTGGACTTGTTTTGGGTATGTCTCGATCAGATTCAGATTGGATCGATGTTAAATTCGATTTCGTCTCTTCCCCATAGCTGAAAGGACATGTTGCCCAAATAGGTTAAATCAGCTTGTGTCTTATTTATTTATTTATTTGATTAGTTTTAAGTTTATGTTTTGTGCTTTTGTTTGTTTTTGGATTGTGTCTTCCCTTGAGTATAGAGACATTTGAGAGAGAGAGAGAGAGAGAGAGAATTGGGTTAAGTTGTTAGCCATTGTGAATGTTGAGAAAAAATTGAATATTTTAATCGGTTGGTTGAATTTTTTATTCCAGTTAATCCTTTTGCTAATGAACAATAGGTCATTAGACCGAGAGAGTTTTTGTTCATTAGCAAACGATTTTTTGCTAAGGAACAGTAACTTAAAGAGTTTGTTAGAGTAACATTTTGTGGGTTTACTCTCCAAGTTAAAAAGGATTTTGGGTTTAGAGAGTTTGTTAGAGATGCTCTAACATAGGCTAAGTACGCCTTAAAAATTTCATTTCTTGCAAAAATCTCTTTTACATAGTAAGATTGTTGAAAGTGAAACTCCTATCATGACTAATACACAACTCACTCCTCCATGATAGTGAGCTACTAATGCCACACTATACCAAGGGTAGTTAGATGTCTTACTATTAGTTGGGATCAAGATCGGGTGTGGTACCACACCCTGTGCAATTACCCCCTCCCTACTCTCAAAAACTCTTTACCACTTTCACTTTTTTACTTGATCTTTCTTTTTTATTCAATTTGAAATTTGCTTTTTTCAATTCTCAATCCTAGTCATTGGAGAGATATTGGAGACCTAATATCTATAATGTTGTTCATCACGTCAATCAATTATTGGCCCCTTATTCCACACTTTGTAAGAGAATCTCACAGAACAAATGAAAACAATAATGTTAAATATATCTCTCCTTTGTTTATTTTCACATGACTTACTTTTCAGCCACCCAACCTAATTACATAGGGTAGGCAATATCTCTTGCCCTTGTTCATTATTCACATAAGCAGCTTGTTAGCAATCCACCCTATTTATTAAGGGTAGAAATGTAGCCACCCACGTTAATGCCTTGTCCCCTATAGTCTCTTCCATTTCCACTATATTCTCAAATATCTTTGTAAGAGACAGATAAAAATGAAGAAGCACTGAGAGACAAAGAACGAAGGGAGATATATGTATTCAGTATAGGAAATCATATGATGCGGTGGATGACCATTAGAAAATAAGTAATTCAAGTATAATCTTACTCTCATATTTCTTTTATTTTACAACAAATAAAAAAAAAATTAGCTTTGTTGATGAACGGTAAATATATTTATTGAGGTGGTGTTCATACTTCATAGATTAAAAAAGAAAATTGGACAACTTGTTGGGGCTAATGCAGTGGTGTTTTTGGTTGAGTTTAGCCAAATTTTTGCTAAAATGAGGTTTTGTTAAGGTTGATGTTAGTGCCCAACGTCTATTTCAATCTCTCCACCAGAGCTCTCCAACGAGTTCAGGAGAGCGACACAAGCTTGCTTTGCTGCTCCATACAAGAGGGTCAGTATTCTCATCTTCTCTTTGAGGCCCTGGTGTGGGTTTTTCAAGGGAAGACTCAATGGGTATCTTCTTAACTAGCTTTAGTCCTAGTTCTCTACTTTAGGCTTTGGCTTGCCTCATTTTGTCCCTGGTTGATGATCTAAGACCTTGTTGAGAAGAGCATTCTATGATTTTCTTTTCCCTCTCACCATCCAAACGTGCCCAGAAAAAAAAAATAGTTAAATTTTAATAATCTTTAAATAAATTGGAGAAAGAGTAAAAGAGCTTGATGCATGTACTTGTGAATATGAAGTAGCTAAAACTGGAAAAAGGTTCAAGTTTTTTTTTGTTTTTTTATTTTATTTTATTTTATTTTTTAACTAATGAGCATATTGAATAAGAATATTGAGATTGATGTGACTGCTTTAAGTTACATATATTAGTTCCCTTGTCATCTGAGAGTTAACTCATTCTAATGCAATTATTAAAAAAACAAAAAAAACAAAAAATCAAAAGAAAAGAAAAGGTCACATTCTACTTCTAATGCCGTATAATAGATCCAGCAGTTTCTTTGGACAATGCAGCAAGCAAAGAATGTTTCAACATCAAAATGACCGTCATACCAACCATTAAGATACGCAAAAGTCTATAAACACAAGTTTTATGCCACAACTCAGATGCGGGCAATTGAGTGAGGCATGTTTGATTATTAAAATCAATTGTTCTCTTTTTTAATAATTTTTTTATCAGATTGATATTTAATTTCTAATTCTTTCATAAGTCTATTCTTGAATTTTTCTTATTGTTAGAATAGAGTTTTATAATATCTCTAGTAAAAGGTGATAATCTTGTTAGACATTACTTTTGCCATAGTATTGCCTCTAGGGTATGCGATGTTCTTAAGTTTTTCTTGCAAAGTTATTATTTTATAAACTAAATTATTGGAACAATTGATGAATATAATTAACCAAAGAGAGTTTTATTAATAAAACTTATTTCTAAATCTTCCAATCGGATAGTTTATGTGTTTACTTACTTGATTGTGTATTAAATTGGATTGGTAGTGGATGCTTAACAATTTTGGTGGACAATCCCTAATGCCCTAGTGATTTTAATTATTGAATTTACCAAACTTTATTTTTCCTAAGTTTCAATCATATTTTTCTACGTATTATTGGTGCTTTAATTTTGACGTGTTCTTGTTTTCCTTTTCTTGGTGGAATGACAACCTTAGCTACACTATAATTTCCATTACAAAATTGGATGACATCAAGAGCATTAGATTTTAACAATTAAAACATTTAAGTTGCTTGCCACTTCTCCCTTGTTCAAACTACTTGACTTCATTTAAATGTTTGATGTATACTTGAAAATCTGAGATAGTGATATTATTGATATATGTTGAATTTTATATAGCAGGTGTATTATGGGCTGAGATAGTGATATATGTTCAATTTTTGTTATATACTAGGTGTATTATAGTTCTTGAAAACAAAGATTTGGGTTGGCCCAAACCAACCTAGCAAGTGTTGATTAGAAAAGCTAGCCCAAAATAAAGAAAAACTAGCTCAATAGTTTAAATTTGACCCAAAACATATGGAAAAATTAGTTTTGAGTTGGGCAGAAAAAACCCAAAATTTGAAAAATATATTGGCTTTAAACCGTTCAAACCGCATCTTATACACCACACCGCACATGTCATTGCAAAAATGAGGTGAGGTGCAATGCGGTTATGGTTTTGGTTAAACTATACAACACGCCATACCGCGCATGTAATTGCAAAAATGAGGTGTGATGCTATTATGGTTTTAGCTAAACCACACACAAAGTGTGATTCTAAAAATGACTCAAAACCACACTGCACCACAAACACCTCTACTTGAAACCTATAAAATGACCAAAATACATACTAAATCTTTAAAATGACCAAAAGAAGCCCCCAAAATATCTAAAATTAGCAAAAATACCCAAAAACCTCTTAAAAAAAAACTCTAAACCTCTAAAATAACCAAAAGTATCCTAAAACTTCTAAAATGACCAAAAATGCCCTAGAAACCTCCAAAATGGCCCAAATACCCTAGAAATATACAAAAACAGCTAAAATACTCTCAAAACCTTTAAAATCAAAATAACCTTTAAGATGGCCAAAATATTGCCAAAACCTCTATAATGACTAAAAATAATCCGAAACCTATAAATGACCAAAAATACCCTGAAACCTCTAAATGGCCTTGATTTTAGAGGTTTCGTGGGTGGTTGTTGTTGTTGTTGTTGTTGTTATCATTTTGAGGTTTCGTGATTTGTTTTTAATCATTTTGAGATTTCAAGGCCATTTTGGTCATTTTAGAGGTTCGGGTTATTTTTGGTAATTTAGAGGTTTCATGGGTATTTTTGGTTGCTTCAAGATTTCCGGGATACTTTGGTCATTTTAAAGATTTAGGGTTATCTTTATATTTATATTTTTATTTTTAGAGGTTATGGGGCTATTGAATTTAACATATGGTAAAGAGGGGGACGAAACCAGAGTGGATATTCGGGTGCCCTTGTTAAACGTTGATCTTTGCAGTTTTTGAGCAATTGGTTTTCATCAAAACAAAAAGAGTATTGACCACCATTTTATAAATGATTTGAAAGTTCAATTATCAAAAATTTTAATAGTATAATTGCAATATTTTCATTAGATTCTCATGAAAACTCATAAAAAGGGAACACGGTTTTGACACAGTTTGGTTACAATATCTAAAATTAAACTAAATATTCGATTTCAAGAAAAAATTTTCCTTTACCCTTTTTAAAAAAACAATCCAGCATTTTGCCCTATTTTTCAAATTAATTAGGAAAATGCCCCTCTTTTGAAAATCAATTTTCTCAAAATCAAGTTAAGCCATATAGCGGCGTTTTTAAGAAGTCTATAGTGATGTTTTAAGGACCTATAGTGGCGTTTTGTAACTCGATCTCCATGAAGTTGAGTTATAGGTAAAAAAGAAGAAAAAAAATTGCATGTAACTCAATTTCATGGAAATCCAGTTACAAAACGTCATTATAGGTCCTTAAAACGTTACTAGAGACTCCTTAAAAACGCTGCTAAAGGGCTCTAGATTTTTTTTTTTTTTTTTTTATAACTCGATTTTAAGAAAATCAAGTTTAAAAAAATGAGCATTTCCCTAATTAGTTTGGAAAATGGAGCAAAATGCTGGATTTTTTTTTTTTTTTTTTGAAAGGGGGCATTTGCCCATTTTCTCCTTCAATTTCAAAAAATATTACGCCACACAAGTCTAGCAACAAAACTTGAAATTGTAGACAGGGTTAAGTTTTGGAAAATAGTAATGTCTATCATATTTACTGATTTTAATATTTATAGTAAGATAATGTAGCATTCTCCATTGTTTTTCTTTCAATAAAAAGTATTTCAAGCCCAAGAATGATTAAACAGATGGTCAATCCCACACATGTATTATATGTTGATGTTGAGATATGGTCAAGTTCAACCAAGTCTGCCTTCTAGTTCCACCCTGTCAAGTTCAACCACAACATAACTCTTTATCATTAAACCAAGACACCAATCGATTTCTGGTGTAAGTAGAAATTGAATCTCAAATCTTTTATTCAACCATTAGAAATTTTACCAATTGCGCTACCTGTAACCCACACCAAGGTCATTTCATAGGAAAGGACATAGATGATATGAGGGGATTTGTTTCAGCTAGGTCTCCACTTGCTGGCTGACCTAGTTTTGTCATGGTTGTCGTTTTTAACTTGATTCTCACCACCAAAAAAAAAAAATGTCAGGGGTTTGGGCTTTGTCAAACACACAGTTGGGCTTTTAAGTTCTAAAACAATGGGTTTAGAAAATTTTGAACATATCCTGAATCTCATATCAACATCATTCTTCGTTGTAATTTGAGATGCTATTGTGTATGTCCTCTGTTGTGAGGCAGCCAAATTTAGGTGCTGCTATGTTTTGATTTTTTTTTTTTCCCCGAGTTTTATGCAGAGCTTTAGTCTGTGTTGCTATCTATAATTTTCTAGGAGTGTTACTAAAAATTTCACTCTTAACTATGAACAAGAAAAAACAATAAAACACCGTTTGTCCAAAAAGATAAAACTGTTAGGAACTTGTGAATATAATCATTAAAACCATAATTCTAACACTTCCTATTTTGATATAATGATAAATTATTGATTGCCTCAATATTTATTCTATTAGAAAAAAAAAAAAAAAAAAAAAAAAAAAAAAAAAAGGAATATAATGTGAAAGTATGTAACCATCATTCTAATTTTCCAACAAAAAATGATGTTTATGAAAAGTTTGTGAGGTTTTACTAAATTCGCATTTGTAAGTCGCTGAACTTTAGTGTTATACGGGCAGTGGCCCATTGTAATCATGAATTATCAAATACATTATAATTTTCATTTTACTCCTCTTGAGTCAATGATCTACTTGAGTTGCCAGGTCATAATGGTAACCACAGATTAGTATGAGATCTGAATGTCAAAGTGGAATATATATGAACAAAGGACCTAGACCTGTAAATTTACAATAAGTCTACAGAAACACGAATATTGACAACAAAATTTTATATGGTGAATGACAAAACAGTAGTGGACATATATAAGAATCAATAATAATCTAGCAACTTAATGTATATGAAATTTGTTGTGAAAACTGTTATGTAATTATGTAACATTGCTCGTAAATTTAATCACTTTACCCTTTTAACTTTATTACTGGTAATCTAAAAAATAACACCCAAAAATAAAAAGAATTGAAGAGAAGAAATAGAGACAAAATACTGCTCTATCTCATTTTTCTACATGGTATTTCAACTTTCAATAATAGTCTCTAACGCATGCTTCAATGATCTCTGCTTTGAGTACCTTTGTTGTGGTTCCTGCTGATGACATGTTGGAGTATTTATTGTTTTGGATTCAGAAGGGAACATGCAAAACTCACTAACGACTGGAAAGATCTTCCCCAAGTTGTTAAAACTTATATGCTTCAGAGCCTTGGAAGCCTTGTAAGAGAGAGAGCTAAAAGTCCCTGGGAAGGAGAAAGTAGAATTGGCGCAGCTCTAGCTCCTCATCAGCTAAAAGTCCTTGAATCCGATACCCAACTTTGAGGCTGCTTGATTCACAGACAAATTGACCTGGGTTCTCTAGCATGAGTTCTGCTGCTTTTACTGGCCTTGTGTAGACTTGCAATCTTCCATCAATGAATAAGACCTTCACTACCCCACTTGAGATTATGGAAGGAGCACAAGATGTCACATTCCCCGTGAGTGTGTGTTTGAGAGAGTGAGAGAGAGAGAGAGAGGAGTCTTTAGAGAAATGGATATCTAAATTTCTCTAGAGTCAATGTCAGTAAGATGAGGCATTGGGGTAGTAAAATGTACATTAAAGAAATTGTTTTTAATATTAAATTTACAGTGTGAAACTGACTTCATAATTATATAATTGCTTGTATAATTTACTCATAATGCTCAGAAAAGAAAGAAAAAGAAAAGAAATTGTAACCACTCCTGTTCGATTTGGGCCGAGAGGGATCACATAATGCCAACCTGGATCTCTTTTGGCTCCGGCAAGTAGGCTTGGTTATAAAATAAGTACTCTTAGAAACATTAAGAGGAATATGGCACAGGACACCTTTCAGTTGATCGGCACCCAGGTTTACAGTAACCAGATATCCATTGTCAAATTTTCCATCAATTGTTCCAGTCACCGAACAGCCAAGTGATAGTATTGGAGAAGCTGCATATAAGATAAACATCATAGATCTTTATCGTAGCAACACATGCTAACATATAACCAATCACTTGAAAAACTATATCACATAGGCATAATGCTCAAAATGGGAATTGTGATGCAGGGTGTTAACAAATGTAAAAACTTTATAGAGCAAGTTTATAAATTTCACAGACAGCTTCCCTAGCAAAATTTCTACAGCTGATTGACTTTCTTGATTACAATTTGATGAAGTTAGTGCAAAATTGCAAATGACATCAAATTGCAGTCCACTCCAATTTCTTATATGACATGACCAAGTCATTTATAAGAATAGATAATACAACCTACCTTCTAAATCTCGAATAACTGCCCCCATTCCCGAGGATCCAAGAGAAGTGTAATGTTGAATTTTATCAACCATCTTTTTGGCTTTATTACGTGCTAATTTGCTTGTTTGGTGCTTTGGGAAGCAATTAGGAAGGGACCAATTCATATTGGTTGATGCTATGAGCTATAGCGGAATTCGGTAAGCTAAAGAAGACAAAGGTTTAGTGCAACCTCATCGGAGCAAGAAACTTGGAGGGTTTAGGTACACTAGGTATATTAGGCTTGGAGGGTCTTCTACTATTCATGTATCATAACTTCACTCTTTAGTAGATTATTGACCGCTTGGAGGGCGGCGGAGAGGTTTTACGTTGAGGGCTTCGGTTTCCTCTTCGATAACAAATTGCTGTGTTGTCCTTGTGTTTACATCTCTCTTCCCTTAATATTTGCCATTTAATTTCTGCTGTGAATGCATTTTTATTTGATTTAGATTGTTTATCAATTCTTGTATAAGCTTATATTCATTTTCTGCACATACATTGTTTGATATTAAGTTTGAATTGGTATTTTGTAAATTAGGGGTCTAAATGTTCATAGTGTTTTCAACGCTGTTTGAACTTTCAATTGGTACACTTGTTGTGGTTTAAATACCTAAGTGTGATCCTTGACCCCTTGTGTTTATTTTCCATGGATTGTGCTTTGTATGCCTCTTTGTATGATTTGGTTGATGATAAATGTAGCATGTCACGTGTTTGTAAAAATGCCTCCATGAGTGATAATCCTCATAATTGTGATACTATGTTACATGAATCTTTGGATGTTGTTGATATTCCTAACATCAAACTCTTGATGAAAAAGGCTAAGAAGTTTAATAAGAATTTGAGCAAGTTATTTTGTGAAAAGGATAATTTGATTACTAAGCTCAATGAATCCAGTAAATTGGTTGAGAAATTTAAGAAACTTGCTGAAAATTCTATTAAAAAGCTAAAAGAGTTTGAATGTTTGAATATAGACTTGGATGCTAAACTTGTTTTGTCTAACAAACTTGTTGATAATCTTAAATGTGAAAATGAATCTCTTAAGATGCATGCTAAGTGTTTAATTGCTGAACCTGTTACTAAAAAGGAAGAAAATATATATTGCAATCATGTTGTGGTACCCGATTGTGTTCCTATTGTGTGTTCTACCTCAAAGGACAAATCAGTGTATATTCCTCCACACAAAAGAAATCAAAAAGTGGAGAGAAAGGCTCTTAAGCCTAAGGCTCTGTTTAGGTCCCATCCTAGGGAATTGAGTGGATCTAAGTTTGTTCCTAGTTGCCACCATTGTAGTGTGATTGGTCATATAAGACCTCAATGTCATAAGTTGAAGTGAGAACAAACCCATGTTGCTAGCTCCCTTCCCAAAAGGCCTAGTGAACCTAAACACACTGTTTGTCACCATTGTGGTGTTTTTGGTTATCTAAGACCTCATTGCTCTAAGTTTCATGCTCTTAAAAAAATTAAAAAAAAAAAAAAAAAAAAAAAAAGAGAAACTTGAACTTAATGGAAGTTGTGTTAAAAAGGGTAAACCGAATTTAAGTGAAAATAGCATGTTGTTAAAGAAAGTGTTTAATGGTCTTAACTCTTTGACTATGTGCATCTCCGGTTATCATTCTTCTGACCCTTGTCTCACTTCTCATGAGACACTCATTCCAAACAATCGTTTTATTTGGATGATGAAGGGTTCCTCTGGTTAAGCTTTTGCTCTTTTGGTCCTTGATATAATTCTTTCGATCTTTGTAGGACCCTTCATGCATTAAATGTCATATCTTTATGTATTTATGCATCTTGCATTTATTTGTATGCATTGTTTTGTTTTTTTTTATTTATTTATTTTTTTATCTTACTTTTATGTTTCGGTTTTGTGTGAGTGAAAAATCCAAAATCATATAAAACAATCGTTTTATTTGGATGATGAAGGGTTCCTCTGGTTAAGCTTTTGCTCTTTTGGTCCTTGATATAATTCTTTCGAGCTTTGTAGGACCCTTCATGCATTAAATGTCATATCTTTATGTATTTATGCATCTTGCATTTATTTGTATGCATTGTTTTGTTTTTTTTTATTTATTTATTTTTTTATCTTACTTTTATGTTTCGGTTTTGTGTGAGTGAAAAATCCAAAATCATATAAAAAGTGAAAAATTCAAAAAATTTGATCGTATATGTTTAAGCACATATCACATGTGAGTTTTGCTTTGTACCTCTGTACAATTGGCTTTGTGCATTTACGAGTTTAGCTTGTTATTTATGCACATATATCTATGTGAAAAAAATATTGACATCTTTGTGTGATTGTTGTAAATTGATCTTCAAGCTTGTCATGAATGATTAGTCAATGGTCATGTTGGTTTTGATACATGTGTAGACTTGTGCCTATATATCTTCCCACACTTTTATTTTTTTGTATTTTTTACTTAAAGAGCTCAACAAATGTAAATCTCAAAATGAAAAGAGATAATGAGTTGTAAAAGTCGTTGCATATACTAGTATTTGACTAGGAAAAAGAGAAAGCGACTTTTATGAAAATGTATGGTGCCCAAAAGCCAAAGGCTTGTTCATCAAATTGAAATATCAAAATTTCAGGTATCGATCTCAAAATGAGATGTATTAATTCAAAATGATCAAATGTTATGAATTGTAAAGAAGCCAAATGAAAGACTTCAAAGTTTTGTAATCATTTTCTTGTAGAAGGTCATATATGTTTATTTCTATAATTGAGATAGACCACTTGTCTTAGTACTAGTTGTATATAACTTGATTGAATTGATCATTGAAGTTTTACTATAGACTATGGACTATTCAACATTTGATACTCACATACACATCACATGCCTAATGTTCAATAAATGCCTTATTCATTTGTTCGATTGTACTTGTTTAAATTTGATGTGTGTGTGCTCAACTTTATATGGATCAATCTAAAAATATTTTTGATTAGCTTATATGTTTTTGAAAGTGATTTTTATCATTCTGTGTTCTTGTTTAGTGCTTACTTTATTTCTCATAGTTTAAACATGTTCTGAGTTGAAAAACAAGTGTCAGAATTTTTGGCAACTTGTAAGCTGCGAATCCAAGCTGTGAGTTTTGGCTACTTGTTTTGGCAACTTGCAAGCCACGAGCTCTAGTAGTGAGTTTACACAATAGGTTTGGCGACTCGCCCAGTTGCAAAATGCCCAGAAATAGCTTTTTAAAGGGCTTTTCGAGGGAAACTTGTTTTAAACCTCTCCCATCCTTTTTTAAACCCCTCTTTCAATATTTTTACATCAAAACTCAATCAATTTGAATGGTTTTTAATTCCATTATCATCTCTAAGGTCATTCTAAACTCTTTTCATTGTTTTGGATCCTTAGAATATGTTTTGGAGAGTTGTGTGCTCTTGATTGAGATTTTCATCATAGGGGTTGGGGAAACTTAATTTTTGTCAAATTTTTGTATGTGATTGGTTTCTTTTGTTGATTTGCTTTGGATATTTGCCCCTTGTGGCAAAAAGAACATGTATTAAGGGTGGATTTCATGATATTCTTGCATTGTTTCACATTGTTTTTCATAGTGTGCATGCTAAGTGTTTGATAAAATGCCTCTTAGGCATTTTCGCTTGTTTAGCCTCTGATGAGTATCAAACCTTGGGGTTTCTCATGTTTCCTTATTAAGAACATGTTTGGATCATTGGTTGTGTATTTAACACACATTTCTCCACATGTGCATTTTTCATGCATTACACATAGCCACCTCTTGTACACACCTTTGCTACCTTTGTCATGCATTGGTCCATACATTGTCTCTTTATCCTAGCATGTCATGTTTACCTTATGCTTTATAATATTTTGTCTTGTCTTAGGTTTGAGCTTCATTTTCTCATTCATCTAGCACCCCTCATGCATCATAATCATTGTTCATATCTTCATCTCTTACCTTTGTTTCTCCTTGACCCTTTGTCTATTTCTGAAAAAAAGGGGGAGAGTATACTCTAAAGAGTATATCAAAAAGTTTTTTTTTTTTTTTTAATTTCTATATGACCCTTATGCACATTCTTAGGATGAGAAATTCTATTTCTCGTGCACATTTGTAAAGGGAGAGATATTCCATAGGGGAGATGCATATACCAAGGGGAAGAAGACATTGAGCTAATAAGAAAACTTTGTTTTAGTGTTTGGTGTTTGATCAAGTTGCTCACATGTTTAACATTATGTTTACTTGATCACAATTTACCTGTTACATCATACTTGTCCTTTTATGACTTACTTTACCTTGAAGGTCTAATGTATTTTGTATATGTGTTTCAGGTTACAGGTATATGTTCCAAGTGCATCATAGCTTCTCATCATTTTGAAGGGGAGAAACTTTAAACACTTTTAGTTTATTTAAAATATTTATAGCTTGTACCTATTGCTTTTGTAAGCTTTTAAGGTTTTTAGGTCATTGTATCCATGCTATGTAGCTTTTGTACTAGATGGTAAATTTCATGCATTTTTCTCTCAATACACCACTCTTGTGCCCTTGTAGGATCTTGTTCCTAGATGCATATATGTTTTGTGCATTGGTTAAGTGTTGGACATGCAAATGATACTTTGCAAATAAACTTATCAGCTTGCATGTCCGGATGTTCATTCCTTGAGTGAATGAACATTGTGATCACTAGTATATAGTGATTGCTATTTTGGTCAAGCCATGGTTTATTGTTTTATCCCATTTTTGCTTGATCACATTGTGCTTGCTCTATATGCATTACAAGCTTTTGCATACAATGAACTTATTGTGTTATTATGTTTTAGGAGATTTTTTTGTCATATGGTTCAAGAGCTTCACAGATTCTAGAGTTAGGTGTGAGTGAGTTTTTCAACTGTTCCCAACTCACGCGTTAGGTCTAGAGTTTGTTGTAAGGTTTTGTCATAGAATAGCCAAAGGAAGAGATTGTAAAGTTGAATTTTATCAACCATCTTGTTGGCTTTATTCCATACCAATTTGCTTGTATTTCAGCACTTAGAAACTCTGTATTTATGTCGGATTTATGTAAAGGTAATGAGTGAGAGAGTGTGAAGAAATGCTCAAAATTGTGCAAGGATGTAGGGCTTTGCGGCTGAGACTCGCAAGTGACTTGCGACTGGCAAGCCGCCAAATGTAGCACACAAGTGAAGCGTGCGAGAAGATAAACAGTTGTGCCAGTTGGAGCACTACAGGACAAAAAGTCCAGCCTGGCTGTTCTATTATCTCGCTGCTTAAACTCGCGACTCAACCAAGTTATAAGGCCAAGTCGCCAACCAGCTCTGTTTTGAAAAACCTGACTTTTCGCATTCCTATCTCACCCTAGTGTAAATACCCCTCATACCCATGAAATGTAGAGAACTTCTAGAGAGAATTTTGAGAGAGAAATCCTAAAGAAAAACAAGATTGGTTCATCCACAATCTTTACATAAAAACTATTCAAATTCCTCTACTCTCATCCTCTCTATTGTTACATCTTTGAGAGATTCTTACCCAAATCCTTTTCTCACCATACCCACATCTGTGAGAAGGTTGTTTGGTGCTTTGGGAAGTAGATAGGAAGAGACCAATTCATATTGGTTGATGCTATAGGCTATGGAGGAATCCGGTAAGCTAAAGAAGACAAAGGTTTGGTGTAACCTCATTGGAGCAAGAAGTTTGAAGGACTTAGGTGCATTGGGTAGATTAGGCTTGGAGGGTCTTCTGCTATTCATGTATCCCAACTTCATTTTTTAGCAGATTATTGACTGTTTGGAGGGCAGCAGAGAGGTTTTACGCCAAGAACTTCGATTTCCTCTTCGATAACACATCACTGTATTGTCCTTGTGTTTACATCTCTCTTCCCTTAATCTTTGCTATTTAATTTTTGCTGTGGATATATTTTTATTTGATTTAGATTGTTTATCAATTCTGGTATAAGATTATATTCATTTTCCACACATATATTGTTTGATATTAAGCTTGAATTAGTATTTTGTAAATTGGGGGTCTAAATATTCATAGTGTTTTCAACGTTATTTGAACTTTTGAGAAGAAAAACAGCTCTGTCAACATTTATTTTATCGTAAAAGTTCGATTATGTGTTAAAACACAAGAGCTGTTTAAACCTCCAAATTAAAAGATTACGACTCGATTAATTTTACTCTAACTTAAACTAAGTACGGAATAGAGTAAATGCGAGCGGATAAAAAATAAAACTATTCTAAGCCATATTCATTAAAAAACAGTAATAAAATAAAAGATAAAAGAGTAGGGAAGAAGAGTGCAAACACAAGATAACACACCGATGTGTTATTGGAGAGGAAAATCGAAGTACCCGGCGTAAAACCTCTCTGCCACCCTCCAAGCGGTAAATTGATCTACTAGACAATAAGCTGGGATACATGAATAGTAAGAGACCCTCCAAGCTCCTACTTTAACAAGGCTTCTCGGAACTGTGTCTTGTCTAGCTTTTTGAATCCCGCAATACGCCCGATTGCATCTGCAAAAGTTTGTATTCTTCCAATACTTCCCAGCAACACCAAAACATCACTTGACACTCAAAATGAGTGTGGTAAGTGTTTGGCTATCAACCTCTTAAAGATTTAGAAATGGAGAGGTAGGAGTTGAGGAAAACCACAATGGATTGTATAGAGAATTGTGGGTATAACAATCTCTAACTCTCAAGGGTTGTGGTTAGGGTTTTCTCTCTGAAAAGCATCCTTAACATATGTGGGTAATGATGGTATATATAGTGTGGGTGAGGATGTAGTGGAGCAAATATGATAGAATAGCAAAACAGAATATTTTGTGGATATCTCATGAGAAGGCCATACTCACGAGACACTCGCAAAAACTAGCTGTCACCATCCTGTCATAACTCTTCACATTCCAGTCGTGCTGAGCATATACTTCACTTCGTGGGAAGGCTACTCACTGGCTACCTGCGAAAACTTCTTGGTCTTCAATTTGCCTTGAGTCTTCACACTCTCTCTCATACACATAACCCTTACAAAGAAATCTTACATAAAATACAGGGTACATAAGATTGAACATAATTAAAATCAAAGTTGGCAGGGAATAAAAGCTAACACAAAATAGTTGTAAATCACAACTTTACAATCTCCCTCTTTGGCTATTCTGTGACAAAACCCCTAAAACAGACTCTAGACTTAAACGTAAATTTAGGAACAATGGAAAAACTCACACACACCTAATCTAGAAGCTGTGAATCACTTGCATGTATATACCTATAACCTGAAACACTCACACACAAACAAAACTTTCATTAAGCTTATGACAAGTTAAATACATGATATGTATATAAGCAAGTAAAGTGCAATCAATGCAATAAACACTATATAAACAATTTAGCATATCTTGATCAAACAGGGTCAGTCATTAAAGAATGACTACAATGAACATTTTGCTAGAAAATGATCATCTAGACATGCAATGCAATAAAAACCAATGCAAAGATCAATTGTATGTCTAACACACAACCAATGCAAAATACAAGAAGTATTTGCATCAAGGATATGTTGGTTATATTTGGTTTTGTATCTCATACAAAACACATAGCGGAAGCAACAAACAAAAAACTATTTCATTCATGATTGATAACTTGCATTATGTAAATTTCAGAATTTGCATACCTTGGTGCGGTGAAATTCAAAACAAAAGATTATAAGTCCTTGAGAACGCTTTTAATCTTCACTCCAATTCCACTTTACGCCCAAGAAGTGTGGTCTCTCAATCAATTTCCAAGAGAGAATAACTAAGTGGTTTCACTCGCACATACACACCACTTCACAATGGTGTCTCTCTTTTTTATCTAATCTCTAATAAAAATTCTGTATGTCTCTCCCTTTATATATAATTGATTATCTAATTGGGCTGGCCCATTGGGCCTTTCCAATTGGGCTTTAATGTGTGGCTTGGAGTGGGACCAAAAGGACCAATAAGACACTAGCTCCAATGGGCCTTGGGCTTTTCTGTCAACTCTTGACAAGTCCAAAGTTACCATTAATTATATTTAATACCACTATATAAATATAATTGCACTCTAGGTCTTATTAATAAATTATATCCCAAAACTTTATTATACACGCAACCCCTTCATAAAATATTCGTAGTAATTCAAAGTCATAAATATAGACTGTCACTTTGAAGATTACTACGTCTTAATCCTTGAGTACCCGATTTAATCCTTTTAAGTTATTCATTATATATTTATGAAATCTAATTTCATAAATATATACTTTAGTAATTTCTTACCAAAGTGGTTAGGCCTAACTCTCTGAATAACTAAACCCATTAAACTTATCTCAAGGGAATATTTTAAATCTCTGTTAAGAGACTATGAATTCCATCTTGAGAATATATGTTCCATCAACACGCAATGTGGCTGCCCAACATACTGAGGTTTTGACCGTTACTTTAGATCTCACTCCTGATATATCAAAGCAACCTACACTTCATGATTAGGTCCATTATTCTCTCAGGATTAAGAGTTCATGCAAATATAAGTCGTGAGATTTATTATTCAATTGACAATCGTTAGGAGAATAATAAATCTCACAGCGGTCCAGTTCAATATGTCTTAACTCTTAAAACATATTAACACATCAACTAGAAGTCTCCACTCCCATGATCAAGACAAATCATCTTAGTTGATATGTTATAATCTTCGCAGATGAAATGCCCAATTTCATCACCAACTATGAACTAAAATTCTGAGTTTACAAAGAACTTGTGACTTATATCTTCTGTGACTAAATCACATAAATCACATACTATGCATCTCATGGACTAAATGATAATGTCCAAATATTCATGTTACCATTATTTTAGATAATAATAAAACAACTTTATTCATCACAACATTAAGTCATACATAATGTCATACATAGCATCATACAATAGGATTTAAGGGCATTAATCCTAACAATCTCCCACTTGCCCTAATGACTATTGTGCACTAATCTAACTCCCATTCGCTCCAAATGTGACTCGAAGGTCCTTTGAGGCAAGGCTTTGGTAAAGGGATCTGCTAGATTATTTGCACTTTCAATCTTTGCTACCACCACATCTCCACGAGCAATAATATCTCTAATGATGTGATACTTTCTCTCAATGTGCTTTCCTTTCATGTGGTTCCTTGGATCTTTTGATTGTGCAACTGCACCACTATTGTCGCAAAACAATGTGATGGGAACTTGTTCCATTCTCATTACACCAAGGTCAGAAACGAATTTCTTGAGCCATACAGCTTCTTTTGCTGCTTCACAAGCAGCAACATATTCTGCTTCCATGGTGGAGTCCGCAATACAAGATTGTTTGACACTCCTCCATGTTATGGCTCCACCTTCTAAGGTGAATACACATCCTTATGTGAACTTTCTGAAATCTAGATCCGACTGAAAATCTGAATCTGTATAGCCAATAGGTATCAAATCCTCACACCGATAAACAAGCATATAATCTCTCGTTCTCCGTAGATACTTGAGAATATGCTTTACAGCTTGCCAATGTTTTGGTCCTGGATTTGATTGATATCGGCTGACCATGCCTACTGAATAACAAATATCTGGTCTAGTACAAAGCATGGCATACATGAGACTTCCTACTGCAGAAGCATAAGGAACTTGTCTCATCATATCTTTTTCCTCTTGAGTTTTGGGCCTTTGGTCATCAGATAGAGGAACTTCATGTCTGAAAGGAAGTAATCCCTTCTTGGAGTTTTGCATGCTAAACCGTTCTAGAACCTTATCTATATATCCAGCCTGTGATAAGCCTAACATCCTATTCTTGCGATCTCACCAAAGCTTGATCCCTAGAATAAAATTAGCCTCACCCAAGTCCTTCATATCAAATTGGTTTGACAACCAAACCTTTACTGATGACATTACCCCTACATCATTTCCAATGAGTAGAATGTCATCAACGTAAAGTACTAGGAACATTACTACTTTATCTCGATGTCTTTTGTACACACATGGTTCATCAAGATTTTGTTCAAAACCAAATGACTTGATTGCTTGATCAAATCTGATGTTTCATGACCTAGATGCTTGTTTAAGTCCATAAATGGACCTTTTTAACTTGCATACCATATGCTCTTGGTTCTTTGCTATGAAACCTTCTGGTTGCGTCATATAGATTTCTTCTTCAAGATTGCCATTAAGAAATGCAGTCTTGACATCCATTTGCCAAATCTCATAATCATAATGAGAAGCAATGGATAAGAGAATTCTGATAGATTTAAGCATAGCTACTGACGAAAAAGTTTCATCATAGTCAATACCTTCTTTTTGTGTATACCCTTTCGCCACTAGTCTTGCTTTAAAGGTTTCAACCTTTCCATCTACCCCTCTCTTCCTCTTGTAAACCCATTTGCAACCAACAGGTTTAATGCCATTAGGCGCCTTTACAAGATCCCAAACTTGATTGGAATACATAGAATCTAATTCAGATTTCATAGCTTTGATCCAATGATGTGCATCTATGTCATTCATTGCCTCTTCATAAGTGTAGGGATCCGATTCAGCCTCTTCTGAGATAGCTTCATAAGTTTCTCCCAAACCTATGAATCTTATGGGAGGCCGAACAATTCTCCCACTACGACGAGGCACCTGTGTACTAGACATCTCATGAGTAGTATCTTGTGGTGTATCCAATACAACCACATCATTCCTAATTTCAACTATTGGTTGTTCAACTAAAGGTTCATTCATTTCAGCCAAAACAACTTTATTTCTAGGATCAAAATTATTCATATAATCATCTTCCAAAAATTTGGCATGTGTGCTAACAAACACTTTGTTATCTTTATGATTATAGAATAAATAACCCTTTGTTTCTTTTGAATACCCTAAAAACATGCATACTTCGGTTTTAGATTCCAACTTATCAGACTTCCTTTTCAACACATGTGCTGGACATCCCCAAATGTGGAGATATTTCATACTAGGCTTACGCCCACTCCACAATTCCTTTGGTGTGTTGGGAACAGATTTTGATGGAACTAAATTCAAAATATGCATTGCAGTTTTTAGTGCATATCCCCAAAAAGAAACTGGTAAAGTTGAGTAACTCATCATGGACCTAACCATTTCCAAAAGAGTCCTATTCCTTCTTTCTGCTACACCATTCTGTTGGGGAGTTCCAGGTACAGTCAATTGGGATATAATCCCATTTTGAGTTAAGTAATCCTTGAAATCCCCAAGAAGGTATTCGCCACCACGATCAGATCGAATGTCTTTTATGCGTTTACCTAATTGATTCTCAACTTCAGCCCTAAACTCTTTGAACTTTTCAAAGGTTTCGGACTTTCGTCTCATTAGGTACACATAACCATATCTAGAGTAATCATCAGTAAAAGTGATGAAGTACTCATAACCTCCTTTTGCTTGGGTTGACATAGGACCACATACATCTGTATGAACTAATTCAAGCAATTCTTGGGCTCTTCTACCTTTTGCTTTAAAAGGTCGTTTGGTCATTTTTCCTTCCAAACAAGATTCACAAACTGGAAATTCATCAAAGTCTAATGGCTCTAAAAGTCCATCTTTGATCAGTCTTTGAATTCTATTTGGATTAATATGACCCAAACGCAAGTGCCAAAGATATGCTTCATTAGTAGAAGGAAACTTTCTCTTTAATGATTTTACATGAGAGTTATGATCTAATTCAGAATTATATAATTCATGCTTATCAGGAGTTAAAATATAAAGATCATCCACAATATTGCCAGAACAGATAAACACTTTATCCTTCTTTATTACAACATTGTCTTTTAGGATAACATAATATCCATGTTTACCTAAATAAGTTGCAGAAATTAAATTTCTACGAACATTAGGTACATACAAACAGTCTTCCAATACTAAAACTCTAGATTCAAAACATAAATTAAACACTCCAATAGCTACAACTGGAATCCTGCTCCCATCAGCCAAGGTAAGAAACATTTCCCCTTCATTCAGCTTTCTGGTCTCCTGAAACCCCTGCAAGGATTTGCAGATATGATTAGTACAACCTGAATCCACACACCAGGAATCTGTGGGATTCTGTACCAAACATGTTTCAAGAAGGAATATGCTTTTCATACCTCTATTCTTGGCAGCCTTAAATATTGGACAATTCCTCTTCCAATGTCCTTTCTCACCACAATGGAAACACTTTCCTTTGATTTTCTTTCCTTTGTTGGCAACTCCTAAGGCAACTTGTTTACCATCTTTCTTAGTGAAGTTCTTCTTCTTCTTCTTCTTACCTTTTCCTTTCGACTTAGGTTGAGAAGTAGAAGCTTCACCAACATTGGCTTCAACACTAGAAGTACCAAGGATGCCTTCCGCCGCTACCAACTCATTCATCAATTCAGACAATGTATAAATTTTTTTGTTCATATTATAGTTAAGTCTAAATTCCTTGAATGATTCTAGTAGTGACTGGAGTATCATATCCACTTGGGATTCTCTATTAATATCGGCACCTAAAACTTCTAATGTATTCAGATTAGAGATCATCCTAAGACAATGCTCCCTCACTGAAGTACCTTCAGCCATTTTGGTATTATAAATTTGCCTCATAGTTTCTTGCCTAGCAGAACGGCCTTGCTCACCAAACATCTCCTTCAGACTGAGCATAATGTCCGAAGCTAGTTCTACATCTTGCATTTGATGCTGTAGAACATTTGAAATAGATGCTAGGATATAGCACTTAGCCATCTCATTAGATTTTTGCCAACGATCATATCGCTGTTTTTCCTCAAGAGGAGCATCTAATGATGGAAAGCTAGGACATGGTTGAGTAAGCACATATTTGTGCTCTTCAGCCGTAAGAACAATGTCCAAGTTTCTTTTCCAGTCAACATAGTTGGATTCAGTCAGTTTGTTTTGATTAAGTATAGCAACAAGTGGGCTAAATGATGCCATGATTTTAAATCTGAAATTAACAAACATGAATATAATAAGTAAACTAAACATTATCAATTTAGCATATAAACATATATTATGGAACCTTATAAAACCATAAAATAATATATGCAACGACAAACCAATCCATGTCTATAATTCCTTGGTAGCAAGTTTATTATAAACACATTAATTGATTGAGAACTATTCTCATTATTAGTGCTATCATGATAACTCTTATCATACACTAATAATATGCCGCATTAGCTTTAGCCTCTAAGTGACAATGACATAGCTCCTTTGGGAGGTTAACATTGCACTCAGTCTAGTGTACACCATTATCTAGAATCATGTGTAACCACATTTCATCTCCCTTATAATGTTTAAACTTGTAGTACCATGGAACAAAACACCCTCCTTTGGGATCGCGAGGCATATACGCCAAGACAAGGTGCTTGTCCACACTACTTTAAACAGGTTAGTTCAATCTCGTAGGACTTGAAGTAAACACCCTCCTTTGGGATCACAAGGCATATACGCCAAGATAAGGTGCTTACCCACACTACAATGAACCGATAATGGAGGCCATGAGATCCAACCCTTGTATCTCTCTCCCACTAGATATTTTAAATTAAAGGTTTTTATGTTCAAAAGCCATAATAATGCTAGAAACCCTTAAAAACAAAATCCTAATCACATTAGGAATAAATTTCATTAAAGTATTTAAATAGGAAACCAAAATACTTTATTCTAGCATTAATATACTGTTTGATCATGAAAACATATATTATTAAACTAACATATACCATGGCACCGATACTATAAATCATGGCACATTAATTCCAGCACTTGATCACAAACGGATCTAATGGAATTAAAACATGTTTATAAGATGACCAAGGAAACAAATATCAACATAAGGATTTAATCTTGATAACATATAAATCATATCATCCTTTTATCTATTATATGCGGATTCAATAGATATAAGGTACTTCAATCCTTATGAAATGCGAATTCCACATTATCAATATATATATATATATATACCGATTCAATATGAAATAAAGTATTTAAATCCTTGATGCATACAAACTCCATGAACACATTATTCGAACCAATGTATATCTCATATACATTGATAGCATC
Organism: Quercus variabilis; assembly: GCA_030445155.1. NCBI lineage: Eukaryota > Viridiplantae > Streptophyta > Magnoliopsida > Fagales > Fagaceae > Quercus > Quercus variabilis. The sequence continues at coordinate 84,143,050 of CP129448.1, read as the reverse complement.
ACCAACGGTTATCAAGAACTTGCATATAAAACAATTTGAAAACATGTTACTGACATAATGATAATGCCATATGGGTCCACGAAACCATGCAAGATCAAAAGCCTTTTATTAATAAAACCATGCAAGCCTTATATTTATAACCGAGCAGTGCATGCATGTGACAGTTATATAACAGTTACATTCAATGTGACAGTTATATAACAGTTATATTCAATGCACGCTAATAACATAGATGACAAAAACGAATATCATCATCAACTATGAATCCACATATATATTAATAAACTCAATCAACGAAACAACGTTGAACATCATCATGTGAACGAATTCATTGAAGCAATATTAATATAATATAGAAACAAACAACGCTGTCATGTGCATTAACATCATCAAGAAACCGTTTTTCTTTTATTCTAAAATTCAATCACATGCTATACAATCATGATATGAAAACCTGGCTCTGATACCAATTGTTGGTTATATTTGGTTTTGTATCTCATACAAAACACATAGCGGAAGCAACAAACAAAAAACTATTTCATTCATGATTGATAACTTGCATCATGTAAATTTCAGAATTTGCGTACCTTGGTGCGGTGAAATTCAAAACAAAAGATTATAAGTCCTTGGGAACGCTTTTAATCTTCACTCCAATTCCACTTTACGCCCAAGAAGTGTGGTCTCTCAATCAATTTCCAAGGGAGAATAACTGAGTGGTTTCACTCGCACATACACACCACTTCACAATGGTGTCTCTCTTTTTTATCTAATCTCTAATAAAAATTTTGTATGTCTCTCCCTTTATATATAATTGATTATCTAATTGGGCTGGCCCATTGGGCCTTTCCAATTGGGCTTTAATGTGTGGCTTGGAGTGGGACCAAAAGGACCAATAAGACACTAGCTCCAATGGGCCTTGGGCTTTTCTGTCAACTCTTGACAAGTCCAAAGTTACCATTAATTATATTTAATACCACTATATAAATATAATTGCACTCTAGGTCTTATTAATAAATTATATCCCAAAACTTTATTATACACGCAACCCCTTCATAAAATATTCGTAGTAATTCAAAGTCATAAATATAGACTGTCACTTTGAAGATTACTATGTCTTAATCCTTGAGTACCCGATTTAATCCTTTTAAGTTATTCATTATATATTTATGAAATCTAATTTCATAAATATATACTTTAGTAATTTCTTACCAAAGTGGTTAGGCCTAACTCTCTGAATAACTAAACCCATTAAACTTATCTCAAGGGAATATTTTAAATCTCTGTTAAGAGACTATGAATTTCATCTTGAGAATATATGTTCCATCAACACACAATGTGGCTGCCCAACATACTGAGGTTTTGACCGTTACTTTAGATCTCACTCCTGATATATCAAAGCAACCTACACTTCATGATTAGGTCCATTATTCTCTCAGGATTAAGAGTTCATGCAAATATAAGTCGTGAGATTTATTATTCAATTAACAGTCGTTAGGAGAATAATAAATCTCACAGCGGTCCAGTTCAATATGTCTTAACTCTTAAAACATATTAACACATCAACTAGAAGTCTCCACTCCCATGATCAAGACAAATCATCTTAGTTGATATGTTATAATCTTCGCAGATGAAATGCCCAATTTCATCACCGACTATGAACTAAAATTCTGAGTTTACAAAGAACTTGTGACTTATATCTTCAGTGACTAAATCACATAAATCACATACTATGCATCTCATGGACTAAATGATAATGTCCAAATATTCATGTTACCATTATTTTAGATAATAATAAAACAACTTTATTCATCACAACATTAAGTCATACATAATGTCATACATAATGTCATACATAGCATCATACAATAGGATTTAAGGGCATTAATCCTAACAGGATATAAGATCCAATAAGGGTACAAGTGTGTAGTACTCAAGATAATTCAACAACATCTAAAAGTACTAAAAAAAATGCTATAAAGCGGTGATATAAACAAAGTACTGAATGTTAAACTAATATAAAACCAATGTACTTAAAACTTTAAAAGAAAGCAACGTAAATATCCAAGAGTTGTAAAAACTAATAAAGTTTAAAACTAACATAAACCGCTAAACCACCAAAAATAAACCAATATCTATGATGTGTTCTGCTCCCCCTCAAACTGTATAGTCTCCCCCTCAAACTTTTCTCCTCCTTTTTGAATGGAATGGCCAAAAAGGCTAGAACTGGTCAGACTCTGAATTAGATTTGTGCTCCATCGACATGTCCTTAATTTGTGAAGATAATATAGTAATTTGTCCTTGGATGTAAGCAAACTGATCGAAGGTATGCTACACATGGGACTCGAGCATGCCATACATCTGCTCTACCCTAGCAATAAGGTAATCAATAAGATTGGGCCCCCATGCTTGTGCTTGGGAGGATGGTTGAGTAGAAGTCTCTGGTGTTGAGGTGAATCAGTCATTCTCTTCCTCAGTAACTCCACTCTCTTCCTCAACATTATCCCTTGGTATTTGAGAAATGCTGGTTCTTGATTCGGTGATGCGGGCTTTGTTTCTGGTCACTATGTTAGCCCCAATGGGATAGTCCCTTGGCACGATGGTAAGGCCACTTGGAATCTTCAGTTTTTCCTTGCAATGAGATCCATGATGAGAGTAGGGAAGGGCAAGACTATCTTGGAGTTCCTTTTGGTGATGTTTTTGGGTAGAAGGTGTTATATGTGTCCACAGATGTCGATCTCTTTATGAGTGTAGAGATCATATAGGAAAATGGTCCTTGGAGTGGCCAAAAAGGTCAAGTTCATCATCGGTATAGATTATGGATCATTACACAGGCCATTGTCCTCATCTCTGCGTTGAAGGGGATAATGTTCATTGACTTCTTGTTGAGAGAGCCACTATAGAGCTCTACCATTGGCTTAAGAGAGCCCAATCTGTCATCATACTATATGGAGATTGGCTGAAAAGATGGATGAACTTCTAAGAATTCTTGGATGGAGTCCCTTGTGATAACAAATTCCTTGTGTCGCACCCAACAGATAATGTGATCTTCATCCACAGTGGCATTGGAGAAGAATTCTCGTATTATTTCCTCATAAACATTGCTACTTGGATTCAGCAATTCTGTCCAAGTTCTCTCCTTGAACACTTCAAGTATGGAAGTGTTCTCAAGAGTCTCCAATCGAACAACCCTTTTCATAATGATTGTTGCTCTTTTGCGGCAATCATTATATGCCATGTCTGCCTCAATGGACTTGGAGTTGTCGAAGTCCGTGCGTAGACGTTTGGAGGAGTTTTTGGAAGCAGAGTTCTTGGTGGGAGACATTTTCACATAATAAAAAAAAAAAAAAAAAAAAAAAAAAAAAAAAAAAAAAAAAACAAGTGCACACCACAAAACACGAACACAAACTTGATTATTGTCAAGTTAGTCCATAAACATAAGCACAAAATCTTAAAAAGGAACAAAACAGTGTCAAATGAACATAGTATAAGTGCTAAAGCATGTAATCATAATTAAAATGCAAAAAAATGACAACTGTGCTTGTGTGTGCATCAAGTGTGCATGTGGTGTGCATTGTGATGCATGTGCAAGGCATGGCTAAACACATTAGGCTCAAAGTGTGTAAAACACACAACCTATGATCAAAACATGATAAACAAGTTCAATCAAGGTAAATCCCAAAATTTGGAACTCAATGGGGTCCAAAACAACACAAAAATGCCACTTGAGCATTTTATCAAACACTTGATATGCAACACTGTACATAACATGTGGTCAATGTATAAAAACATGGGTAAATCTACCTAAATACATGTTAAAATTGCCACATGGGGCCAACACAATCACAAACAAGATAAATGGGACAAAGCCCAATCAAGAATATGAAATTTTTTTGACCAATATCAATGTTCCCAATCCCTTTTTCAAAAATCCCCAAATCAAGTAAACCTAGAAATTTTTTAGCAAAATCTAAGAGAAAGAATGAAAAGATTGTTAAAAACATACCTTGGAGATGATTTTGCAGTGATTGAACTTAAAATTGATTGGGTTTTTGAGTGAAAAACTGTTTGGGGTTGAGAGAGGTACTAGGAAGGCAAAAAGAGGTAAACTAAAGTGAGTTTGAAAATCTGTCACATCAGCCCTTTAAAACTGAAAACATGTGTTTTTCTGGGTTATATACTCGCAAAGTTACTCGCGAAAAATGCATCTGAAGCACAAAACTTCTCGCAGGAAGTTTTTACTCACGAAACAGTCATGAGACAGTCATGAAAGTCTTTGTTTGAATTTTGTGTTTTCATGTTTTGTCTTAACCTATTTTTGCGGGAAGAGCTTAGTCGCAAGCTTCTTGTGAAAATGCCTCTAAAGAAGTTTTTGATGAAAAACATGAAAAATGCACTTTGAACAAAAACTTAAAATACGAAAGCATAAAAACACTTTTAAAAACATATAAAATACTCAAAAATCTTTTTGGGTTTGATTGACAAGCATTTGAACATATACAACACAATTGATCATGTACAATCATACAAATGAAATAAGTATTCATTGAACAAAAGTCTTGTGTGTGAGTATCAAATGTGGAATAGTCCATAGTCCAAAGTGAAGCTTCAATGATGAATTCAATCAAGTCATACACAATTGGTACTAGGTTAAGAGATCTATCTCAATTATAGGAATGAACATTTATGACCTCCGACAAAAATGATTACATATCTTTGAAACTTTTCATCTTGGCTTCTTTACAATACATAATATTTGATCATTTTTTAACAATACATCTCATTTTGAGATCGGTGCTTGAAATTTTAATATTTCATTTTTTTTAGTATAAGTCTTTGGCTTTTTGGGCAGCATACATTTTAATACAAGTCGCTTTTTTCTTTTTTTAAATCAAATACTAGTATGTGCGATGGCTTTTGCAACTTATTATCTCTTTTCATTTTGAGATTTACATTCGTGGAGCTCTTTAAGTATAAAAAAAAAAAAGAAAAAAAGTGGGAAGATATACAGGCACAAGTCTATACATGTATCAAAACTGTCAAGACTATTGACCAATCATTTATGACAAGCTTGAAGATCAATTTACAACAGTCACACATAGATTTCAAGATTCGTCCACAAAGATAGATGTGTATACAAAACAACTTAAGCTTGTAAATGCACTATACCATTAGTACGAAGGTACTAGGCCAAACTCGCATGTGAAACACACAACACAAGCGATTAAACTTTTTAAAGATTTTTTAAATATCCAACTAAGCACTTGGCCTAGTCAGCACTTGATACCAATATCTAGCATTCGAATATCCAACTAAGCACTCATTTAAGTCTCTTTTAAATACCAAATTCCATAGTCGGATATGCCATTGATATAACGAATAATTCGCTTGACTGCTGTCAAGTGGGACTCTTCTAGTCCTGCCTGAAATCATGCATGTACCCCTACACTAAAGGCAATATTCGATCTACTCGCAGTAAAATAGAGAAGGCTTCTGATCATGCTTTGATAGAGTGTTGGATCTACTTCCACACCGGTTGCATCAAGACTAAGTTTTGCCAAGTAACTCATAGGAGTGGAAGTATGCTTCTTAGAGTCTAAGCCGAATCTTCTGAGAAGATTTTTGGCATAATTTTCTTATGATATAAATATCTCATCTTTCCGTTGTTTCACTTGAAGCCCTAAGAAATAGTTCAGCTCCCTCACCATGCTCATCTTAAACTCCTTTTTCATCTCTTCCGAAAATTCTTGAGCAAGATGATCAATTGTGGATCCAAAGACAATGTCATCCATGTATACTTGAGCGACACGAAAAGATTTCTCATCTCTTTTAACAAATAGAGTTCGATCGGCTTGAACTCTCTTGAAGCCATGATCCAATAGATATATGGTGAGGTGATCATACCAAGCTCTTGGTGCTTGCTTCAGCCCATATATTGCCTCTTTCTGTCTTAGCACATGGTCTGAAAAGTGAAGGTCTTGAAATCCCTTTGTCTGCTCAACTAACACCTCTTTGTTCAATAGTCTGTTCAAGAAGGCACTATTCACATCCGTTTGATATAACTTGAACTTCATGATACACACTATGGAAAGAAGAATTCGAATTGATTCTACTCTTGCTACCGAAGCAAATGACCTATCAATGACAATGCCTCCAACCTGAGTATATCTTTGAGCCACCAATCTAGACTTGTTTCGGACAACTTCACCAACTTCATTGGTCTTGCTCTTGAAGATCCACTTGGTGCTGATTACATGTATATCCTTGGGCCTTAGTACCAACTCCCATACATCATTTCTAACAAATTGGTGCAACTCTTGATGCATGGACTCTACCTGATTCTTATCTTTCAAAGCTTCTTCAACCCTTTTTGGGTTCAAATTGAGCAAGATAATAATTGTATGTCACATGATTCACACTATAGCCTGGTCCTTTTCTCAAACGAAGTCCTTCATCTAACTCACCAATTATGTTACTTGTGGGATTATTGAGAGTTACTCTTGATGACAATTTCTTGGAAGTTGAGCATTCCCCATCATGCGAGATTGGAGGTTGTACATCCCGAAGGGTGAGAGGGCTTGAAGATCCTTGTGTTGATCTAGTCTCCCTTCTTTATGTAAGAGGTGTAGACTCTTTTTCCAGTGATTCTCTCTCACCATCCTCACTTGGTGTTGTCATCACCTTCGTTCTTCTTAAAGTTTGGTCCTTTGCCATCCTCATCTATGCCCTTTCTGAGATGGTGTCATCTATGGCCACATTTATCAATTCCATTACCATCTAAGTGCGTTTATTGTACACTCTATATGCTCGGCTATTTATGAAGTATCCTAGGAAGATTCCTTCATCACTCTTAGCATCAAATTTTCCAAGATTCTCCCTATCATTGAGAATTTAGCATTTACTTCCAAAAACTAGGAAGTATTTCACTTTCGGCTTCTTTTCTCTCTAAATTTCATATGATGTCTTCTTTGTTCTTGCTCAGAAGAAAATCCTATTCCCAATGTGACATGAAGTATTTACCACTTCAGCCCAAAACTTCTGTGAAAGGTTTTTGTTGAGAATTATCACTCGCCATCTCTTGGATCACTTGGTTCTTTCTTTCAACCACTCCATTCTGTTGTGGAGTCTTTAGGGCTGAGAATTCCTTTTTGATATTGTGCTCATTGCAAAACACCTCAAATTTTTCATTTTCAAACTCCTTCCCATGGTCACATGGGTGAAGAACGTTACATCATAGTGGTGGTTGACTATGAGAACTCCCTTTTCAACCACCACTATGATGTAACGTTTTTCACCCAGCTTTCCATTCTCGTTGGACCCATTAGATCCACATGAAGTAACTCCAAAGGGCAAGAACTAGCAACTACATTTATTTTAGGATGGGTTGACTATGTTTGTTTTCCCAATTGACATGGACCACAAACATTCTTCTAAATTTTTCCAAATTTTGGCAAACCAACCACTGCTTCAAGCTTTGAGACTTTTGCCACGTGTTTATAATTTGCATGCCTAAACCGTTGATGCTGTTAGGACATATGTGATTCACTTGTTAGGAACATATGTAACTATTTTATGTAATTGGCTAATCATTTGACAAAACGCACTTTACTTATATTTGGGTAGATCTATGATGTGTTTAATACTTCAATAAACTTTGTTTCAAGATCAAGTATTAAAGCCATGCAAATCTATTCAAGAATCAAGCTGAAAAGTGCAAGTTCATTAAAGCTCGACAGCTAGCATCTATCGAGCTTGAAGAGCTATTCTAGCCCAATGGCTTGATAGTTGCTCAACAGATGGCTATTTGTCAAGGTTTATGAAAAATAGAATTTCAATTTTCTTTTAACTCTAATCTGTGATTAATGTTTGGACTTTCTTTTCTCACAACCCTAGACATATAAAAGGATTATTTTTAGAGCTTTCAAAGTGTACACAAGTTGCACAAGTGTTGAGCAAAGTTTGTTCAAGCAAATTGTGACCATAGATAGAATTTGCCCTAGTTCATCATTCTTGTAAAGAAGTTGTTGTGTTTGTGCACTGTAGGGTTTTGTGACCAAGCACCTTCTTGATCTTCATCGTCTGGATGAATTGAAGAACTTTACAACCTACAACCTTCTCTAGTTGGTGATTAAAGTTGCGTACTAGAATATGTGCAATTGGTTAGTCACGTACTGGGAGCTGTGCATCAAAAGGAGAGATTATCACTACAGAACAAGTCCAATTGGGTATTGGGGTAAGGGTTCAACTGTAGATTGGTATAAGATACTAGGATTCCTTTACTTATAACCGCTTGTTGTGATAATAGTGGATTCTCGGAGTGGTGACCATAAAATCACTCGGTGAGGTTTTTGCCTTGTTGATTTTCCCCATTCATAAACAAATCACTGTGTCAATTTATTTTCCATTGCATACTTAGTTTAATTGGTAATTTGTTTGTGCTACCATGTACTTTGCATGTTAATTTGATTAATTAATAAACTTGGCTAATTAATCAATTAATTTATCATAAGGGGTTAATACACTTTTGGCCCAACAAGTAGTATTAGAGCAGGTACACTTTAATTGGATTAATTTCCTGAGTGTGATCCTTGACCCCCATTGTCATGAATCGTGGACAATCTCTTTCGATTCCTCCTTTATTTGATGGAACTAATTATGCGTACTGGAAAATTCATACGAAAGTCTTTTTATAGGCTCTAGGTGAACAGGTATGGCAAGCTGTTGAAATTGGCTGGATTAAGCCTAAAGAAGCACCGGTGGATTGGGATGAAGAAACAATCAAAGCAGCAAATTTCACCAGTAGGGCCTTGAATGCTTTGTTTTGTGGGGTGACCAATGCGGAATTCAAGAGAATATCGTCCACAAAAGTTGCCAAGGAAGCATGGACCATTCTTGAGACCACCTATGAAGGTACCAAGGCCGTAAAGACTGTGAAGCTTCAAAGACTCACCAATAGTTTTGAAGAAATAAGGATGGAGGAGGATGAGACATTTAATGAGTTCTATGCTAAACTCAAGGATATTGTGAATTCTGCTTTCAACTTTGGAGAATCTATAATAAAATCCAAAATTGTTAAGAGGCGTTTAGCTATAAAAGAGGCGTTTAGCTACCCCATCACATATACTGAACAATTAAAAAAAAAAAAAAAAAGGATCAAGAGAGAGAAACCTTTCCTTACTTTGCTATAAATATTAAGTGTCTTTTATGGCATTGTCTTCAAAAAAAAAAAAAATGTAATTGAAAAATTACTCTTGAAAATTATTACTGCCCAATTCACCTTGTGTTTTACATCATTAGAATGCTTACCATTTTTAGAGAAAAACACAACTGCATAATTATCACAATAAATTCTTAATGGCCTGAAAATTGATTTAACAATTCCAAGTCCTGAGATAAAATTCTACAACCATAATCCATGAACTGTGACCTCAAAGCATGCTACAAATTTAGCTTCCATAGTTGACATAGCAATGATAGCTTGCTTTGAACTTTTCTATGATATTGCTCCTCTTTGCTATAAAAAAGGCTAGAAGATTTCAGGTGCTTTGCAAAGAAGAAATATATTTTTTGAGAAATCGGGGAACTGGATCCTTCTATTGTGATTGGTCATAGTGACATCTAAATTCATTTTATTTGCTCGATTTGTAGGTAAAGATTTTGTCCCTAGTGTTGCAGATTTTCTTAAGACTCTTACCACTAAAGATATCATTAAACGTGAGAATCTCAAAGTAAGTTCCTTCACAACACTATAATTTTGTTTGTATTTGAAAATCGCAATTTTGAATATCCTTTCAATATAACAAATGAAAGAAAAATCGACAAACATCATATCTTCTATTAATCTTTTACATGTAAGAAGCCTTTTATATATATATATATATATATATATATATTTTTATTTGTTTATAAAGGATTTAAAAAGTTAGTTATGCCTTCAAAAAATGTCAAAAATACCCCTAAGCTAATTAAATAATCCTTATTCTTAAAAAAAAAAAAAAAAAAAAAAGGGTTAAAATTGTAATTCAACAAAATTAAAAAAAAAAATTACCAGAAACTTTTTTCCTAAAAATTAGCACACTCTCTAATATATCTCACACACATTTGATATATTTTTTTTCCTAAAAACTAGTACTCACTAGACTCACCAGTTTACTCTATTTCAAATCCTAAATTTTAGTACGTTAAACTCAAAAAAAAAAAAAAAAAAAAAAAAAAAAAAGGCTCATCACACGTGCGGAATGCGTGTGATGAGGCTAGTGTGTGTATATATATTCCAAAACTTCTTTTGTAAGAAGCCTAATAAATTCAAATATTGATAGAATGAAAATTCATTTGTAAGAAGCTTAATAAATTCAAATATTAATTTATGTTGTCATTTGTGGTGGATAACTTCAAATTGGTTAGCCGGAAACTGATTTTAAGTGTGGCAATCATTGCCCCCATACTCAGCGCCTCCCTCGGTGGCCTAATCAATGAGAAGATAGGTAGACAAAAATAATTAAAAAACTAATGACTGACTTAGCTTCTTGAGCATTGTAATAATGAAAAATGCACCAAATTTGACAATATTTGTCATTGACAAATCATTAGTTAAATTAGCAATAGGAATTGGATGAATTTCAAACCTCTATATAATTTATGCTTACCTAGCATAACATCAAACTAACAAAAACTATTTTATTAGTGTTTCAAAGTTCAAACCAACACAAATAATCAAACCAAATAGTTTCATTTGATGCCTTGATGCCCCCCATTTGAAAATTCTAAGTAATAGCGCCACCATACACAAGAACAATTATGTTCATCAAGAATGTAAGGTACTAGATCCTTCTATTGTGATTGATCAAAGTGATTTTAATCTTAATGCATTTTATTTGCTTAATTTGCAGGTAAAAATTTTGTCCCCACTATTACATATTATTCTCTTGTTTGTATTTATGTTTATATTTATGTTTATTTATCTAAATTTTATCGTTAGAAAATGATTCTAGTTATATATTTATAAAGTTTTATAATTTTTATTATATACGGAAGTAATTATTTATGTTTATGTTTATGTTTAGGTTATTAGTCGACTTAAAATATTTACAGCAGAAAAATATTTTACATGTAAAATGTAAGGTTGAAATTTATCAACCATCTTGTTGGCTTTATTCCGTGCCAATTTGCTTGTAATTTAGTACTTAGTAACCCTGTATTTAGGTGGGATTATTGTAAGAGTAAAGTGTGAGAAGATGTGAAGAAAAGCTTAAGTATGTGCAAAGAAGCAGAGCTTCACGACTAGGACTCGTGGGTTGCTCACGACTACAAGCTGCCAAATGCAAGCACGTGAGATGCATAAACAGAAGCTGAAGGGTCGCGCCAGCTGTTGCACTACAAGGCAAAAGTCCTAGCTGGCCAGGCCGTTATGTCGCGACTTGAACTCGCGACTTGGACAAGCCGCGAGACCAAGCCGCCAATTTACCCTGTTTGGCAAAAACTGTCTCTTCATATTCCTTTCTCATCTTACTATATATAGACCTTTATACCCACGATTTTAAGAGAGCTTTCAGAGAGAAAAATTGAGAGAGAAACCCTAGAGAAAAACAAGATTGCCTCATCCCCAATCTTCACTAAGAGACTTCTTAAATTTCTCTACTCTCTTCCTTTCCATTGATACATCCTTGAGAGGCCATTGACCAAATCCTTATCTCACCACACCTACGTCTATGAGAAGGTTCATTTGGTGCTAAGGGAAGCAGTTTGGAAGGAATCAATATACATTGGTTGATGCTATGGTCTAGTGGCGGAATCCAGGAAGCTAAAGAAGAAATAGGTTCAACGTAACCTCGTTGGAGCAAGAATCTTAGAGGGCTTAGGTACTTAGGTAGATTAGGCTTGGAGGGTCTTCTACTATTCATGTATCCCAACTACATTTTTTAGTGGATTATTTGACCACTTGGAGGGCGGCGGAGAGGTTTTACGCCCAAGACTTTGGTTTCCTCTTCGATAACACATTGTGTGTTGTTCGTGTATTTGCATCTTCCTTCCCTTTATCTTTGCCTTATATTTACTTCTGTGGATGTGTTTATATTTGGCTTAGGTTATTTATCAATTCATTGATTAGCTTATGTTCATGTTTCGCACATTAATTGTTTGATTATAAGCTTGAATTGGTAATTTTATAATTTGGGGTTTAAACGTTCAAGGGTATTTTAGACACATATTGAACTTTCATTTGGTATCAGAGCGGGTACACTTGTTTTGGTTTAAATACCTAAGTGGGATCCTTGACCCCTTGTGTTTATTTGCCATGGATTATGCTATGTATGCCTCTTTGTATGATTTGGTTGGTGATGAATGTAACATGCCACGTGTTTGTGAAAATGCCTCTATGAGTAATAATCCTCGTGATTGTGATGCTATGTTACATGAATCTTTGGAGGTTGTTGATATTCCTAACATCAAACCCTTGAAGAAAATGACTAAGAAGTTTCAAAAGAATTTGAACAAGTTATTTTGTGAAAATGATGATTTAACTGCTAAGCTTAATGAATCCAAGAAATTGGTTGAAATGTATAAGAAACTTGCTGAAAATTCTCTTGAAAAGTTGAAAAAGTTTGAATGTTTGAATATGGACTTGGGTGCTAAACTTGTTTTGCCTAACAAACTTGTTGATGAACTAAAATGTGAAAATGAATCTCTTAAGGTGCATGCCAAGTATGCGATTGCTGAACCTATTGATAAAAAGGTTGAAAATATTTGTTGCAATCATGTTGTGGTACTCGATATTGTGTCTATTGTGTGTTCTAACCTAAAGGATAAATCAGTGTACATTCCTCCACACAAAAGAAATCAAAAGGTAGAGAGAAAGGCTCCTAAGTCAAAGCCTCCGTTTAGGTCTCAATCTAAGGTTTTGGATGGATCTAAGTTTATTCCAACTTGCCACCATTGTAGTGTGATTGATCATATAAGATCTCAATGTTATAAGTTGAAGAAAGAACAAAACCATGTTGATAGATCCCTTCCCAAAAAGCCTAGTGGACCTAAACACATTGTGTGTCACCATTGTGGTGTTTTTGGTCATCTAAGACCTCATTGCTCTAAGTTTCATGCTTTTAAAAGAATCAAAAGAAAAGAGAAACTTGAGATTCTTGAGAGTTATGCTAAAAAGGGTAAATCGGTTTTGAGTGAAGATAGCACGTTATTTAAGAAATTGTTCAATGCTTTTAACTCCTTAACTATGTGCATCTCCAGTTCTCATTCTTCCAACTCTCGTCTCGCTTCTAATGAGGCACTCATTCCAAACAATCATTCTGTTTGGATGAGGAAAGGTTCCTATGATTGAGCTTTTGCTCTTTTGGTCCTTGATCTAATTCTTTCGATCTTTATAGGACCCTTCATGCATTAGATGTCATATCTTCATGCATTTGTGCATCTTGTTTGTTTTGATCTTACCTTTTTGTTTTAGTTTTTTGTGAGTAAAAATTCAAAACCACATAAAAAGTGAAAAATTCAAAAAGTTTAATCGTATTTATTTGAGCACATATCACATGTGAGTTTTGTCTTGTACCTTCGTATAAATGGCTTTATGCATTTACGAGCTTAGTTTGTTCTTTATGCACTTATATCTTTATGGGAAAAATCTTAACATCTTTGTGTGACTGTTGTAAATCGATCTTTAAGCTTGTCATGAATGATTAGTCAATAGTCATGTTGGTTTTAATACATGCATAGACTTCTGTCTATATATCTTCCCACTATTTTATTTTTATTTTTATTTTTTTGCTTAAATAGCTCAACAAATGTAAATCTCAAAATGAAAAGAGATAATGAGTTGTAAAAGCCGTCGTATATACTAGTATTTGACTAGGAAAAAGGGAAAGCGACTTTTATGAAATTGTATGATGCCCAAAAAGCCAAAGGCTTGTTCATCAAATTGAAATATAAAAAATTTTAGGCATTAATCTCAAAATGAGATGTATTGATTCAAAATGATCAAATGTTATGATTTGTAAAGAAGCCAAATGAAAAACTTCAAAGATATGTAATCAATTTCTTTTGGGAGGTCATATATGTTTATTTCTATAATTGAGATAAACCACTTGTCTTAGTACTAGTTGGGTATGACTTGATTGAATTAATCATTGAAACTTTACTCTAGACTAAGGACTATTTCATGCTTGATACACACACACAACACACAACACACATGCCTAATGTTCAATGAATGTCTTATTCATTTATTCGATTGTACTTGTTTAAATGTGATGTGTGTGAGCTCAACTTTATATGAATCAATCCAAAAAGATTTTTGATCATTTTATATGTTTTTGGAAGTGATTTTTATCACTATTTGTGTTCTTATTTAGTGCTTACATTGTTTTTCAGTGTTTAAACATGTTTTATGTTGAAAAACAAGTGTCAGAATTTTTGGCGACTCGTTTTGGCGACTTGACCAACGCGAGTTACAGTCGCGAGTTCTGGTGACTCATTTTGGGGACTTGCCCAGTTGCAAGTTCATCCAGAAGCTTTGGTGACTCACTCGTGACTCGCTTCGCGACTCGCCCAGTCCCAAAATGCCCAAAAACAGCTTTTTAAAGGGCTTTTCGTCTGAAACTTGTTTTTAACCTCTCCCATCCTCTTTTAAACCCCTCTTTCAATATTTTTACATCAAAACCCAACCAATTTGAATGATTTTTCATTCCTTTAACATCTCTAAGGTAATTTTAAACTCTTTTCATTGATTTGGATCTTTGGATTATGTTTTAGTGAGTTTTGTGCTCTTGGTTGGGATTTTCATCATAGGGGTTGGGAAAACTTAATTTTTGTCAAATTTTTTGCATGGGATTGATTTCTTTTGTTGATTTGCTTTGGATGTTGGCCTTTTGTGGAAAAAAGAGCATGTATTTAGAGTGGATTTCATGATGTTCATGCATTATTTCACATTGTTCTTCATAGTGTGCATACTAGGTGTTTGATAAAATGTCTCTTAGGCATTTTCTCACTTGTTTGGACTCCGATGAGTATCAAACCTTAGGGTTTCTCATGTTTTCTCATTAGGAACATGTTTGGTTCATTAGTTTTGTATTTAACACACCTTACCCCACATGTGCATTTTCCATATATTGGTCATGCATTGCACATAGCCACTTCTTGCACACACTTTTGCTACCCTTGTCATGCATTGGTTGATACATTGTTTTTTCATCCTAGCATGTCATGTCTTAGGATTAAGTTTCATTTTCTCATTCATCTCGCACCCCTCATGCATAATTATCATTTTTCATACCTTCATCTCTTGCCCTCTTTTCTCCTCGATCCCTTTGTCTATTCGTGTCAAAAAGGGAGAGAGTATACTCTAGAGTAGTATACCGGAAAGTTTTGTCATTTCTTTATGACTCTTGTGCACATTATTAGGGGGAGAAATTCCATTTCTTGTGCACATTCATAGGGGTAGAGATATTCCATAAGGGAGATGCATATACCAAGGGAGAGAAGACAATGTTTGGTCAAGTTGCTCACATGTTTCACATCTTGTTTACTTGATCGCATTTTACTTGTTACATTATACTTGTTTGTTTATTACTTGCTTTACCTTGAGAGTTTAATGTGTTTTGTGCAAGTGTTTTAGGTTACAGATGTTTATATTCAAGTTCATCACAGCTCATATGATTCATATAGGGGGAGTGATATGATAAGGAAAGTACTTTATAATTTGTACCTGGCACCTTTGTAGGTTTTTAAGGTTTAAGTTTATGGTTTGTACCCATGTTGCTTTTGTAAGCTTTAAGGGTTTGATTATGCACTCCTATAGGCCTTTGTGGTTTGTGCCATGCTTTATGCCACCTTTGTGCTTTGTTAAATCAATACTTCTAGCATAATGCTATGCATTCCTTTTTAAGTACTGTCACTCTTGTGCCTGTGTAGGATTTTTCCTAGATGCACATACTTTCTGTTTTGTGCATTGCTTGAATGTTGGTCATTCAAGTGATTTGCCTTGAGTTAGTCAACTTGAATGTTTGGATGTTCATTCCAAGTGTGAATGAACATTGTGATCACTTGGTTATAGTGATTGCATGTTTTGGTCTTGCCATGGTTTATTGCTTTACTCCATTGTGCATAATCGCATTGTGCTTGCTCCATATGCATTACAAGTTTCTGTATACAATGAACTTATTATGTCGTTGTGTTTCAGGAGATACCTGTTCTTATGATTCAAAAGCTTCATAGATTCTAGAGTTAGGTGTGAGTGAGTTTTCCAACTGTGCCCAATTCACGCGTTAAGTCTAGAGTTTATTTTAGGGTTTTGTCACAGAATAGCCAAAGGGGGAGATTGTAAGGTTGAAATTTATCAACCATCTTGTTGGCTTTATTCTGTGCCAATTTGCTTGTAATTTAGCACTTAGTAACCCTGTATTTAGGTGGGATTATTGTAAGGGTAGTGTGTGAGAAGATATGAAGAAAAGTTCAAGTATGTGCAAACAAGCAGAGCTTCGCGGCTAGGACTCACGGGTGGCTTGCGGCTACAAGTTGCCAAATGCAAGCACGTGAGATGCACACAGGGAAGCTGAAGGGTCGTGCCAACTGTCGCACTACTGGACAAAAGTCCCAGGCTGGCCAGGCCGTTATGTCGCGACTTGAACTCGTGACTTGGACAAGCCACGAGACTAAGCCGCCAATTTACCCTGTTTGGCAAAAACTGTCTCTTCATATTACTTTCTCACCCTACTATATATAGACCCTTATACCCACAATTTTAAGAGAGCTTCCAAAGAGAAAAATTAAGAGGGAAACCCTAGAGAAAAACAAGATTGCCTCATCCCCAATCTTCACTAGCCAAATCCTTATCTCATCACACATACGTCTATGAGAAGGTTCATTTGGTGCTAAGGGAAGCAGTTTGGAAGGAACCAATATACATTGGTTAATGCTATGGTCTAGTAGCAAAATCCGAGAAGCTAAAGAAGAAATAAGTTCAGCATAACCTCGTTGGAGCAAGAAGCTTGAAGGGCTTAGGTACTTCGATAGATTAGGCTTAGAGGATCTTCTGCTGTTCATGTATCCCAACTACATTCTTTAGTGGATTATTTGACCGTTTGGAGGGCGACAGAGAGGTTTTACATTGAGGACTTCGGTTTCCTCTTCGGTAACACATCTTGTGTTGTTCGTGTGTTTGCATCTTTCTTCCCTTTATCTTTGCCTTATATTTACTGCTGTGGATGTGTTTATATTTGGCTTAGATTGTTTATCAATTATGTGATTAGCTTATGTTCATATTCCACACATTAATTGTTTGATTATAAGCTTGAATTGGTAACTTTATAATTTGGGGTCTAAACGTTCAAGGGTGTTTTAGACACATATTGAACTTTCATAAAATATTTGCAAAAGAATGTTTTCATTTTATAATATTTTTCCGTGTACATGAAAATGTTTTGTAAAATATTTTCTAGTGTTTGGCACAACTTAAAATGGAAAAAACCAACTATTTTTTTAACTTCCAAATAATAAATATCTTAAATAAATATAAACCATCCATAACATAGATATATTCCTTGGAAGAATATATCTAATGCACTTGTAGACATATATATTCAAGGAACTTGTAATCATATAATCAAAATAATGAAAAAAAAAAGAAAATCCTTTATACCAAATGCACATGCACACACACAGACACACACATATATATAAATAAAGCATCATTCATAGCATAGATATATTCCATAGAGAAATATATATTCAATGCACCTGTAAACATACATAACAAAACAACCATAACATAGGAATATTACTTTCATAACTAAGATTATCATAATATTACCACCATCCAAAATATAACATTATTCCATAGCCATTCCAAACCATGTCAAGCAGTGATGCATAATTATGCATAAGCACACTTACAATAACAAAACTAAAGTCTACAACAATATAGCTAACATTAACACATAGCCATCCAAAATATGGGATTGTTCCATAATTATTAATAACTTAAAGACTACCATTGTTCCTTAAAAAAAAAATAAAAAAAGACTACCATAGAACCACTAACGTGGTTCACAAAACATATCTGGCAACTTTAAGTTAGAAGATTTGCTAAAAAATTTCTCTAACCAATGCTTTATCAGCCTATCATTTTTAGTTATAAAAGGCACTTCTTGCCTTTTCATCATTAACCAAATGATCAAAATCTTCATCAAGCATGTCTTCTTCAAATCCTTTAGCACTCTTTGCAACCTTATAAGCTCATTTCTATGACTACTCTTAGATGAAGTTCCATTGGAAGCACTTCCAGGGGCATCTTTTGACAATGCATCAAACTCTCCAAATTTAGAATTTTTGATGTCAAGTGGATCTTGTGGGGTCTTATTTATTTTCATCCAATTGTGAAAGTTCACTCCATTGCTTTAGAAAGCCACTGGTTGTCATGTCATTACCAATAACAATAGCCATCTCATCAATCCTTGTCAATGTTTTTATTTAAATATTGTGCATGATTGGGATGAGCTTGTTCAAAAATGTATGATAACATCAATAAATTGGATGATTTAATATAATACATGTATAACCCATTATTGTTTCTTAAAAAAAATCATTAATCAAAATTTCATACCAGCACTTACTCAACATAAGTTTGCCGGTCACATTTGATCATCTTCAAATTATCATCCCAACCAAATCAACTTTTTTTTCCCCAATATCTTGGATGATTTTCCATTCTTTTCTAATAGTTCAAAATCGGTTAAGCACATGTGATGATTGAAATCTATATTAAACTTCTCACCAATTTCTTCACCTACTTTTGCAAATTTTTTAGGCTTAAATTTGTTTGACGGCTTGTTGCCTTCCGTAACCTCAACAACCAAAATTTTAAACAACATGTCACAACCAAGATTTATGGACACTTCTTTCCCCTTATTCTTGGACATTGCTATAATCATAGCAAAAAATACAATCTAATGAATCACAACCATTATGATAATAACAATCTTAAACATTATGACAATAACATTCTAAAACATGAGTAAATATTACAATTATATTTGCTTGTACATTGTCATAAATAAGTCACAAAAATAAATAAACTTGAAAGTACATAGTCATAGATAGGTATAATACACCATAAACAAATAAAAACAACATAAATGAACAAATCTATGCATGGCTCCTATTTGTGTAGTCAGCCCACATTGCTTGACATATCTCATCCCTCTTATGATTCCATTCTCTACTTCCCACTATAGCTTCACGTCGATTTGGTTGGACTTAAGCACTAGACTTTGTCTCACATGTTTCATTTTGCATAAATGGGTCATTAGGATCAACTCCCACGATGTGATTGTGAATAAAACCATATGCTAAAACGACATCCACTTGTTTATTAAAAGAACAAAATGGTTCTGCATCAAAGACAAAAAAACTTTTTTTTATAACTCCAAACCCTTGCTCAATGGTAGTTCTCAAGGAAGAATGGCGAAGGTTAAATAATTCTTTTGCATTTCTTGGTGGATGATCACTAAACTCTTTCAAATGGTATTGAAAACTTCAATAAAGAGACAAGATTTCTAGTTTATTTCCATAACCAGCATCAGCACTATAATATTTGCATACAAATTATAAACCATTTTTTTAATAAAAAAATACCAGCATTAAGTGATAGACAACTCACTTAGAACCAAACACAAAGGCTTGTTATCTATATAATACCTTTTGGTATTTGAAGTCCCCTTGGCCTACTTAGTGCATCATTTAAAATACGAGAATCATGAGCACTACCTTCTCAGCTAGCTAACGTATACATGAATCTCAGGTTAAACATAATTGTAGCCCCCCCCCCCCCCCCCCCCCCCCCGCCCCCCCCTTTTGACCACAGAAACTTCCTTGGTTTTCAATTGGAATAGATGCATGAACATGAGTTCCATCAATTGCTCCTAGACATCCTAATGATGGCCAATATCAAATAATGTTTATCTAAAAAATCACCTAACAAATAAAAAATCAACATCAAACCAACAAAAACTATTTTTTAGTGCTTCAAAGTTCAAAACAACACAAATTATCAAACCAAGTAATTTTATTTAATTTCTGCCATCTGAAAAGTCTAAGTAATATCGCCACCATACACAAGAATAATTATGTTCTTCGAGAATGTAAGGAACTGGATCCTTCTATTATGATTGATCAAAGTGAGTTTAATCTTTCACTGCATTTTATTCTCTTGTTTATGTTTATGTTTATTTATTTAATTTTATCTTTAGAAAAATAATTCTAGTTATATTTATATTACTATTTAAAGTGTTTTTCCTGTTTGGATTGGATTTTTTGGTAGTTCAAAAATACCCATACATCCTATTTTTAAAATAGAGACAAAAGTAAAAGATAATCAAGTAAAAATATAACTTAACCGGTTACTAACTATCAGTTGTGTGGCTATATCGCAAATTACCTTTCATCCTTTGTTATTTATTTATTTATTTATTTGTTTTGTTTTGTTTTTGTTTTTGTTTTTGTTTTTGTCTTTTTTTTTTTCTTTTTTTTTTCTTTCTTTTTTTTTTTTTTTTTGGTGGAGAGAAGATGAAGCTTTGTTGAAAAAATATTTGGCCAGTGTGAATCAACTTCCATAACAAATCTCATCACTGGACCACAAAGAGTAACCTAATGTTGGCAATTTTGACGTTTGTACAGCTCCAATTCTTCTGCTCATAATTAGAACTCTAGAGTCTAGATCTGTGCCAATTCTGTATCATCTCATCTACTTGACTTTGGTAGTGTCTTCCTATCAAACAACCTCTCCTGATTTTTTTTTAAAAATCTCTTTAATATCTATTTTCTTTTAATTTTTCAAGATTGGTTCTTCTTTTAATTTTTTGTTTTTTAATACTTCTATAATTGTTTCACTTTGGTCTGAATTCTTTTCAAAGGGTGGTTAGGTTCCTTATAACTCTCTCTTGATTTGATATTGATTTCATTTATTATTGATTTATTTCAAGTATAAATCTCTAGATTCAATACGCGATCTTGATTGCACTCTGTGTGTATGTTACTTTTTTTTTTTTTTTGGTTTGTAGTTGGAAAGGCTAAGCCTTTGAAGCCACCCAAAGTCCAAGAAGAATGGGTACAATTAGGTATGGTTTTCCCTTTATTGAACTCTCTTTCAATTTGTGTTTCTATTGAAACCATAAATAAATAACAAATGGACCTCACCCGAAAATAAGGGTTGACACATTAAAAAAATAATAATCATGTGAGTCCAAAAACTAGTAAAACAAACTACCTGTAAGCTAGTCTGCCATTACCAATAAGAAAGGACTAAAAGGAGAAAAATAAGGAGATAAAGGCTGAAAGGAAGGCCACGACAGGAACACAAATTGAATTAAAAAAAAAAGAAGAAGAAGAAGAGATCACGTGAGCTGCCTAGTACCTATGAAAAGAAAATTCTAGAAACAAAAAAAACCAAGAAGCTGAAAAGTGGGTGATGGCATGAACACATGAAAGAAGATAATGGTATATGAAAATTGCCCATTAACCGGTCAGTTGAGGGGGAAAAAAAAAGGTGGTAACAGTTTCTCAAACTTCTCTATAAATAAAGAGCCTTCAGCAAGCAAAAGACAAAACAGAAGGAAATAGAAAAAGACGCACTCATGCAGATAGAGCAAGGGAAAAACAGAGAGAAAACACACAGCAAAATACAGAGAAAAAAAAAAAAAAAAAGATAGAGAGCAACAAGCAGAGGAGGAACACGCACCATCAACATTAGGTTGGGATTTCATCAGTTCCTTTCTTCTCTACCAAAATCTCTCTTTCTTGAATCTGAATTTTTGTTTGGGAAAACAAACAGGGTTGGGTTTCACGAGGAGTTCCTAATTCAATACATTAAGCTTTATACAAGAGTCCCTGACTCTTAAATCCTATTTGAAAATTATCAAATAAAAATTTTCTCAAGTTTTGATGCAATGTTTTCTCAACTAGAGTCCTTGACTCTAATTGTAAGGTTGAAATTTATCAAGCATCTCGTTGTCTTTATTCCGTGCCAATTTGTTTGTAATTTAGCACTTAGTAACCCTATATTTAGGAGGGATTCATGTAAGGGTAGTATGTGAAGAAAGTGTGAAGAATTGCTCATCTTTGTGCCAAGAAGCAGGGACTCACGGCTAGAACTTGCGACTGACTCGCGACTTGCAAGCCGCCAACTTCTGTGCACGTGAGAAGCATGCAAGGATGTGAAGGGTCACACTAGATGTCGCACTACAGGACAAAAGTCCCAGGCTGGCCAGGCCGTTATCTTGCGGCTTGAACTTGCAACTTAGACCAGTCGTGAGGCCAAGCCACCAACTCACCCAGTTTGGAAAAAACTGACTCTTCGTATTCCAAACACATACCACAATATATAGACCCTTACACCCACAAAATTTAGAGAGCTTCCAGAGAGAATTTTGAGAGAGAAACCCTAGAGAAAAACAAGATTGTCTCATCCTCAATCTTCATCTAAGAGACTCTTCAAATTCCTCTACTCTCTTCCTCTCCATTGATACATCATTGAGAGGTCATTGACCAAATCCTTTTCTCATCACACCCACGTCTGTGAGAATGTTCATTTGGTGCTAAGGGAAGCAGTTTGGAAGGAACCAATATCCATTGGTTGATGCTATGGTTTAGTAGCAAAATCCAGTAAGCTAGAAAAGAAAAAGGTTCAGCGCAACCTTGTTGGAGCAAGAAGCTTGAAAGGCTTAGGTACTTAGGTAGATTAGGCTTGGAGGGTCTATTGCTGTTCATGTATCCCAACTACATTTTCAAGTGGATTATTGACCGCTTGGAGGGCGGCGGAGAGATTTTACGCCAAGGGCTTCAGTTTCCTCTTCGATAACACATCGCGTGTTATCCTTGTGTTTGCATCTCTCTTTCTTTTATCTTTACCATTTAATTACTGCTGTGATTGTGATTATTTATGATTTAGATTGTTTATCAATTCTGTTATAAGCTTATTATCATTTTCTACACAAACATTGTTTGATATTAAGCTTGAATTGGTAATTTTGTAATTGGGGGTCTAAACGTTCATAGTGTTTTCAACGCTATTTGAACATGCAATTGGTATCAGAGCGGGTACACTTGCTATGGTTTTAATACCTGAGTGTGATCCTTGACCCTTTGTTGAGATGGATAGGTCTCAATCTCTTAATATACCACCATTTTTTTATGGTAATAATTATGCTTTTTGGAAAGTCCGAATAAGGGCGTTTTTGTGTTCTATTGATGAAGCTGTGTAGGATGCAGTGGAAGTTGGTTGGACTAGACTGGAGGCCACCAAATCCACTTGGGATAAGGCAACTCTTGCGGCGGCTAATGCTAATAGTAAAGCATTGAATGCTATTTTCTATGGTGTCTCTCTAGAAGAATTTCACAGGATTTCACATATCACCGTTGCTAAGGAAGCATGGGAAATTCTAGAGAAAACTTATGAAGAGACTAAGAAGGTGAAAGACACCAAACTATAGATGCTGACCACTCACTTTAAGGAGCTAAAGATGAGTGAGGATGAGTCATTTGATTCATTTTATAGTAAGCTAAACGAGGTGGTTGTCGGCAAATTTAATTTGGGAGAAAAGACGGAGGATTCTAAAGTTGTAAGGAAGATCCTTCGGTCACTACTAGAAAGTTTTTGTGCCAAAGTAACGGCCATTGAAGAGAGGAAGGATCTTAACGACATTAAAGTTCAAGAGTTGGTCAGTTCATTGTAGACGTATGAATTGTCACTGCCTACACAGAAGAAGAGCAAATCTTTTGCTCTTAAAACAAATGATAAGAGAGTGGCATCTCATGACTCTCTGGAAGAGGATGCAATAGATAAAGATGTGGTGTACCTTGTAAAGAACTTCTAGAAATTCTTGAAACTCAAGAATGGTGGGAAATTTGGTGACAAAGGAAAATTTCAGAGTTCTGGGCGGGAGAATAAAGAATTCCGAAGGAAAGATGATAGAGATTCCCAATCCTCTCAAGGAATCATATGTTTCAAGTGTAATGGACATGGACACTTCAAAAAGGAATGTCCCAATTATTTGAAGTCAAAAGGAAAGGTCTATGCCACTACTTTAAGTGATTCGGATTCATCAAAATCTGACTTTGAAGAGAGCTACAACGGAGAAGGAAATTACTTCGCATTCATGATCATTGCACATGTGGAATCCTCAGATGATTTGAGTTCACGTGTGAAGGAGCCCGGTGAGCATTCTGATATGGAGTCTATTGGGATTGTTGAAGAATTAAAAGCTAAAGAGAAGGAAGATTCATCTGGTTTTCAAGAGAATTACACCTCATTTCTTGAGAAATCAGGTGAGTATACAAGGGTGGCAAAGGCGGCTGTGAAGAAGATGAAAAGAGCTGAGGAAGATTACAAAAGTCTTCTGGTGCGATATAAGGAGGCAAAGTGTGAGATTGAAGCACTTAATGGTGAGCTATCAGAAGCTTACACAAAAGTAAGATTTCTTGAGCAAGAGGTAGTGCAAGCTCATGCCAAGATAGATAGGGTCTCCTCCAAGAAGCTAGATGATGTTATTTCATCTCAAAAACATGCCTCAGATAAGTCCGGGTTAGGATATACTGGAGGGAGTAGCTCATTAGCCAATGTTACCAAAGAAGTGAAGTTTGTGAAGGCCAAAAAGATAACTGTGGATAAGCCTATTCCTGAGAAAGTTAAGGCTGAAAGGAAGAAGAATGTGCCTGATCAATGGGTGTTTAACAAGTCCCGTAATCAATTAGAAGCCAAATTTGGAGGTAGAGGAAGATCACTTCCAAGATCACAACAGGGTCCTAGAACAAACTATCTTTGTCACTATTGCAGATTGCAAGGACATACTAGACCAAACTGTCACAAGCTAAGAGAATTGAACAATGCAAGCGCTCCTCGATCAAGAGGAAGGAGAAATGACGAGAGGTCTTGGGGTGGCGAGCAACCAAGAAGTCAATACCGTGATCCAAGAATAATGGATGTTATGAAGATGATCAGTGCCTTCACCAATTGCTTGGAAAGCTTCACAAGAAGGTTTGAAAGTCCCAACTTTCGTACCCAATCCGTCAAGGATATTACCCCAAACGCACGTGACGTGTGAGTGACGAAGGGTACTCATGCATAAGCATTACAACTTGTCCATGCATTAATACTTCCTATGTTTGTGATTATGCTTGGTTGTTTGTTTGTTTTTTTTTTTTTTTTTTTTTTTTTTTTTTTTTTTTTTTGTGTGTTGAATTTTTGTTTGTTTGCTTGTTTTTCCTCAAAATGTTTTTACATTGTTATTTATGTTGCTTTTGATCAATCTTTTACAGCTTTTGTGTCAAAAATCCAAAAACACATAAAAAGTAGAAAATCTTAAAAAGTTTGATCGGCTTTGTTGAGCTTTGTCTCAAAGCATGTTTTACTTTGTACCTTTGTACAAATGGCTTTGTACATTTAACGAGCTTAGCTTGTCTCTTATGCACTCATATCATTGTGGAAGAAATTCTGAAATCTATGTGACTGTTGTAAATAGATCTTCAACCTTGTCATGAATGATTAGTGAATGGTTTTGTTGATCTTGAGACATGCATAGACATGTGCCTACATATCTTCCCACTTTTATTTTATTGCTTTACTCAAAGAGCTCACCAAATGAAAAGAGATATTGAGCTGCAAAAGCCTGTTGCACATACTAGTATTTGACTAGGAAAACGGGAAAGCGACCAAAATAAAATATATGATGCCCAAAAAGCCAAAGGCTAACTCATCAAATTGAAATATTAAAAATTTCATCCATCGATCTCTCAATGAGATTTGTTTATTCAAAAAGATCAAATGATATGTTGAAAATTGAGCCAAATGAAAAGTTTCAAAGAAATATACTCAAGCTTAGTGGGAGATCATATATGCATACTTCTATAATTGAGATGGGTCACATTATCTAGTGCTAGTTGTGTATGCCTTGATTGAATTGATCATTGAAGCTTCACATTAGACTAAGGACTATCTAATTTTTGATACCCACACACAACACACAAGTCTATGTTCAATGAATGCCATATTCATTTATGTGATTATACTTGTTTAAATGTGTTTTCATATACTCAATCTTTGTTAATCAAATACAAAAAGATTTTTGAGTGTTTTAGTTTGTTTTTGGAAAGTATTTTGTTTTTACAAAAATGTCAAAAATTTCAAAAACAATGTTACCCAGTTTTGGCGACTCAGTCGTGGGTAGATCTAGTCACATGTTCCAGTTGTGAGCTCACTTCGAAATTGTTCATGGCTTACTGGTGAGTCAAGGGCTCAATCATGAAAAATACTTAGAAAATTTTTTAAAATTTGAGTTTTTATGATTTTGACGGCTCAGTGTTGTTCGTGGGTGGAAGGTCCAGTTGCAAGGGCTACTAAGAGATTTTCGCGGCTCATCTCGCGACTATCTCGCGGGTAGACCTTCTAGTCGCGAAAAATACTTAGAAGATTTTTTGAAAATCTAGGTTTCACGGTGTTTCGCGGCTTACCATGGCGACTGACTGGCAACTTAATCCAATCGCGAAAAACACATGTTTTGCATTTTAAAGACTGTTTTTAAAATTGTTTTTCAGTTTTTCCCTCGAATTTCAGTGACTGTTCATTGTCTTCCTCATTTCTCTCTCTCAAACACTCCATGTCTCACTCTGAAAAAGCTTCATTTCTACATAATGTCTTCATCAAACACCAAGAAAAAGGTATGGGTTTTCTTGTCTTCACTTCATACTTCATGATTTTATTGTTGTTTTCTTTTATCTGGGTGATGTGATGTTGGTTTGTGTTTTAAGGGGTTCGATCATGGGTTTGCCTAAAATGTTGGGTATGATTGTTTGAGGGTGTTTTCTCTTGTTGTAGAGATGCTTTAATGTTATGTGTTTTCCTCGAGTTGCTATTCTTTGGTCTAAGCATTGATATTTGATAGATTTTTGTTCTTTGGGCATATAGGTTTGGGGTTTTGTATATTTCACTTTGAATGTGGTTTTAGATTTATCAATTTGTTTAAGTTTTTGGTTTTTGTGGCTAGCATTGTTTTGATTTTAATTCACCATATCTTGTGTGTGCTACTGCCTTTGTTTCTCCTTTTTGCACATGTCATACTCATTATGTCATGTCTCATTGACATTTGCTCACATCTATCTGGATGTGGTTTACATTGTCATTTTTTTTGCTTGCTCCAGCTTGCATTTATACAGATTAAACTTGTTTATATTGATCTATCCATCTATTGGTTGTCAACTGTGCTTAATCTGTGGTTTGTCTGGTCACTCTGTTACTCTCTTTGTAACTAACTTGTCACTAATATGTGTACATTTCCACATTTTGTGTTTTGTTCTTATTGTGGCCATTTCTGCTTGTTTACAGATAGTTGCATCTCCTACAAAGAAGAAGACTACTGCTAAGAAATCTGATAAAAGGCTGAAAATGGACCCTAACCTATTTAGGTCTGTTCAGCACTTTGAGAGATACATAGATTTCTTCATAAAGGGAACAATTATCCAAGAAAGGTTTATGGATCTAAATGAATTGAAAGATACCTTCATTCCAGAATGTTTTGAAGGCAGAGGTTGGGAGAAGTTGATGGGTGACCTACCTCTTATGTATGAACCCTTAATACAGGAATTCTATGCAAATGCTTTTATAAAGGAGGATAAGCTGAACTACTGGATTAGAGGACGTGAGTTCACCATAGATGCTCATGATATTGATAAGGTTCTAGGGCTTGAGGGACTAGAGGATTATGAGTTCACAAACTACAAAGACAGGATGCTATCTTTAGACGTTGTCCAGTCTTGACTTGTGGTGTTAAGGAAAAGAGAGGTCTCAATACTACTGATTTTTCTGCTAAATTGAGGTGTCTGACCATTATCATGATGTTTAACTTGTATCCTATAAGAAAGATGACCACTCTTACAAATGCCAGAGCTATCTTCCTCATGGAGCTCAAGGAGAAAACTTTCATTGATATAAGTGATAGAAATTTAGACCCCTTAAAACACAATTAGATTAACCTAGTTAATTAGCCAAGTGATTAACTTAGTCAATTTATGCAAATCTAGGTTATCACAATCACACAATCATATCGAGAATATAAAGTAGCGGAATAATAAATAACACAAGATATGATGACCCAGGAAACCACACGATAAAAACTTGGGGAGGATTTGACCTAGCTATTCTCAAGATAAACTTGAATCCACTATCTTGAAAGAATCGAAGTTTATACAAAAGGACTTACAAGTTCCCCGCTTGACTTCCTAATGCAACCCACGAGTAGAACTTACTGACATGACCACATGCAAGCTCCGAATCTATGGACTCCTTCTTTCTTGGATTCTCCAATCAAGATATAAGCACCCCCACTTGTTTTTATTTAAGCTCCAATAGCAGCAATCTTATTGATCATCAAGATGTTGAAATAATCTCTACCTAAGTTTATGTGAAGGAAAGCTCCTCAATGATCTCACAAGAGATTCACACAAATCGCAAATATGAGCAACAAAGATCTTGGAGAGGTTTGGTTACAAAACCCTAGATACAAAAGAGGCACTCTCTTCTCTCTCTCAAGAGTCTCAAAAACGTGGTTTAGGGTTTCCTTTATATAGTGGGAGAAGTAGATCTGAAACCCTAATCCTTAATGGGCTTAAGCCGCTGTTTGGGCCGACTTAAAATTCTGCAAATACGATTTTCGATTGATCGAACCTGTTCTTCAATCGATCGAACCAGGCAGAATATGAAGTCTTCTTCTTGCAGTATGTTCTTGAATCTTGACTTGAATCACCTTTAGCATTGTCTAATAAAACCTATAGACTCTAAGATCTATATCTAGACAAGTTTTTGTTCACGATTTGCCAATTGTTCTAAACATTTAGACCTAACAATAAGTTCTCACATATATGACATAATTATGGATAAGACTAGAACTACCTCAAGGCCCAAGCTGATCTTCCCCAGTCTTCTTATGAGGATTTTCAGAACAAAGGGTGTTGCAATCCCTCAAGATATCAGTCCTTTGATTACTCTATCAACCATAAACAAATTTACTCTCACAAGGATACAAAGTCATCTTCCTAGTGAAGAAGAGAAAGATGTCCAAGAAGAAGGTGATCTAATGGTGACTGAAGTTGAGGCTGCAGGACAGATATCCACACCTAAGAGAAGAAGCAAGAGAAGCAGAGCTTCTACTTCAACAGATGTACCTCCTGATGCATTTCAAATCATCCTGAAGAGGCTTGATGGACTCAGAGAGGTTCAAAATCAGCATACTGAAAGGATGACAGTGATGCAGGATCAACTTGATGTACTTTCAGCCAAGTTTGATAGCATCCACACCAACCATAAGCATTGACCCTTTGGCCATTCCAGTCAAAAAATGAGAGAAAATTTTTGGGTTACTCTTGAGGGGGAGTGCTTGTTTGAAGGGGATATTTCTTTATAATATGATGTTTTATGTATAGCTTTGATACTATGTTTTGGTTATCTGCTGTTTTTATTAGTTTAATACATTGTGGTGTTAGTTCGTGGTAGTTTTCCAGTATATATTATGATGTTATTCAGCATATCTTACTTTATGTTTATGCTTTGTACCCATATTGCTTTTGTAAGCTTTTAAGGTTTGTTTCTATGCACTTTGTAGGCTTTATGGTTTGTACCTTGCTTTATGCAGCCTATGTGCTTTGCTAAATCAGTACTTATATTTAAATGTCATGCATTTTCTTCTAAGTACTATCACTCTTGTGCCCTTGTAGGGTTTTTTCTAAATGCACATACTTCATGTACTGTGCATTGGTTGAGTGTTGGTCATTCAAGTGATTTTCCTTGTGTTTGTCAGCTTGAATGTCCGGATGTTCATTCCAAGTGTGAATGAGCATTGTGATCACTTGGTTGTAGTGGTTGCTTGTTTAGGTCTTGCTATGGTTTATTGCTTTATTCCATTGTGCTTAATCACATTGTGCTTGCTCCATTTGCATTTCAAGTTTTCTTCATACAATGAAATTATTGTGTTGTTGTGTTTCAAGAGTACTTGTTCTTATCGTTCAAAAGTTTCACAAATTCTAGAGTTAGGTGTGAGTGAGTTTTCCAACTGTTTCCAACTCACGCGTTAAGTCTAAAGTTTGTTACAGAGTTTTGTCACGGAATAGCTAAAGAAGGAGATTGTAAGGTTGAAATTTATCAATCATCTTGTTCGCTTTATTCCGTGCCAATTTGCTTGTAATTTAGCACTTAGTAACCCTGTATTTAGGTGGGATTCATGTAAGGGTAATGTGTGAAGAGAGTGTAAAGAATTGCTTATCTTTATGCCAAAAAGCAGGGCGGCTAGGACTCGCGATTGACTCACAGCTTGCAAGCCGCCAACTTTTGTGCACATGAGAAGCATGTGGGGAGGTGAAAGGTCATGCCAGTTGTCGCACTACAGGACAAAAGTCCCAGGCTGGCCAGGCCGTTATCTCACGGCTTGAACTTGCGACTTAGACCAGTCACAAGGTCAAGCCGCCAACTCACCCTGTTTGAGAAAAACTGACTCGTCGTATTCCAAACACACACCACTATATATAGACCCTTATACCCACGAAGTGTAGAGAGCTTCTAAAGAGAATTTTGAAAGAGAAACCCTAGAGAAAAACAAGATTGCCTCATCCCCAATCTTCATCTAAGAGACTCTTCAAATTCCTCTACTCTCTTCCTCTCCATTGATACATCCTTGAGAGGTCATTGACCAAATCCTTTTCTCATCACACCCACATCTGTGAGAAGGTTCATTTGGTGCTAAGGGAAGCAGTTTGGAAGGAACCAATATCCATTGGTTGATGCTATGGTTTAGTAGCAGAATCCGATTAGCTAGAAAAGAAAAATGTTCGAGGCAACCTCGTTGGAACAAGAAGTTTGGAGGGCTTAAGTACCTGGGTAGATTAGGCTTGGAGGGTCTATTGCTGTTCATATATCCCAACTACATTTTCTAGTCAATTATTGACCGCTTGGAGGGCGGCGGAGAGGTTTTACACTAAGGGCTTCGATTTCCTCTTCAATAACACATCGCGTGTTGTCCTTGTATTTGCATCTTTCTTCCCTTTAACTTTACCATTTAATTATTGCTACTGTGATTGTGATTATTTATGATTTAAATTGTTTACCAATTCTGTTATAAACTTGTTATCATTTTTCGCACATGCATTGTTTGATATAAAACTTAAATTGGTAATTTTGTAATTAGGAGTCAAAACATTCATAGTGTTTTCAACACTATTTGAACATACACTAACAAATTAATGGAGTCCTTGACTCTACCTAAAAGTAATGGAGTCCTTGACTCTACCCCATCAATGGAGTCCTTAACTCTAATAAATTAATGGGGTCCTCAACTCTGCTAAATTAATGAAGCTCTTGACTCTATCCCATCAATAGAATCCTTGACTCTACCCAAAAGTAATGGAGTCATTGACTCTACCCCATCAATGAAGTTCTTGACTCTAATAAATTAATAAAGTTCTTGACTCTACTAAATTAATAGAGTCCTTGACTCTATCCCATCAATGGAGTCCACAACTCTACTAAATTAATGAAATCCTTGACTCTAACAAATTAATGGAGTCCTCGACTCTGCTAAATTAAGGGAGTCTTGACTCTATCCCATCAATGGAGTCCTTGACTCTACAAAATTAATTGGAATCTTTGATTGACCAAATTTATGGAGTCCTTAATTCTAACATTTTAATGGAGTCCTTGACTCTACCCAATTAATGAAGTCCTCAACTCCACCACATTTCAATGGAGTCCTTGATTTCCAAAATTATTTTAAATTCCAACATGACTAATTTTTTTGAGATTCCTAATTTCTTAATCAAGGTTGGAGTTAATAATTCACAAAATAAAATGACCATAAAAATGATTTGAGGAAATTTTCCAATTCCCAATTCCTAAAACATGTTCATAAAAAATAAAATTGCTTCAAAGGAGTTTTCTTTACATTGATTAAATTTGTGAACCTCAATCCAAATATTATTAAAATTCCTACAAGGGAGCAAATGAAAGAAAAAGGAAAATTGCTTGGACATTCAATTTCTCAGAGAGAGAATCCTTGATTCAATTTCCATAAAAACATGGTCCTTGACTTATCCTTGAGATTAAAACCAATTATCTCACCTAAAAGCAAAATTAAGTTGATGCTTAATTAAATACAAAGTATTAAACTAAAATGTCCATCATTTAAATTGGGTAAAAAATCAATTTGAGGATTTTAAATTTAAAACCTCAAATTAAGAACTACGAATTGGCTTGATCCCCAAAAATGGTACGTAGGCAACCTAAATAAATTATTAGGTGAAGCTACAAATAAATAAAAACATATATCCCCTTAAACATAAAAATAAATAAACTTATGTACAAAGGCAAAATAGTTGGAATCAAAAGGCATTCCCTTAAAACAATGGATTGTAATTAAGAGATACATTATCTTGAATGTGCACTACTCACATCAATAAAACTTATATACCGAAAGGCCTGTGGCTGAAATTATGTTTGATGATTTATACGTAATTTAACAATTCTTGTGAAACATAATTTGACAATATTTGTTAAACATAATTTAACAACATTTGTTAAACATAATTTGACAACGTTTGAATCTATTTTAGTGCGTATAACAAAGTGGCTATTCTGTGTATAATGCAAGATTTAGGGTATCTTCTAAATCTTGCATTAAATACACAGGTTCCTCCTTGCACCTCTTCTTTTTCATTTTTTCCTTTTTTCCTTTTTTCCTCTTTTCCTTTTTTTTTTCCTTGCTTAAAACTAGTTTTGGATTTTCCATATTAAAAAAAAAAAAAAAAAAAAAAAACCATTATAGTTCTTTGAATCTCCTTTTTTTTTTTTTTTTAAACAATATCTTTGTTCAAAGTGCAAAATGACTTCTATGGTAATAACTGATAAACAAGCCCCTCACATTTTTGAAAATTTGAAATACATAGTGTCAAAATTATGTGGTTGTTGGTAATTAATATATTCTCCTTTGGAACCACGATTGCTTTCGGGAATAATTTAGCACAAATTGCCACAAGTTACAGCTACCCTGCAAACAACGTAACTAATTTGGTATTTCTTATGTGTGTTTTAAGGTTTATTGGTACCTTGTTAATTGGTAACTTAAAATCTATCCAAGTTTCTAAGATTAATTTTATCATGAAAGTCATAATAATGATGATTTTATCATTAGTATCTTCCTTCTTGGCCTTGGGAATTGAGGGTAGGAGTTTTTTGCATGGTATAATAATCACTGAAGGGTTTAGTGTGGGAGTTTTGTTGGCCTTGCAATTTGAATTGCTAGGAGAGGTTTATAGAGGGGAGGTTCAGTCAATTTTATTTTCTTAGACACGTATTGGAGGGATTGTTGGAAACTTTTTCTTCAATATATATTATTGCCCTAATTTATGATTTTCAAGCAAAAAAGCAGTTGGGGGAAAAATGTGTTGAAAGCACTGGTTTAACTTGTGTAGAAGATGAATGTTTTAGGCTTGTGCTGTCCATAATGGTTCCTTTAACTGCTGCTGGCTTAATTCCATGTGGTTTCCTTTGGAGAACATTGTTGTAAGCTCTCACAGCACATGTGTCAACTTGTGATTGGATCAAACATTACTTACATATGAGTCTATCATTGGTACTTTGTGAAAAGTAATCCAATTAGAGAATCATTTGTAAAGTAACAAATAACGTTAATGTTTACGACCTCCAATGAGAGACCTAGCAATTTCACGCTTAGCAGCCAACTGAAGTAGAATTGGAAACTTGAATGTGCAATCTTCTCCCTTAGTAATTGAAGTGAAGTTTGTTTGAATGTCACAGCCTATCACAATCTTACTTCTCAATACAAAAGCTCCTCCAGCACACTGCTTAGGATTGCTTAAGAGCCATGCATGTACCTCTTTTTGTGTTCCAAATAATTTGATAATTAAAAAACGGCATGAAGATTTCAAGCACTTTGCAAGCAAGAAGTCTGTTCTTCGAGAATGCAATGAACTAGATCCTTTTAATGTGATCGATTACAGTGAGTTTAATCTTTCCCTGGATTTTATTCTCTTGTTTGTGTTTATGTCTACGTTTATGTTTATTTGTTTAAATTCTATTTTAGAAAAATAAATCTAGTTATACACTTATAAATTTTTAGATTTTTTATTATATATGGAAGTAATTATATGTGTTTATGTAATTAGAAAAAAAAAAAAAAAAAAAAAAAAAAAAAAAAAAAAAAAAAAAGATAATACTATGTTTTTGTTATTAGCACTGTCTCAAAAATAAAATAAAATAAAAGTAATTGACAAAATACTCTTTCCACCACCACTGTCTATACACCAAAAAACCATCCCATCATGTCCTATAAAGGTAATCATTTAAAATGAAAATGCAGGTACCATTAACTCTCCTAAAAAAAAAAATCAGCATTTAAGCTATACAGCTCAATTTCGGATAAGGTTTATATCTCGGTTTCGTAGTATATATACATATGCATGTGAAATGCAAGCATATACCTCGTTTTTAGTTTCTTGTGCAACTTCATTTTGATCTAAACACATGAGCATAGGTTTTTTTGCATAGAAACTTGTCCACCACCCCAATCATACTGCATGAAATAAAGGAAAAATCATTAATTTTAATCGGTATAGATGCATTAGGGTAGACTTTAAAATAAAAAGAATGATAGTACATTGCTCCTTACATATATAATTCTAGTTATTTAAGGTACTTTGTTAAATATAATTGAGCTATAGATTAGGTTACACCAAATCTAAACATTTAATACCTGTGTACCAGTTACAAGGGAATTAAGGGAATTGTTCTTTGTCAGAGGAAGTATACCCTTGAGCTACTCAATGATGCAGGATTGCTTGGCTGTAAATCAACTAAAACTCCTATGGAGCACAGTTTAAAGCTAAGAAAGTTTGAAGGAGAAGAGCTTAAGGATCCCAGTCATTACAGAAGGCTTGTAGGCAAACTTTTGTATTTGACAATCACAAGACCTGACATCACATTTGCAGTCCATAAACTCAGTCAATTTATGTCCAAGCCAAGGAGACCACACCTGGATGCAGCACACAGAGTATTGCAATATTTGAAAGGTGAACCAGGCAAAGGACTCATGTATTCCTCTCACACAGATTTGCACTTAAAAGGATTTGCAGATGCAGACTGGGCTGCATGTCCTAATACGAGAAGATTAGTGACAGGTTATAGCATCTTCATTGATGATTCTTTGGTCTCATGGAAGTCTAAGAAACAATCTACAGTATCAAGATCCTCAGCTGAAGCTGAGTACAGATCGATGGCAGTGGCAACATGTGAGATTGTATGGATTTTGTATTTTCTCAAGGACATTGGAGTGACTCATGACAAGGAAGCCTTGTTGTTCTGTGACAGTCAAGCTGCTTTGCACATTGGATCTAACCCAGTCTTCCATGAGAGGACAAAACATATAGAAATAGATTGCCATGTGGTTAGAGATAAGGTGCTGGAGAAAGTAATCAAGCTGAATCATGTTCGATCCAATTGTCAATTGGCTGATCTACTCACTAAAGCTTTGAATTACAATCAATTTGCTGTTCTTATTAAAAGGATGGGGATGATTAATATTCATACACCTGCTGTTCTTGAGGGGGCGTATCAGAGTTTGGATGGATTAGATGGAGTTGAATCTGAAGCTACCAAGAGCAGTGTTATTAACAAAGCTGGTGATCAAATAACAGAGCACAAAACGACAGATCAACACAAGTGAAGTTAATATGGCTACGACCTGTAGTTTTAGTATTTTAGATATTAGCTCAAGTGTTAGCACGTGATGAAGTCAGTTATTCCTATAGCTGCACGTGTGAAAGTTTGTTAGTTAGTTTTCTTTGTGTTCACACCTGTACAAACCGTTATATGTATATATAGGTAGCCTCTGTAACTTTGATTCATTAATCAGAAATATAGCTTTCTTTCAATTGCTTAATCTGTGATAAATATTGATGTGAATATCAAATAATCACAATTAAAAAATTTAACTTGAGCATATGCCTCGCAAGTTGCGAGTGGTCATGGAAATTTTTAAATATGCATGTGTTAAATAAATAAATTAATAAACATTTTTTTTAGAGAGATTCAACTTATGATGTCCGCTTCTAATGATAGCTCTTATCATCAGACCAAAACACCAGTCAGATTTTGGTGTAGACGGGGAATGAACCATAGATCTCTTATTCAACAATCAGAGACTTTACCAGTTAAAAGTAATATTTAACCTGAGTACGTAATTACTAAAAGTTCTCATCTCCCCGTGTGTGTATTAAAAATACTTAGTATTCTAAAAAAAAAAAAAAAAAAAAAACAATACTTAAATAATCCTAAAATGCATCAACCACCATTACTTGCACAATAAATTGTATGGAATATACATGACTTAAAGCATTCCTATTGGAAAAGTCCACAAAAAGTGCATTTTGCATCATTGTAAATTGCTTTATTTATTTTACATTACTACTTTTACAAACACATTACTTCCCATACACTATATTCTAAACACTCTATTTAAACTTTATATATATATATATATATATTACATTACATTTCCATTTCAACAATACACCCTACACGCCTACATCTCATATTCTTTGTGTTTTTATGTTATTGTAGCAAAATGCAAAAGTCTCAATACTAATTGATAAAATAATGTGGGTGATTTTTTTAGGTAATTGGTGCTATAGTAAAATGCAAAATAAATAAAACCACAAAATAAAGCATCATATGTAAATCCTTACAAAGTAAGAGTTTCTTGACAAAAATTGCAATTATTACACATAACTTGGAAGTTGTTTGCTGGTAAATATTAGCTTTTTTTAAACAATTAAATTATGGTTGACAAAACTTGCAATATTTACACGTAATTTGGAAGTGGAATTATGCTAATTATTAGCTTTATTACTACTTTTTTTTTTTTTTATATAATTAAATTATGCTTGGCAAAACTTGCAATTTTTATACATAATTTGGAAGTGGTTTGCTGCTAAATATTAGTTTTTTTTTTTTTGTTTTTTTTTTTAACAACTAAATTATGCTTGCCAAAACTTACAATTTTTACACATATTAGTTTGAGTGGTACATGCAAGGCAAGGGTTGTCCTTTAAAGTTTGAGTAACTATTTAACATATGAATATCTATTTGCCAAATAAAAACTTGCAATTTTCACACACTAGTTTCGGCGGCATATGCAAGGCACGTGCTGTCCCTTAAACTTAGAATAACTATTTAACATATGAATATTTATTTGCAATGATAGTTTCTTAGAAGCTATTTGCTAGGTAATATCACTAAAAACTTCTAAGAATGATAATGAATATTATCATATTTCAACAATAAGCATTTGAGTTTTGCTAAAACGTTGTCATAATATTTAAATTTTCATAATAAATGATGTTATATGTTACAATTGAAGGTCTTCACCAAATATACAATTATCCACAACGAAGATTTTATTATTGTTTGTGTTATTCATATTGTTATGCATGTGTTGTCCCCTTAGTATCTATAGTAGCTTCTTGTTATTTTATTCATATTTTTCTATGGATTCTTTGTGCCCCTTTGATCATCTTTATGTTTCCCTAGTGAAGCTTTTGTAGCTTTTTGTGCCCCCTGTCAATCAAGAA
Source organism: Quercus variabilis (assembly GCA_030445155.1). NCBI lineage: Eukaryota > Viridiplantae > Streptophyta > Magnoliopsida > Fagales > Fagaceae > Quercus > Quercus variabilis. The sequence goes on along the minus strand of CP129448.1, from coordinate 84,105,385 downwards.
ATAAAATGGGATGAAAATGTAATTTTTGGAGATTCTACATGTTAAAGGGAGCAGCATATGTGTGTGTGAAGGGGAGATGTGTTTTATTTGCTCAGGGGAGAGGGTATTATGTACTTTGGGATTTTGTGCCCATTTTTTTTTTTATTGGTATACATATTCTTGAGCTTTACTTGTTTATCATCTATCATTGTTTTCCACATAGTATGCATAACATGTATGTTAAGTGTTTTCAGGAAAGACAGGTATGGAGCCAATCAAGACAATCGATCCTAGTTCATGCTATGATTTTCTTAGGACTGGTTGCTTTTAGATTAGGCTAGCTTATTTGAATATGGGATCATTTTTTGTAATTGGGTTATTATTGTATTGGGTGTCCTTTTGTACTTGAGGTTTTGTCATAGATTGACAAAGAGGGTGATTGTAAGGTTCATGTGTTTTGGTATTGCCAAATCATGCCAATTTCTTTTTTCTTTTATTGAGTTTAATGTGTCTTAAAGTTGTAATTAGAGATCAAGTTGATAACACAAAGTTTACCCAAGAAAAATATGGAGCTATTTGTTAATGTTATTTAAACAACAGTTTTCATTATTTAAACAACATAACACGTATTTCCACAATACTTTTCACCCACATGTATCTCCACAACACTTAAATAACGTTACTAAAACAACATCACCAAACGGCTCCTATATTTTTAGTTTGTACCTTGATAGTTGTCTCAATACCTCTCGACAGTTGTCTCGATACCTCATCAATAACTCTCGATCTATTGAGATTCTTCTAGGTGACCTTCTGTCTTCGTGATAGCTAGATTGATAACTCCTCGATACCTTTTACTCTATCAAGCTTTGTGTTTCAACAAAAATCAGCAATGTGAAAAGCCCATAACTTATCCATTTGAAAATCAAATTGAGATCCATTCGACCTGGTATTTAAAGGATGTTATAAACCAAGTTCTCTCAATTTCACCATACTGAAGAGTGTTGGAAAAATAACATGGAGTGAATAAGAAATTGATATTTTCTATGTTCACTTGAAGATGTTATTAAAAGTTGTAAAAATCCTGAGTCCCACATAGGAAAAGAAAGAGATAATATATGAGTTTATATGCTAATGAGTTGGACATTGGGTTGGACTTTTGGCATATGTGAACTGGGCCTACTTGTCCAAATAATAATATTTTATTATTTTAATTATTGAGTTAGTTAGTCTGTACACAGCAGTTATTACTAAAACAAAGTGTCTGTTTAGTAACGTATAATTTTTCATAGTCTTTTATTCGTCTCTTATTCATAAAAAACTACTTTTCAGAAAACTCTCCCAATGAGAATATTGTGCATTTTCATTGTGTCAAAGAGAGAGAAAGAGACATTGAGTAGTTCACAAAGCACGGCCTTGTGTGCGGTTTCTATGTTGTAGATTATTTTATCCTGAGAAGTAGACATATGTGAGTCTTAAAGCACCACAATAATTGTGTGAGGGGCGAAATCTGCTTTAAAGTGATTGTGTCAAATACAATACTTTATCATAATCATTCATCCTTCATGCATTTGGTTTGTAATTTTTTTAATTATTTGCAAATTTCTTCTTATATATACAATATCTATTTATTGTATTTGTCTATCACATCTATTTGTGTTATTGCTTATATTTAGATCTATATGTTGTTCCTTGCTATTCCTTTTACTTTATCATAAAGTAAATTGTTGAAATATATCCAATAATCTTAAATCAGATTTTATATATATTTTAATTTATTTTTGTGATTTATGGTGAAAGGAATTCTGTGTTTGTTGAAATACGTTAATCGGCCATTGTTTATATACTGGGAAAAACTTGAAAAAACTGGGTTTGGAATCTGTGGGTTTATTGTTTATCACAAATATCTATCTTTAAATTGTAAAGTTTATCTATGATATTTGGTTCTCTAATAACATCGGTTTTAGTTTTTGACAATTGAACCTTTTAGGAGAAAATGGGCTTTTGCCCTTATTTTTTAAAAAAAAAAAAAATATCTGGCAATATGTCCCTATTTTGAAACTATTTAGGTCCGTGTCCCTATTTTGAAACTCGATTTTCTTAAAATCGAGTTTCAATTTAAAACTCGATATGTAGAAAATCGAGTATAGGTGATCAAACTAAAAAAAAAAAAAAAAAAACATATTGTTTAATAGTTTCAAATCAGAGACATATTGCTAAATTTTTCAAAAAATAAGGGCAAAAGCCTAGAATTCCCGAACCTTTTATATACTAATTTATTAGTATAAAGTATTCAAGAACTAGCTTTCTTGCGTAAATTATATTATAATAGGCTAATTTGTCTTACTTGAATCATTGTTTGGTTGGGGTTTGTTTTCATTTGTTCAATCACTATGATAAACTCGTGATCAAAAACTTCATCATCACTAAGAGTTACAGTCATAACTTTACCCTTTGACCTTAAAAATGTAGGATATTCAAATTTTACATGACCATACCCTTAACAATCAAAACTTTGTTGACCTAGTGAATTACTAGAAGTTTGACCAACTTTCTCTTTTGATTTATTAGTATTGTTAAATTTAGTTGGTTCATTCCTCTTAAAATTGCTAGGTTCAGCATTGCTTTTACTTCTTGCCCTTCTGTTGTTGTTCCTAAGAAAGTTCCTAAAGTTCTTGGTAAGATATGCAATCTTTGTAGAAAAGAGTTCATCATCAAATCCATTCCCATTAATATCATCAACTAACTTAAGAGCTATTGATTTGCATTTGTTTGTTTTAGGTAGGTCTAGTTCATAGGACTGGAGAGATCCTACAAGCTCATCAACAAGGATGGAGTCCACATTCTTGCTTTCAGTAATGGCAGTCACTTTGGGTTTAGAGTTCTCAATTAAAGGTCTAAAAATCTTCTTAACAATCTTAGGTTGATCATAAATTTCTCCCAAATTATAAGCAAAATTATCAATATCATTAAGCTTAGCATAGAATTTATCAAAACACTTATTATCAGACATTCTAATGCTTTCAAATCTAATAGTTAATTGCTGGAGCTTATTAATCTTAACTGCCTTTATGCCTTCATGCACAGTTTGAAGAATATTCCATGCAATATAAGCAACCTCAACATTTGAGATTCTTTTAAATTCTTCTATAGAAACAACATTAAAAATAGCATTCATAACTTTTCTATTAAAAGCGGTTGCCTCTTTTTGAGAAGTTGACCACTCAGTTATAAGAGTAGTCGGTTTCTCCCATTCGTATTCAACGGAGTTCTACACTCTCTCAACAATAGATTTCAGAAATGCTTTCATCCTTACTTTCTAGTTGGCATAGTTGTTCCCATCAAAGTGACCATGTTCCATGACAACAGAGATTAAGGATTAACTCTTAGATCAAAAGATCTAAAACACAAGAGCTAACCCGCTTTGATACCACTTATACGTTTTTAAAACCCTTAACACAAGTTTTTTAATCTAGTTATTTAGCCAAATGATTACTTAGATAAATTATTCAGTTTTAGGTTAACACGATAAAATCATATCATGTAAATAATGCGAAAATATAAAGAACACAACGATATGATAACCTAAGAAAACCTAACTGGTAAATGTTAGGACATATGTGAATTATGTTAGAAACATATGTCAATATAGAATTGACTAATCCTTTGACAAAACGCATTTTACTTGTAATTGGGTAGATCTAGGATGTGTTTAATACTTCAAGGAATAAGGTTTCAAGTTCAAGTGTTAAAGCCATGCAAGTCTGTTCAAGAATCAAGTGAAGAAGTGCTAGATTTTAAAGCTCGACAGCTAGTATCTATCGAGGTTTAAAAGACTATTTAAGCCCGATACTTGACAGTTGCTTGATAGATAGAGTATCTATCGAGGTTTAAGAAAATCAATTTTTCAAATCTGATTTCACTACAATCTGTGAATAGATGTTTGGGCTTTCTTTTCTTACAACCTTAAACATATATAAGGATTGTTTTAAGGGCTGTCATAGCGGATGCAACTCAATGCAAAAGTTTTTCACAAGCATATTATGAACCGGAAACATATGCCCTAGTTCATCTTTCTCTTCAAAAAGCTGCTGTTTCTATATACCATAGGATTTTATAACCATGGAGTTTTGTGATCTTCATCGTGTTGATGAACTGAAGAACTTTGCAACCAACATCCTTCTCAAGTTGGTGTGTAAACCACGTACTGGAATCTGCACATCGAATTGATTAGTCACGTATTGGGAGCCATGCATTGAAAGGAGATATTTTTATTACAGAACAAGTCTAATTATGTATTAGGGTAAGGGTTCAACTGTAGGTTAGTATAAAGTACTGTACTGGGATTCCTTTACTTATAACCGCTTGTTGTGATAATAGTGGATTCTCGGGAGTGGTGACCTTAAAATCACCCAGTAGATTTTTTGATGTATAGTTTTTCCCCATTCGTAAACAAATTATTGTGTCAATTTATTTTCTACCGCATTTTAACTTAATTGGTGATTTGTTTATGCTACCACGCTTATTGCATGATAATTGAATTAATTAATTAACTTGGATAATTAATTGGTTAATTCATCACAAGAGATCAATAAATTCTTGGCCTATCAGTAAAAAACTTAGGGAGAATTTAACCTAACTATCCTCAAAGTAAAATAGATTCACTATGAGAGAATTGAAGTTTTTACAATAGAACTTAGATCACTAAAATCCTATTGTTACCTCGAGTAGAAAACTTACTACCATGATCATGTGATAGCTCCGAGTCCACGGATTACTTCTTTCTTTGATCTATTGCAACCACAAGTTCTCCTACTTGTGACTTTGAGACTCTACTCAAAGGTTTCGGATCTTTTTTAAAGTTCTTTATACAACAACTGAAGAGATTATCAAGTTCTTGACGCGAATCTTAATATTGACAACTCTTTATGTGTGTATGAAAGTAAACACCTGTAGATCTCACAGAAGATTCAACACACAACTCTTTAAAAGATTTCTAAAACGTAGCTAGGGTTTTTCCTTTTATACTTGGAGTGAAATACAAAACCCTACACGTTATATGAGCTTGGGCTGAATTGGAAATTCAGCAGAAAATTAAATCTACACGAGTTCCAATCGATCGAGTCTAATTTTCAATCGATCGAGTCTTGCAAATTTTGTCCAATAACTTCTACAATCACTTAATTCCAATTCTACAATTAAATACACTTTGAGCAAGCATAAACCTAGACTCTATGTTTTGATAATGGTTTGCCAGCATAGTACAAATTGAAATTCTAATACATTAGTTCCTAAAGTCTTAGACCTTAACAGATTCCTATTATGGCTCTATCAAGTCTCATCTTTTCTCTTGCAAAATAACAAATGTTGATAGGCACTATACTTCCATTTAGAATGAGAGATATATTGCAAGTCAATTCTAGAAAAAGAGATTTGTATTATGGCTATGTCAAGTCTCATCTTTTCTCTTGCAAATTAACAAATGTTGATAGCCACTTTACTTCATGGAGTTGATGACTTGACTAATAATTTGACTTCCATTTTATAAGATAGTGCACACTCGTGAGAACCCAATCACTAAGGCCCTGTTTGGTTATCATTGAGGGTGGATTCATTTTCTCTTTCTATTTTTTAAACTCATTTTTTGTTTCTTAAATCTTATATTCATTTTCTCTACCTAAAACATTTCATGTTTGGCATTATTTTATAGTCTATTTTTTGCTTCTTCTTTTCTTTACTTTATATTTTTCAATTAAAAATTCAACACAATTGAGAGAGAAAATGAATACTCCAAAAAGTTGTATTTAGTTTTTGTAATCAAATCCTATTTTTTGGGATACTGAAATTGAAAAATGAATACAAATATAAAGTCAAATAAGTTTTATAGTGATGAGTTTCATGAAAAACTAAAAATGACTATAAAATACACCCATTTTTTGGGTATTTTTGTCGTTTTCACTTTTTACTTTACTTTTTTTTTTTTTTTTTCATGAGAAGCTAAATTTATTGAAATAAAGGAAAAAACACACAGGTTAAACAGAGTCATTACAACAAAACACTGGAGCCAGACTACCAACTACAACCACGAAACAAACTATTCAACAAAAAGAGATTGAACTTCCAACTACAAACAACTAAACATAAGAAATACATCTGAAGATAATTTATTTGTCATTTTAACTTTTAACTTACATCCCAACATTTAATTTGTTTTGTTCGTAAATTTTTGTTAGATATTATTCTTGACAAAGATTAATTCAAATTCATTTTAGAGTTTACAATCCTTTGTGAGTGCTTATGGGCCCATTTGGTTTAGAGATAGCTCAATTTTCATAACTCTGTTTTCAAAACTCATATCTCAAACTCATAACTCATAACTTATTATTCAAACCTTACCTTCACTCAAAAATTGCAAAACACATGTTTGGACTCAGTTCTTAGTTACATATCTCTACAACTTTTCCCTAAAACCATGGACCCCACCACTGACACTACCCAGTGTTGCCTACTATTGCTACCCGCGTCTCATTACTTCTCTGTGGAAGCCCATCTTCTTCTTTACTTCTTCCACTAAAAGAGTCACTGTGTTCTGTCTCTCGCCTCTCGCCTCCCACATCGACGCACACCCACAAAAAAGCAGGTATTTTTCTCTAATGCTCTTCACTCCGTCTCTTTGTCTTCCTTGCTCTGTTTCGATCTATTTTTTTGTCTCTTGCTATCGTCAATTTTTGAGAGATTTTTTTTGGTTTTTTTCACTTGGTGAACTTGTAATCTAAAGGATCTCATCTCTTACATACATAAATCCACTGGGCATAGCAAATAGGCAAAAGATCTAGACCTCATATGTTAAAATCTAATCTCCTTTTGTTGTTTTGTGTTTTTCTGGATAGATACAAAAGTATAGAGTTACTATGCTTGAATTCTTTGCTGGAAATATAGGAAAACAATCCAGACCTCATATGTCAAAATCTAATCTCCTAATTGGTTACTGAAGCTACACTTTGAGTTTTTGTTTGTTGTCTTTTGTTTTTATCAAAACTATTTGCTTGGATTAGTTATGGGATTTTGTGTTTCTATATCACCTATTAAATCCAATTCTAGGCCTTTAAATTGAATTGAATTGAATTTCCAAAATTGACATTAACAATTAGCAAAACCATGTATATGAGTGGATGTGTGGATTGTTGAATCTAGTAATTGTGTTTTGGAAATTCTTCTGGGTTCAAGGTGTACTGGTAGGTCAAATGTGATTGGGTTTGACAATGGCATGGCTGTGGTTATTAGGAGGTTTGGATTACAATTTGGGTTTTCAAGGATTACATTTATTTTGTTCTTCTACATTGTATAGACTTTAACATCTCTATTGTTAGTAGTGGCATCTTTTACAATGGATGGTTTTCATTCCTTTTCAAGTGGGACTAAGTGGTTATGTGACATAGACTAAGTAACATAATTGACATTGTTTTGTTGTGTCATATTATTGCAATTTGGTATAAACTTTTTTTGAATTTGATTTGTGGCATCTTTTACAATGGATGGTTTCATTCCTTTTCAAGTGGGACTAAGTGGCTATGTGGCATTGACTAAGTAACATAATTGACATTGTTTTGTTGTGTCATATTATTGCAATCTGGTATAAAGTTTTTCTGAATTTGATTTTTGGACAGAAACGCTAGTAAAGGAAGACAACATCGATTTATATTTATTAAGAAGTTTTTAGTTAGAGAAAACATTATAGTAATTGTATGGCTCTCTATTTATGTAAGCCCAATTTGACTGGAGAACCTATTACTGTGGATTTGGATTGCTTTATTCATGCTTGTATAGAATGTTTGTATAGATTGTATTGGTCATTGATTTTATAGACTGTTTGTATAGAATGTTTCAAGTATTCTTGTATTGGTGATAGATATAGAGGCAGGTTCTTACTAATGTTGGAAACAAGTAATTATTTCTCCAATAGCAGTGGGCATCTGTGTGACTTAGACCATTGCACCCTTAGGATGTCCCTTTGGCTGAAATATTTTGAGGGAAGTGAGAAAGAGAAATGGTCTCTGCCTTCAATTTGCAATAGTAATATCAAACAGCTCTGAACTGACATGACAACATACAAGCCACAAGTCCCACAAAGTCCAAAAATTTATGGAACTACCACTGAGTTTCTTTTCTTAGTTTTTGAAAACATCCATTTCTTGTTTTCTATTTCCATCACTCTAACTCAAATTTTTGAGTTTTGAGTGATGGAAACAAAGGTTGAAAACCAAGCCAAACAAGAATTTTTTTGTGTGGGATCCATGTATTTTTAGAACTCAGTTATGAAACTAAGTGATATGATCCAAAAATACCCTCATCCAAACAGGCTCTATGAATTTCAATGATTTCAAGTTCTAAATTCCCATTATCCATCATTGTTAAATATTTACTATTTATAGTAGTGTCTTTACGATTTTTTTTTTTTTTTCTGAAAATAGTAATTAAGAACTTAAGTTATACAAAATTTACTAAAAAAAACATGAATATTTCAACTTAAAATAATAAAATAATAAAAAACTTGTAAACACATGAAATTTTACAATTTGTTTTTTTACTAACAAAATGAAAATGCAAAAAGTTACTAATAGGAAATAAAGTGCAAATTAATAAGAATGTTGAAATGAGAGTAATAAAATTAGCGAGTCTAATCATGGTGAGAGATAGAGAGAGCAACGGATGATAAGCCAAGTCATCAAGGAGAGTAAAGCTTCAGGGATTTCAAGATCTAAGATTGCTGCCATGACAACCCCAAAACTGCTGCCACGACAAACATTGACAATCAACCCTAGCCATGATGACAACCCCCAAAAACAAGCCTAGCAACACCACAACCTAGCTACAATAACCATTGCCCCCACTGCCACCCCCCAAATGTAAAAAAAAAAAAAAAAAAAAAAAAAAAAAAAAAAAAGATGCCCTAATCCAACAATGACAAGTGACAACCATCCAATGAAGAATGAAGAGAGAGTCAAGTAGTGATAGCGAGGAGGTAAGAAAGAGAAGAGTGAATAAACAAATGAAAAAAAAAAAATGATATAAATGTTGCTATAGTAACATCTATAATTAGATGTAACAACAGTATGTTGTAAAATAGTTTTGAATAATGATTCACCAGATGGAGAGGTTTTGTGTATTTTGGTGAATGGTGTACTCTATTTACATTTTTTTAAAGGACTTTTGCATGTTCTTAATTAGCTAGCTAGGAGAATAACTATGATCATCAGTCTTTTATTTTTCACAAAAGGTCAACGATGCTTTATAAAAATATAATTAAAAATAGAAAGGTCTATGTGGTATGGACCCATGGAAATGTGCGCTTAAAGCAGTGAGTTTTTTATCTATTTTTTGGTTGTTAGTCTTTGTATTTTGAGTAAGACTGGTATTTTAGGCCTTTTATTGTTTTAGCAGCGGACCATGAAAAAATAACAAAACAAAACAAAGGAGCCTCACCCAAAAATAATAAAAAACAAGACAGAGACACCCACATGCAAAAGAATAAAAACCAAAAGAGCACGGTTGGTGAAGTTTTGGAATTGGAAAAGTATTTTATTTTCTAACGGTAGCTGAGAGTGACTGAGACCACTTACCAAACAATGGTGGTCCAAGAAATTAAGAAAAGTATTTTTTACGCTTGTGAAAATTTAGCAGGTTATTCTTATCCAGTAATCAGTAGAATGTACTCAAAATAGACCTGTGACTAGTCGTCATGACGCCAAGCAGTTCACGTAACAATAACAAAACAAAATGTGTCGAAGCAAATTGGTTAGAGTGGAATCATGAATGGGTGGAAAGGGGGATAAAAGTCAAAAAGATTAAAGGTATTTTTGACTCTATGCAAAATACTGATGTAGGCTTTTTTCCTAATCCCAAAATCCAAAGTGGTTGGAGTATTTTGTTGCAAATAATTCAACATTATTAGATGCGAAGGTGCAGTCTAGGGAGGTTTGGAAGGACAATTATCCCTATGGCCCGCCCAAGTGTATGCATGTGAGTGAGTATAGATATGATAGAAGGTTAACTAATAATATTCACTTTATAATAATTACTCTTATTATCAAACTAAGATACTGATCGAATTTTGGTGTTGATGAGATTTTAACTGTAAATCTTTTATTCGACCATAATAAACTTTATCAATTATGCTAATTAAAACATACCAAAATCTCAAATCTCTTAAATAACTAATATGTTTTTTTAGGCTTATTTTTGTAGGAATAATATGTATAAAAATATCTTTATATATATATATATATAGAGAGAGAGAGAGAGAGAGAGAGAGAGAGAGAGAGAGAGAGATTTACATTTTTTGGATCATTGATTTATAGATTTAAAAGGTAAAAACAAACATTCAAGGGAGTCATAATTTCTCTCTAGAAATTAAAAATTAAGACATTAAAACTCTTCTTATTAAAAATAAAAAATAAAAAACAACATTATCTCTCTACTCTCCAATTCATCATCTCTATCCAGTTTATGTTAAGAAATTTGGGGTTAGTTCGACAAATTTGTGTTTCGTGTTCTAAAGTGATTTGCCAAATTAGTTGGGAATACAATTTAATAATTGTATAATTGGAGGTTGCTATTTTTGTCATGTGATGCTGATGCGCTCAATGCTTGCTGCTCATCATTGGTGATGCCACAATTTGCTGGTGGCAACAAATGAGAAAGGCATATCAAACACTCATGACATAAAATATGCAAAAAACAGATGATGATGGGTAGTGGTGGAGAGTTGAAGTCTTGAAGATGCATGATGGTGAAGTGTGGAGAATTAATTTAAGTAAAATTAGTTGACATGGCAAATAATAACCCTATATTAATGATATGATAAGTTGTGGTATGCTCACCGTTATATTTTAATAAGAATTTACGATCATCAGCGGCACTATGTATAGTTCAGGATTGGAGTTTAAATGAACCTTCTAAGTTGGCAATTTATTTTGTTAGGTTCTAAGACTTTAGGCAAGGACGGAACCAGGATTTGAACCTGGAGGGAGCAAAGCTTAAATTTTTTTTTTTTTTTTTTTTTTTATGAAAATAAAAATTAACACCTATTTCATATTCAACAAAATACTACACATAAAATAAGTGTTTCTTAAACATTTGATATTATTAAAATGTCGACAAAGTATAACATACAAAATAAGTGTTTTTTAAACATTTCAACACATTTATCAAAATGAAACTCGATGCTCTTTTAAGTCTCGAAAGTCGTCTATAATTGATTTTGTACCAAATTTTGTGGCAATCTCCTTCTCAATGTACAAAATCATAGAGTCCATTAGAAAATCATCTTCCATCTTGTTGCGAAGCCTATTCTTGATAATATTCATGGCTGAAAATGCTCGCTCTATATTTGCAGTAGAAACTGGAAGAGTAAGCACAAGTGTAATCAATCTATAAATATATGGGTAAAATAATGATTTTCAGGTTTTTACCAACCATTGGCACAACTCAGAAATTGTGGATAGCTTCTTGAAGTCCAGATGCCGAACTACATTATGCTCATAATGATCAACTTCAACCTCTAAAAGTGTCATTTCTTGATTTGTGAAGTCTTTTGGATAAAACTTTCTTACTAACAACAAAATGTCTATACTTCTAAAGGACTCAAGTGCCTATTTAGGATCAAGAGCTGAACTAAGATTAAGCAATTCCACCGCATGCTTACTAAACCGATGATTTAATTCTTGTAATGTTGAATCTATTGCAACATAAAAAATATCTACTCGATAATGATGCTCAATTGTGAAGTCATCTTGTTGATAACGAGCTAGACCTCCTCTTTTAACATAATGAGCATTCATATCTAGGACATCTATGTCACGTGCCTCACAAAATGATTTCACAGTGGTAAGTAAATTATCCCACTCTTCATCTCCGAATTTTTGAATAATTGCTTTAGTGGATGAAACAAAATTCATCGCATTTAAAATGTCTTGAGACTGACACTGCAAAGCTTGACAAAGTGCATCGATGATTTTCATAATTTCTTTCATGAGATGCAAAATGAACACAAATTCAAAAGAAATCATAGCATGATAACATGAGTATGCTGCTTCTCGTTGGGAAGTATTATTTCCTTCCTTGATGATCTTAAGTAAAATTTCACACGTTGGACTAAATATATTTACCAAGCTAGAAATCGATCTCAAGTGAGAATGAGTATCTCCAGCCCGTTATAATGTGCTAATCTGATTAAGTCTTCCAATTTCAAGCTCACCAATTTCAACAAAATATGCAATTTGATCAGCATAAGCTTTTTTTAGTTGCTCAGTACGCTTGCATGAAGCACCAACAACATTGACAATTGATGATAATCTATTAAAAAAAAAACTTTGAACAAGAATAACTTCTTTTGATGCTACCACTAATGCTAATTGCAAGCGATGTGCAAAACAATGAATGTAGTAAGCATATGGACAATCATTTGAAACCAAAGCTTTTAATCCATTCCACTCACCTCGCATATTGCTTGCACCATCATATCCTTGCCCTCGAATATCTAGAATATCCAGACTATGATGTGACAAGATAGAATATATTTCATCTTTTAGGGTTAATGCCATAGTATCGGGGACATGAACTACCCAAAAAATGTTCTCGAATAAAGCCATCTTTGTCTACAAATCTTATAACAATAGCCATTTGCTCCTTCATTGACTCATCACGAGCTTCATCAGCAATTAGGCAAAACTTTGCATCACCAATTTCTTCACGAATTTATTTCTTCACCTTGTTTGAAAATACATGTAAGATTTCCTTTTGGATTTTTGGTGATTTGTAAGAGGCATTTTTGGGAGCTTTCTTTATCGCTTCTGCAACATATTCATTATATGATACCACCAAATCCAATATTTCAAGAAAATTCCCACGATTAATTAAATCAGAACTTTCATCTCGTCCTTTAAAAGCAAGTCCTTGAAATGCAAGCACTTTGACAACATCAACTGAGGCCTTTAACCGCAATCGATTGCTTGCAATTTGATCAGAATTGAAATTTTTAAGTACCTTTTGTATGTGTTGAGACTGGTTCATTAAATCTGTCATGCCTTGCTCGGAAGCTCTATGAAAAGAGTTAGGTTCTTTTCCCATATGATTCAAAAAGGAACAATTATTTCCATCATTAACTTTCTTCCAATTCCAAAATCCATCTTTAGTGAATACATGATTCCCAGAATTCCCAGTTGACTTGTTAAAGAGAAAGCATGGTAGACAAAAAGCAGCATCTTTACTAGGTGAATATTCAAGCCACGTGGACCAAATTCCTTAATTGCAAACCATGAATGTTTAAATTTAGGAGAATGTCTTCCAAATTTAGTTTTCTTGTACTCATCAAATTTAGGTTGGTATGAACCAAGCTTAATGTAAGCTTTTCGAATTTCATCCCGTTCATTAGCATCATATTCCCATATTTACTTACGCATTCCAAGATCACACAAAAAACCTTTACTTTCATCAATGGTGACATTTGGAACTTCTGTTTGGAGATTTTCAGAAACTGGGACATCAACGCTTGGGGTTGGCAATCTTGCATCATCAACAATGACTTCAGAATTATTTAGATTTTTTCTTTTGAAAAAATTTAATATTATAGTGGACTTACTTGTGATCTACAAATTAAAAAAAAAAAAAAAAAGTTTCATTATTTCCATATTTTGTAGTTCTATACACCAACTAAAAAAAAAAGGACTTCTCAACCAAAAAAAAAAAAAAATCTAAAACCAAAATAATCACAAACAAACAAAAAAAAAAAAAAAAAGACTTCTCAACCAAAAAAAAAAATTAAAACTAAAATAATCACAAACAAACAAGCACAACTGACTGTCACATAGTCACATCTTACTGTTCTGGTCCCACCTTATTTCTTTATAGTTAAAACCCAAAAAAAAAAAAAAAAAAAGTTACAAGAAAGTCTGAAACCGGTCCACCATCCACACAATCACAAAAAGAAGAAGCCACAAACAATTATTTACACAATAGTCAATACTCAAGTGTCAATACAAAGCCTCTAAAACTGGTCCACCATCCACACAATCACAAAAAGAAAAAGCCACAAACAATTATTTACATAATAGTCAATACTCAAGTCTCATTGTCTCAATACAAAGCCTCAAACACAAACTAAGTCTATGGTCCACACATGACATGACACAACACGGTGAACACACTAGTCCAATAAAAGCCAGTGGCGGGATTTGGATTGGGCGTGTGCATTTATGGATCCGTTTATATTGAACTTATTGTTGCTGAAACTGAAAACTGAAAACTGAAAACTGAAAACTGAAAACTGAAAATACTGTAGCAAAATAATTTTTAAATGTGTAAATAGTACCGTGAGACCCATTTTTAATATTTTTTTAGTGCATAAACAGTGCCAAACAGTGCATGAACAGTATTTTTTTGTCTCTGTACAGTAAAATCATGTGATTTTATTGTTCACTTTCCGGAAAAAAAAAAAAAAAAAAAAAAAAAAAAAAAATGCAGCCTCCAGACGCAGACGTTGAGGCCAAACTGCACCTATGTCTTCGCGTTTTCCTTTTTTTTTTTTTTTTTTTTTTTGGTCACACGCGATTCAAATTTGACGGATAGGGCACTGTAGCAGTATTGTAGTAGCACTATTTGTTACTGTTCACGCACTAAAAAATATTAAAATGGGTCTCACGGTACTATTCACACATTTAAAAATTATTTTGCTACAGTGTTTTCAGTTTCAGCAATAATAAATTCAATCCAAACGGACCCAGTAAGCCACAACTTACAAATACAGTCATCACAGTTCATCAAAAAACGTAGAGGGTAGAGAGCTAACGGGCTAAGGCACTAGGCAGAGCAATATAGCAAAGAAAAAAAAAAAAAAAAAACAAAAAAACAAAAGTATAAACTTGAGAGAGGAGAGAAATTTCTTAGATTTATCGTGTGTGATTGTGATCAAGCATCTGAGGAGGAGTAGCAGCAACAACAAACCAACAGTCCAGATCTGATTTTAAGGACTGAGGAAATGTATAGTAGCAGCAATGATGATTAGGTGTTGATGCTTGTAATTTAGGTTTTCAAATTTCAATGCATATTTATTTTTTATTTTTTTTATGAGAGTTTGTCGGTGATTTTTATGAGCTAATAACTCATAATTTTTTTGTCCAATTAAAGAAAATCTTAATTTGTAACTGATAACTCATAATTTTATCTTTTTTTTTTTTTTTTTTTTTTTAATGAGAGTTTGTCAGTGATTTTTTTTTCCAGATTTTCATTTTTTTTTTTTAATTGGGAGGGGGGGCTATCCGTCCCTGACTTTAGGAACTAAATTTATTAGAACTTCATTTTATATATGTTGGCAAACCATAATCAAAACAATGAATTTAGGTTTAGGCTTGCTCAAAGTTTGTCTAAGCGTAAATTTGAATCGAGTGTTTTGCAGGAATTTACTATGTAAAACTACAAGGCTCAATCAATTGAAAATAAGACTTCGTTGATCAAGAATTGCAGATTAAAAAATTTCAAACACAGCCCAAGCCCATATGACGTGTAGGGTCTAGTGTTTTACTCCTAGTATAAAAGAAAAAACTCTAACCACGTTTTTAAAAAATCTCTGAAGAGCTTTGTGTTTTCTCTCGTGTGAGATTTGAGAAGCGTTTAACTTAAAACACAAGAAAAGCTCTACCAAAGTCTAGATCTAAAATCAAGTTTTGGTGGTGATTCAGTTGCTGCACAAAGATCCTTCAAAGTACAAAACCTTTGAGTGGAGTCAAAGTCAGAAGTTAGAGAACTTGTGTTTGGTGCAGATTTAAGGAAAAAAGTAGTCTATGGACTCGGAGCTATTATGTGGTCATGATAGTAAGTTTTTTTACTCAAGGTAGCATTAAAATGTTAGTAGTCTTAGTCCTTTTGTAAAATTTCAATTCTTTTGTAGTGGATCAGTTTTTACCTTGAGAATAGTTAGGTCAAATTCTCCCCAAATTTTTTACCGATTTAGTTTTCCTAAGTCATCAGATCTTTGTGTTCTTTACTTTTCACATTAATCTGTTTTGCTCATAATTGTTTAACCTAAACTTGAATAACAAACTTGTATTGTGTTAAGGGGTCTAAAAACCTAACATATTATATATATATATATATATATAAAATATTTTTTTTAATGTTTTTTATTTAACTCCTTTAATAAAAATTTGAACACCTTGACCTTAAATTTATTTTTAAGCCTAGCTAAAATAAGTTTAAATGTGATTCTCTTAACAATATTTTGGTCTTTTTAAAATACACAAAAAAAAAAATAAATAAAAAATCCCCAACAACAAATCAATTTTATCTAAAATATGGGGGAGCAAAAAATAGTAAGTCCAACAATAATAGCAAAATTTGTTCATCTTAAACATCAAAAAATGCTCATTTAGATCTTAACAAATTTTAGTATAAAAATTACATTGTCTCTAAGCAAATATGTAGAACATTATACATTTTTATGCAAAAGTGATATTATACACTTTTGCAAATCTTACATTGATAGTATTTAATCTACAATATAAATCTTATATTGATAGTACAATATAAACATATAATTGTCCTAAACTAATAAATAAAAGTATTCTAGGTATTATTAATTAAAGTTCACTTAACAACAATAATTTATATATTCATTGTATTTAGAAACGATAAATGATTTTCAAGATTTAATTTTAACAACAATAATTAGTATGTTCATTATATAAAGAAACAATATGTCTAATAAACTTATAGTTCATTTTTTATTTTCATGATAGTCTATCCTATGGACAAAATTTGAAATAAGCTTAGTACTTATCTCTTACTCGAGATTCATCTTTTCGCTAACTCCCTAGAAAAATATCATGGAGCTGCTACTATGACTATGGTCTTAAAAAAATGTAATTTTTTTCAAGTTACATTAAGTGAACTTGTCTGAGCGAGCGGATTTTATTAAAAGAAAGAGTTTGCATAACATATGCACACAAAATACAACCCAACTGGAAATCAACTACCTGAAACATCTGGACAGCCACACGAGCCACAACTGAGAAGTTAACAACCATTACGTACGGTCTAGAAAATTCAACAGGAAAGCGAGTGCATGTGTTATTGTACATGCACCCTCTTTGCTATTAATCAAAATAGAAAGGTCCATGTGGGCTTAAACCAAGCTCTCTCTTTTTTTCTTCGGGTTATTTCTTGTTTTTCGGAGTATTTTAGCAGCAAACGATGGTGAAGTCTGAGACTGAGACTGAGACTATCAACCAAACGATGGTGAAGTCTGAGACTGCCTGTAGATAGCGATGGTGATCCAAGCAACTATAAAAAGCATGGCTTTGTGGCTATTTCAGAGCAGACGGACCTTCAAATATTTCAACCATGTTTGCCCTGTTGTTCATGCTGTTTACCACCCTCATTGCACCACTAATTCCAACCCTCTCTTCACAACCACCACCACCACCACCACCACCACTAGTTCCAACCCTCTCTTCACAACCACCAGCACCACAACCCTCCCTTATTCCGCCTCCACCACCGACAGCGCCAGCATTTCGGTTTACTCCAATCCAACGTTTTCCCCCATCTCCCCCTTTCACCCCATCACTACCAGATGACAACATATGGCCTGCACCAACTCAACCAGAATTAGTATCCGTGCGGTTCGTGCTGGGGTGTGTCTTGGCTTTAATAATATTACTTACCATAATCGGAGTGGTGATTTACATAAAAAGAGGGCCGCAAGGGCCGCAAGGGGAGAAAGGGCCGCCAGGGAAGGATGGGAAGGATGGGAAGCCAGGGCCGCCAGGGAAGGACGGGAAGGACGGGAAGGATGGGAAGCCAGGGCCGCCAGGGCCGCCAGCCTGCCTGTGCCCCAAGACCTGCCAGTGCCCCCAGCCCTGCCAGTGCCCCAAGACCTGCTGCCAGTGCCCCCAGCCCTGCCAGTGCAATTATTGCTAGGAAAAGATAACAGTAATTTTTTTTCCTATTTGTTTGGATTTTTATATATTTTTTTTTTTCCAATCTTCTGTGTTTTCTTCCTGCGATTATTTTTCTTGCTTCTTCGGGGGTTTCCTTTCTTCCTCTATCACTGGTACCCAAAAAGGCAAAACCAAAAGAAATCGAAAGTCAAAGGATTTTTTTTTTTTTTTGCAAATAAAGTTGTCTACCAATATGGCAGACACTACCCCTTCCCCATGAAAAAGGTTGGACATGTAGCCATGTTTCCACCATTCATTTGCTTTTAGATTTTTTTGAACCATTTTCATTTAACTGCATTTTTTATAAGACAGTCAAATATCTAATTGCATTTTTATTGGTACTATAAACCCACAAATTCATATCAATAGAGTTGATTTCGTACTGTACCGAAACCTTGGCCGGTAGAACACTAGTATTTCATTCCAATTTAAATACCAGTCGTACCAGAGTCATTCCGGCAATACCAGAGCGAATGCTGGATTTCAGCCGGTAAATGAATCCCGAGCCGGAATAAAAATCTCCATTGTTTTGTTGTAAATTTCTAAGAAATGAAGAAGAATAAAAATAGAAGAAGCAGTTGAGACTTTTGTGAATCTTTGAAAAATTTCTTCACCTGTCGTTGCAGATCTATCAAGCTGCTGCTTCTTCTCATTTCTCTGATGCTACCTCGTGAACTTCTTCTCCTTCTTCTAGCAAGTTCCTTCTTCCCCCACCTTTTCTTTTTCTTGGTTTTGTCCGGCTGCAAATCTCAATGCAAAATTTTGAAACTTGTGGTCAATGATATGAAGTGAAAAAGACAAGCCTTCAAGTTCACTTTTTACCCACATAAATGGTCATGACACTCACGTGGCCCATATATGGTGTATTTTTTATTCCATTTAACTGTGTTGTAGTACTAGTCTTTAAACCCTTTAAAAAAAATAATAATAAAAAGGTACACTAGTGTGGGTGTATATATATATATAAACAGCTTGCATCAGCACTTCTATTTACCTCCTTAAATACTTGTTTATATATATATATATATATATCATAATAAACTGGTTATCAAAATATATATATATTATAATAAATTATATATACTGTACATTAGTTAAATAGTATTAACTTTTTAAAAATTATTGTATACTTTTTATTGATATTATTATTATTATTATTATTATTATTATTATTATTATTATTATAGAATTAGTGTTAATTTTGAAACGGTACATTAGTATTAATCGGTATCGAAATATATCGTTCACTGGCCAAACTGATATGGCCTCCAAAACGAAATTGACTCCCTTGATTCATATGTTAAATTTCTGTGTTATTGTAAATTAAAATTTATATTATAGATTAAACGAGTGCAAATATTATACACATTTGCATAAAAATATATAATGCTGTAAACATTTGTTTTGTCTATAATATAATTCTATCTTATCTTGATAGTATAATGTAAATTAATAATTTTTTTATTATTGTTTTTTTAACAATTAATAATATTCCATTGATATAAAAAATACATTTCAAAGATAGTTTTTTTTTTTTTTTTTTTGGGAACTATTTTAGTCATTTTTTCTATTTATACTAATTTATTATATTTATTTATATTTCAAATAATTTTTAAATTAATTATGACATCATCACAATTCAACCTCAGTCCAACTTTAAAACCATTAGATGGGTTTGATAAGGTGTGTAGAAGTTGGATGATCTTTTGTGTCGTTAAGTAAGCTCTTTCTTAAGAATTTCTATTCAATTTGTATATGCTGTTAGGTCCTTCTAAGTAGAAATTATTAGGACCTAGGTCTCAAGTAGTCCCAACCAATAATAAAAGGCCACACATTTAAAACAACTCTGATTCAACTTCCTAAATGAAAAAATGAAACAAAACCACATAAATTTAACTCTAGTTTAAAAAAAAAATGGTAAAAAACAAATAAATTTAATTTATATATAGGCAAGATTCAAAAACTTGAAATAAATTTGAAATCCAAAAGTTCAATCTCATCAGTTCGTATTTAGTTTTAGTGACCTTAAGTCTCTCCATGGAGGCCTTTTTCTCTTAAAACTCTAGATTTGTTTCCTTCTTCCACTCCACTACCATCACTGACAAATTCCTGACAAAGTTGTAAAGCAATTTTTTTTTTCTTTTTTCTTTTTCTTCAAGATTTTATTCTTCTATGTACTGTTTTTTTCCCCCAAATAACTATTTAACCACTGACTTTCTATTTGAATTTATTTTTACATTAACAGTGCCCTTGATAACTGATGCGCATGTGCGAATATTGTGGAATCGGCCATCATCTAATAACGAAGACTGATGTCAAAGTTTTGAATTGAATATTGCAAATGTTATATTCGATCGTGGGTTTGCTGTGAGCTTTGAACATTGGTTTTGATGTGATGTACTTGTGTGGTTTGGAATAGTTGTTTTAATTTGGAATTGTAATATTTTGGCTTTTAAATAAGGTTAGTGGTATTTGTGGAAGTTTGGAGGTTAGTATTTGCAAATGATTCATGTTTCGAGATTATTTTTGTTTTCGTGCTTGGATTTCACTATAAAATGTGCTTGTTTTGATAATAAATCAAACAAATAGGAAAAAGCTCGTCAATGGCATGTGTTGCCTGAAAAATGCTTTTAACAAGGTAGTTTGTTGTGCTTGGCCATATCCTTAGCTATATTTGAAAACTGACTCTCTCATTGAATAAAATGGATTGTATTGAATACGGGATCAGCAAAACTCTTGTATGCGCTCAGTGCATGAGATATCCTTTCGGCATTTGGGAATTAAAGTTAGTTTGTGTTGTAAATGAATAAGTTCTTGCAAAAATCAACTTTTTTTTTTTTTTTTTTTATCTCTTTCTAGATAAAATGTTGGCTTTTCCTTTTAAACAATTATTGTTTTATATTAATAGTATAATGTAAATTAATAATTTAATTTGGGATTTGGTTGATAGCCTAGGTTTTTTTTTTTTTTTTTTTTGTGAATTTTTAAATGGAAAATTAGCTTATAATGGGGGGTTAACGGTATTGGTTTAACAAAATGATTATGTAATAGGACCCAATTTTGTATTGGGTGCTTCAAGGGATACTTTAAGAGTATCTAAACCTCCAAGTTAGACTAGTTAACATTTTGCAACTGACATATTCTCAAAATTAATAGACTACATCTTAAAATTTTGGGAATTTTGATTTTCCATCTTTCAAAATTAAAATTTTTTAGATTGTGACCCTTAAGGTTACGCATCATTAGTGAGATTGTTACGTGGCAATTAAGTTTAAAGTTAGCGTGTTTAGGATCAAAAATCATGATTCCAATTTTCAAATCATGATTTTTTGTGTTTAATAAAAGTTTCTAATTATGTTTTTTGGTCCCATAAACTTGATTCTTTACTTCCATGGCCATAGGTTAGAAGGATGGTATTTTTTTTCTCCCCTGATCTAAAGCATAAGGAGTATTTGTGGCTGCTAGAATCAGAACATTTTCCACACCGTCACATACACCCAGATATGTATTGAAGAAAATTTCAATTTCAAGATTGCATGTAGATAAGTGTAAGGAAACAATTAATGATAATGCCATGTATTTACTGTTTAATAAAAGAGTAATACTACAAGCACAAACTATTTTACAATATTTTTACAAAATGTTAATGTGACCAACTTCTTATTGGTTTTCATCTAGACCCACCATTAGTATTACTTTTTCATTTACTAATAATCACTCACTACATCAGCAGTTTGTAAAACTTTTTGTAAAATAATTTGTATCTCTAACATTATTCTTAATAAAATATTAAGTTATTATGAACAGCATTGCAAACTAGCCTGCCATTTTATGAACAACAAGGAAATGGCTGGTCATCTTCTCATTTATTGTATGTTAATGATTCCCTTTAAAATAAAATAAAAAATTAATAAAAAAATCACAAATAATAGCAAAACCCTAGTACATGGGATGTATACAACAGGAATATAAAAACAACAAAGACAACAAAAAGACCTTAGTCCTAATTATTTTTGCGGTCGACTATAGATTCTCAGTAAATTAATTAGCCAGGGTTGGCTATTGATTTAGACCCGGTTTGGATAGCACTACTTTTCACTCAAAGTAAAGTTGCGTTTTCAGTTTTTTTTTTTTTTTTTTTTTTTTTTTTAGCAGCCGGACTTATTGACTTTTGGGAGACAAAAAAAATATTGTGCATGTACTGTGCGTGCACTGTTCATGTACTGTTCACGCAATATTTAATATTAAAAGTGGGTCCTACAGTACTATTCACACATTTAAAAATTATTTTACTACAGTGTTTTCAGCAACAATCAGTTTTTAACAACTTTCAATAACAATAAGTGCTATCCAAACGGACCCTTAGTGAGCTCATCATTCATTAGTGCAAAGAGGTATGGACTAAATATTGATCCTTGATGCAAATATGTAGCGATAGAATCTCACTTGTGATATTTCCACTTGTTCTCATACTAGTTATAGCTTTATCAAACACTTAATCAACTTAATATACTTTAGAAGAAAGTCTTTTTTTTTTTTTCCAAAACCCATTGCATAACCTATCTAGGGACAGTATTAATTATATGTTTTCTCTAAGTCAATAAAGACCATATGAAGATCTTTACAACCTCTATATTTTTTCGTTAGACATCTAAGTAAGAAACTAACTATCATGGTAGACTGTCCTAGTATAAAACCAAATCTCTGATATTGTTGTTTAATGTCTTAACCTATGTTCAATCACTCTTTTCCAAAGTTTTAGAGTGTGACTCGTAAGTTTAATTTCACGGCAATTTGAATAGTTTTAAATATTATCATTGTTCTTGCAATAGGTATTAAAGTAATTCTTCTCCACTCATTAGGAAAATGCAACAGTAAAAACCAAAAAGAAAAATTGAAACCTAAAATTCAAAGGAAAATACAGCCTTCTTTGGACAACATACATGATTTCAAGTTACTTAAGCTTAAATACCTTAAAGTTAGCTCACCCATATTAAACAAATCGGTTCAAAATTTTCATCAAACCCCCAAATTCCATTTTAAAAGTATAAAATGTTCAATGAGATACCGTGCAACTCATATCATAAAATGTAAAAAATTCATACCGAACAGAACAGGATAGTAATAAACTAAAATAAAGTTATTGACAAACTACTTGACCCCGATGTTAGGCGAAGCATATCAATTATAATATATAAAAATGAAGCTGGCAACAAATCACTCTAAATCTATTTCCAGGGAAAACAAAATACCTACATACATACAGGAAATTCTGATTTGATTCGTCAAGATGGTTCATTTTCATGGATTTCGCCTCTTCGGCCACATAAGGAATCAATTTCGTCAATAAAAATAATGGACGGAGCTTTTTTACGAGCCTTTTGGAAAAGATTTGAGACTCTTTTCACTCTCTCCCATCCATTTAGACACAATGTCCGATGGAGAAACACTGTGTATACACAGTACACATGTAAATGTGTTGGCAACATTCCATCTATATAAAATCATTAGAAAGTAAACACATTTACTTTCTTATGTACCTTGTTTAGCTTTGATGAGCTTATTTGTTGCACTTGACTAGTTGAAACTTTGTAGTGCATGTTGTGTGGGAAAGATGTTTATGGTATTTATCACTTTGTCTCGATCTTGAAGTCACATGTTATTTGACTGTTGAACTTGATCATTTTAATAAAGGCATAAATAACCATCTCACCACTGTTCACTAGCCAATCATGAACACCTTAGTACATATCATAAGATTTTGTGTTCGAAAAAGTGTAGTACATGCACAAAAAGAACATAAGGTGTAGCCTCGATTAATTGCTTAATGCTTAAAATTAGTGGGTACTATTAGGCTTGATGCCATTTCACATAATTAAATTGGTGTATACTATTAGGCTTGATGTCAATCCACAAAATAATGAGGCACAATTCAAAAAACTTACATGATTGCAAGCTTATGTTCTAGGAGATATGGGAGTTGTATGATGTAACTCTTTAGGTGATAGTCTCTTTTAAATTCTATGTGATGAATTTTGTAGATTTTGTGATTGATTTTTGTTCATATATCACCTCACATATATCTCAATTTTTTGCTAGTTTACACACACTACACAAGTTACTCTTTGCTAAACATTGTACATTGTATTGTGTGTATTTTTGATCTGACCAACCAAGTTTGAAAATACCTTAAGTATTATGCAAAACATTTTGTTTGCTTAAGAACTTAAAGTGAGAATGGCTGAAACTTTCTTTGGAGAAACTGGGATTAAAATTTAGGTTTTTGAAAAAGCATTCCATTACATCTCATACTCATGCATTTTGTTTAATGCTTTAAGGAGTTATTTTCAAAAACTGATTTGAGTTTTTCAAAACTGTAATTTTTCTCAAAATACTGTGAGCCGCTATCTCTTTCGATCGATCTAACCTGTTTTTCGATCGATCGAAAATCTTTAAAATTCTTTTAAAAATCTCAAATTGATTCGATCGATCAGGCTCTACAGTCAATTTTTTGTCCTTTTTCTCCGAACTTTTTGCAAAGATTCTCTTTCCTTAAGCCGGTAAGTCTCTTTTACCCTTCCTTTTGAGTTTATTTTCATATTTTCATGCATTCTACACTCAAATTTTCAGACCTTGCATATTTGGGATTTTTGTTGATCCAAGCCCTATTTTGTGCAATTGATCGATGGGTTTTTGTCGGGACATGATATAAACTTGTTCTTAATGGTTTAATTTGATCAATTTTGTGAATTATGGAAAATTGAATTTTCTAGGGTTTATATTGAATCTGAATTGGGGATTTTTGTTCAATTAGGTTGAAATTGATGAAATTGGCTTGTTGTTTTGATGTAATTAAGCATTATAATCTGTGTGTTGTGTTATGTAATGCTCAATTCATCAATCTATTTCAAAATTTTCAAGTGGTTTTTCAAATTTTTAGAGTTTTTGTTAGAAACTCTATGCTCAAGCCAAGTTTGTGCAATTGAACTTAATTTGAACTTTGCTTACTGCATCAATACATGCATCACAACATTGTGGTTGTTCATGCATCATATAGATTTTTGTTCTATCTTTTTTTGTGCTAACTTGCAGTCTACCTTTGGTCTTTGTGTTATATTTTGTTTTTCTCTTTGTATCTCTATCTTTTCCTTAGCACTATGCCTAGGAAGACTAGGGCTCGTAGGTTTGTCCCCTTGCCTACTCCTTCCCTTCCTTCCTTTAACCGAGAGAGGTTTTCGAGTGAGAAAAACCAAGAAACTTATAAGAAGCTGAACCTTAAGAGAAAGATTTGGTCTGAGCGTTCTGTCATCTTAGATGAGCTTGATCTTGCCATTAAGGCAAACTTTGAGCATAGGGGCTGGTTACCACTGTTGGATGTTTCTGATCCTCCTCCAGCTACCTTAATTAGAGAATTCTTCTCGAACATCTCTATCCACGTCTATAATTCCAACACTCTAGTAAAGACTTGGATATGAGGCGTAAAGTACTCCATTACTCCTTCGATAATGGCTGATGCTCTTGGGGTACCCTTGGTCCAGCACCCAGTCTATCCTTATGATGAGTCTCTTGTTTTGAGTGATGTCATGTCTTATATCAATGGGTTTTCTATCTAGTGGGGTTATGATCTTAGGATCACCTCTGCTGAGCTTTCTGAGTTGCACTATATCTTCTTTAGGATAGCGTGTCACTCATTTTGGCCTATTTCTCATCTTCACACCATTACTCTTAAGCGATGTGTATTTTTGTACGCTCTTGTCACTAATGCTCATATCAGTTTTCCTCATTTGTTTCTTCATTCTTTGAACGAAGTTTATAGGAGTTCATCTTCTTCACATGCTCTTGTTCATCTTATTTTTATTCATAGGATTTTACTTTATCTTGATCTTAGTAATTTCCCTTCTTCTGAGCCTGTTCATGTGATTGCTCCTATCGGTGCGTCTTTTCTTAGGCAGAGGGCTGCTCACCTTCGAGTTGGCTTTAAATGCCCTAAGTCTGAGCCTTCGGGTACCGCACCTCCACCCTCTTCTTCTACACGTCCTGCTAGTGAGTCTATTCCTGATCCTGATGCTGCTGCTACTGATGTTCCTCCATCTCCATCGGATAACTTTGATATCCATCGTACTTTGGAGACTGTCATGACCGTTCAGGCAGCTCATGGTCAAATTTTGGTGGACTTGCTTGACGAGATCCACGCGTTGCGAGCTGATCTGGCACATCTTCGTTCACCATCACCACCTCCTTTCGATGATGGATTATGATTGCACTTTGACATTCCGTCACAAAAAGGGGAAGTCGACTTTGTAGAGGGGTTTTGTAGTTGTAGAGGAGTTTTGTAGTTAGAGGGAGAGTTTTTTGTTTTGAGGAGGTAGTGGAGATATTAGATTGTATCTAGGCATTTCACTTTGTATATCATTTTTTGGGATATTCATGTTAGGGGGAGTAACATGGTTTCTTGATATACATGATATATACATGATTCTTGTGTCTTTGGATTCACTGTTTTTTGATTTATATTTATGAGATTATTCATTGATATATGTCTTTATTATGTGTTGTGTGAATCATACAAGAATGTTATACCTGTTTATTTACTATTTTCTGCCACACATGCATTCATGCGTTTATTGAGTGTTTCAGGAATGCACAGGTTGATTCAATTAAGCTACTATCTACACTTACAACTGATGGATAGTAGTTATGATTGAATTTTAGTTTTTATGAGCATTATTTATGTAAAGGGCTTTCACTTGTAAACTTTGAGCTTTTAGTTTGTGTTTTGTCACGAATTGCCAAAGGGGGAGTTTGTTAGGTTCTAAAGATTTAGGAATTTATCTATTTAGAACTCTGATGTGTATTGTTGGCAAACCATGATCAAAACAATATATTTAGTTTTGTTTAAGCTTGCTCAAAGTTGTGTCTTTCTTGTAAAGTTGGAATCGAGAGGCTGCAGATGCATTGGTGCATTTCGGCTTGGCTCGATCAATCGAAAGAAAGACTCAATCGATCAAATCTCCGACAGAATGTTTTTCTGCAGAATATTCCAGCTCAGCCTTAACTCATTAAATGTTTTGGGTTTTCTATTTTTACCCTAGATATATAAAGAAAAACCCTAGCCACGTTTTTAGAGTTGCTCCTGTTGTATTGTTGCTCATATTTTTCTATTTTGTGTAAATCTCTTGTGAGATCTAGAAGAGCTTTTCTTTACACAAAACTTAGGATTTTCTAGGTAGAGATTACTTCAACACCTTGATGATCAACTCGGTTGCTGCCATTGGAGCTTAAAGAATAAAAAGCGTAGGTGCTTGTAGCTGATTAGAGAATCCAAGAAAGAAGGAGTTTGTGGATTCGGAACTTGCACATGGTCGTGTCAGTAAGTTCTACTAATGGGTAGCATTAGGAAGTCAAGCGGGGAGCTTGTAAGTCCTTTTGTATGAACTTCGATTCTTTCGCATAGTGGATTCAGGTTTACATTAAGGATACCTTGGTCAAATCCTCCCCAGGTTTTTTACCGGTTTGGTTTTACTGGGTGATCATATCTTGTGTTATTTATTATTCCGCTGCTTTATACTTTTGATATGATTTTATGTTTGTGATAACCTAGAATTGCATAATTTGACTAAGTAACAACTTGGCTAGTTTACTAGGTTAATCTGGTTGGTTTAAAGGGTCCAAAACCATTCAAGTTGATAAATTGATATGAACAAAACATAGGTTGCAATTTGATGAAGTTACTTAATTGACATAACTAGTGACAAAGCCAAAATTTAAGTTCAGGGGAGCAAAATTAAAAGACAATGTTAAAACTGTAGTTAATTTGAAAATTTTAATTAGTATTAATAACAAAATACAACAATTTTACTTATTGAGAAGGTATAAAGGTAAATGGGTCAAAATAAAAATCAAAGAAATATGCAATTAACAATGTCAATGAATGTTTTGTTGCTCTTTATTTTCTAGTGATAGTTTGTAGTTGCTAGTGTGGCCGTGAAGTGTGTTTTGTTCTTTTCTATTTCAAGTGGGGCAAAGAAACAAACCTTTGACATGATATAGGTAGGGTGAAGAAACTTTTGGAGGAGTTTGGGGCCAATTGCCCTCCTTCGACCCTCTGACTCTGCTCTTGAATGCAACTATGACTTTTAAGTCCAAATTTTATTTTATATATATAAAGAAAATGGGGTAATGCAAAAATAATATAAATATATATATATATATATATTTATATATATGTATATGTATATGTATATGTATGTTTCAATCACGGTATCAATTTTTAACCTATTTGAATAATCATTTCATTTATTATCAAAAATATTTAAATTTGGGAAGAAAAGTGTACGGATAGGATAAAGGAGAGAAACCTTTTTAAATTTGATATTAATACTTTTTTCTAGTAGGGGGACAAGGAGGCAAATGACAACAAATTATTAAATATTTATTATTAAAAGAATTTATACATTGAAAAGGGATGGGGTTTCCCATCAAAAAAGAAAAGGGATGGGGTTTTCAGCGTTGGGGACGTGGGTCAGTCTCTTTCTTTTTCTTTTTTTTTTGGGGGGGGGGGGGGGGGGGGGGGGGGATAGGAAATACTATCATACTATTATTAACTTTGGAAAGCAACAATTACATCATGGGCAAGAGCTTGTTCTAGGAAACAAGGAATCTCTTTAACCCAAATGGAAAAATTAGCAATGCCTAAAGCATGTCTTGCTAGTAAATGGGTAGGCCTATTGCCTCTACGACCCACATGAGAGAAGTCCACATGGCGAAAAGTGTGAGAAGCAGCCAATGCAGCATACACCAGAGCAGCAACAAAAGAGGGTGGTGGGGACAAATCCAACAAAGCTTGTATCAAAGTCTGGGAGTCACTCTTTAACGTAAACTCCTGTATTGACAAATCCTTCGCAAATTGCAACCCAACCTTTATCGCTTTTGCTTCAGCTTCAATGGCCCCTAGAGGAGCCATACTCTGCTTGCTACACGCTCTAATCAATGTACCTTTAGCATCTCGAATTCATACCCCAACACCTACTGCTTTTTGGGCCGTAAACACCACACCATCCACATTTATTTTGCACCAATTTGGAGGCGAAGGAGTCTAGTTCACAACAACAGAGGGTGTCAGACCACCAAGATCTGAAGAATAAGCCTGGTACTCACTTAAGTAGTCCAAGGACCACTGCAACAGCCCTTGACTAGTCTTTTTCACTCCTTCATGTCTGCATTCATTCTTGTTCCCCCAAATGGCCCAAGCTATCATTAAAACCTTCTTAACCCGACTCTGTTCTCATTGCTCCTCCATCATCACAAACCATAACACATCCATAAACGAATGGAAACGTAAGCTGTCAAAGTTTCGAAATAGCTTTGAGCTACGCCAAACATTATGGGACCAAGTGCAACCCCAAAATAAATGGCTCGATGACTCCTTGTCCCACTGGCATTCTTCACAACAGCTCTCCCTTAAGACTTTACGATGAACCAAGTTAGTTTTTGTAGGTAAAATGTCACTACATGCCCTTCAGGAAAAATGGCTGAATCAGCTCTTTGACCCATCTCCCTAGCTAACTTGTAAGCACTTTGAACATTGAAATGGCCATTCATAGTCAGAGCCCAAACAAGCTTATTTGTTGGCAGACTTGCACTTAAGGCAATGCCACAAATAATGTTAGCTTCATGGGGTATAAAAACTTATCTAACTAGTTCACTTTTCCACATGCCATTCTCCTTATCTATTAATGATTCAACCCGAGCATCCTAAGTGAGGATTGACACCGGGGAGAACACTTTGTATGTAGAGGGTGAAGGTAACCTTTTGTCCAACTATATCTGCATGCTACACACATTTCCCACTTGCCATCTGCTTCCTTTTCTCACTATTTCCTAGGTAGCCAGGAGGCTTCCCCATGCATAGGATGGATTACTCCCCAAGCTAGCTGACATGAAATCAGTAGTTGGAAAATATTTCGCCTTAAATACCCTAAACAACAAAGAATCAACCCTGGTCTATAACCTCCACCCCTATTTGGCCAACATAGCTAGCTTAAACTCCTTTAATTGCTTAAAACCCATACCCCCACATGCCTTGGAAGCACAAAGTTTTTCCCAACTCATCCATGCCATTTTCCGTTCATCTTTACCTTGGCGCCACCAAAAATTCTTGATTAAGCTCATCATCTCCTTGCAAAAGGAGTCAGGGATTTTAAAACAACTCATCGTATAGGTAGGGATCGCTTAGGCTACAACTTTGATTAACACCTCCTTCCCTGCCTTAGACAAAAGCTTTTCCTTCCACCCAGCTAGCTTCTTCGCTAATATTTCTTTAACTTCTTTGAAGGTATTCTTCTTGTTCCTCCCTACTAAGGATGGCAACCCCAAGTACTTCTCATGCTATTTAATCACTTGAGCACCAAATCTCAATTTTATGTCATCTTGGATCTCTTTCACTGTATTGCTACTAAAGAAAAGAGAAGTTTTAGCTCGATTCAACTGCTGACCCGATGCTTGCTCATATATCTTGAGAACCCTCTGCAAAGCTTCACATTCCTCAATAGTGGCCTTGCAAAAGATTAGACTATCATCAGCAAAAAAATAGATGAGACAAGCAAGGACCCCCCTCTACACACTAAAATGCCCTCCATATTACCATCAGCCACAGCTTTTTTGAGTAAGGAAGAAAGACCTTTAGCACAGATCAGAAATAAATAAGGGGAAAGAGGATCACCTTGGCGAAGTCCCCGAGTCAGTAAAATCTGCCCACTTGGTTTACCATTGATTTGGATAGCATAAGTGACAGATGTGATACATTGCATCATTAAACCACGCCACCTTGGATGAAGTCCTAGCTTCTCCATAATTTTATCCAGACAAGCCCACTTCATTCTAACATAGGCATTGCTCATATCAAGTTTGAGAGCCATTTCCCCTATAGCCCTTGTCTTCTTTAGATTAATGCAGTGCATCGTCTCAAAAGCCACCAAAACATTATCAGTTATTAGTCTACCATTCACAAAGGCACTTTGCGTATCACTAATGATCAAGGGGAGTATTTTTTTTAAGCCTATTTGCAAGAGTTTTTGAAGCAAGTTTATATATGACATTACACAAACTAATAGGCCTATAATTTATTACTTTCTTTGGAGGTTTAGTTTTAGGAAGCAAAACAATGTGGGTTTTGTTAAAATTAGGTGGGACAATGCCATTATTTAGGAAATCCAATACTGTTTTAGTAACTAAACTCCTTACAATAGGCCAAAACTTCTGGAAAAAAAGGGGGGGCATACCATCAGGGCCAGGAGATTTCAAAGGTTACATGTGTTTAAGAGCTTTTTGCACCTCACCTGCATGAAAATCTCTAGTCAAACTTGAGTTCATGGGTTGTGTCACCTTAGGCTATACAGCCTCCAATATTTCTGCAAAGTCCGAAGGGCATGAAGAAGTGAATAACTCAGAGTAATCACCAGAAAAATCCTTTTCAATTTCACCATGTTCAACTTGCTAGACTTCATTAGAATCAAAAACGCTTTCTACCCAATTTTTCTGAAATTGAGCTAATGCTTTTGGATGGAAGAAACATGTATTACGGTCTCCATCCGTAAACCAATTCATCCTCAACCTTTGTTTCCACATGGCATTCTCCTTTTCTAACCAACAATATAGGTCAACTCTTGTCTCCCTCATCTCCTTAATAACCACTAGTGAAGTTGGCTGCATCTCCAAATACTCTAGACGTTTTTGAAGTTGTGAAATCTTTTTCCCCACATGCCCATACTCGGTTTGGTTCCATAATTCCAACCTGTTCCTGCACACCTCCATACATGATAGGATCAAATATTTAGAGGTCATGCACAACCCTTCCTCCCATGCCTCAGAGAATACACTCTTGCATCTATCATCCTGAATCCACACAGATTCGAACCTGAAAAGTTTCTTTTGTTTTTTCCATTTCTGTTCAGAAGAAAAATGCAGCAACAACGGGTTGTGGTCTAACACATAAGACGTTTTGTGGAAAAGTTTAGCTAAAGGGAACAAAGAGTGCCAATCCAAGGAAGCTAAAACCCTATCCAATCTTTCCCTTATTTATGTGCCATCCCTTTTTTGATATAACCATGTAAAAGCCAGCCCTATAAACCCCACTTCCTTAAGCCCACAAAAATTAATTGCCTCATTAAACTGGGCCATTTGCATATTGGCCCTAGGAGCTCCCCCCTCCTTTTCTGATTGACTTCTAATCTCATTGAAATCACCAACCTCCAGCCAAGGCAAGTGTGACGACCCATGAAGTGATTTAAGTAAACCCTAAGATTCAGCCCTACGAGATGTTTTAGGGTGGCCATAAAATCCTGTCAAGTGCCAATGACCTACTCTACTACCCCCATCTATCACTACATCTATATAGGAAAGTGAAGAATTCCGAACCACCATCTTAATCTCCGACTTCCAAAATAAAGCCAACCCACCCCCCTAAACCATCACTTGGAACAATAAAGCTTTCTTTAAACCCACATTGATCACGAACAATTTCTACCCAGTCCTCCTTTGACTTCGTTTCTAGCAAAAAAACAACCATGGGATCTTCTACTCTAATTACCTTCTTTAAGACATTAATTGTCTGAGGGTTCCCAAGCCCTCGACAGTTCCAATTTAGAAGACTCATTGGACCAGCGGGGTTACTTAGCAACCTTCGCCAATCCCAAATGTGTAGCAAACAGAACACTAAGTCTCTTTGTTTCATCATCCATTTTCTACTTCCTTTCACAAACAGCAGCCTCCTTTATTAATTCCATGCCAACCGTAGCTTTCCTTTTTGAGCTCATATCATCCAATCTATCCACAGTCATCAACTCTCCACTGGGCCTACTTTGAAATCTAGTCCAAGAACCCTTTTTTTGATCTTTGCCCGAGTCCACACCCTTAGTCTGTCCCACCTCACTCTTCCCCTTCTTAGTGGCTTTTCCTTTACCTGCTTTCACTATTTTCTTCTTATCCGCCATATCAGCCCATCCCACTGAGAAACCAGCAACTTCCTCATTCTCCGGTGACCTGTCAAAGGCAATCCCCATCACCTGCTTATCACTTCCCTTAAAACCCCCCAGAACATTAGAAGATTTCTCTTGTATCTCATGGATGACCTCATCATCTAGTGAATTTGAAATAGGGGCATTATCCTCTAGGGCTTCATCTGTCTCCCCAATTATCGCCTCAAAATCTGCTGGTTGATTGACGTTGCTTGAGGGGCCTATTATCACGCCGGAAGCAACGTTTGGATGCACATCTTCTGAATTTACCACAGGCAGCACCGTCTCCAGTTCCGTCACTGGTACCGAGCCACTGTCCTCCCCTTCAAGCAGCAATGGAACCAACGGATTACTAGCAACCTCAGTTACCCTGTTTGAAACATTCGTAGGTGGTTGCCAACGTTGACTCCTGCCATGCGATTCATCAAACTCCTTAACCTCAATGACTTGGCACTTGGACATACTGAACACTGAAGCTTTTATCCAATGCCCGTATTGTTGTCTTTCCAATGGGAGGGTGCCCTTACTTTTCAGCCATAGCTCACAATCTTTATCATCATGCAACAGCAACCCACACCAAAAACAGAGATTTGGTAACCTTTCATACTGGAAAGAGACCCACCCCTCCTTATTTTCCGCAAACGCTACCTTCCTGCCTCTGCATAAAGGACGTGAAACATCCACAGAAACCCTAACTCGCATAAAAGTGCCGCCCTTGTGTTTGTCTCATTTATAGTCTTTATGCTTTTGCAAATTTAGCAGTAAAAAAAATATAATCAACAT
This sequence comes from Quercus variabilis, assembly GCA_030445155.1. NCBI lineage: Eukaryota > Viridiplantae > Streptophyta > Magnoliopsida > Fagales > Fagaceae > Quercus > Quercus variabilis. Next base: position 84,071,616 of record CP129448.1, on the reverse strand, counting down.
GTATACTTAAGATAACATTCAACAAAAGTTGGGAAAACGACGAAACATAACTAAACAAAATGTGTCGAAGCAGAAGTTAAAAATTGAATATGCAATTTAGCTTAAAGGCATTTATTTTTTGTTTCAATGTAAAAATACAGATGTTGACTTCTTTTCTAATTCCAAAATTGGAGTATTTTAGCTGAAGAATAATATAATTTGGCGACTTAAATGTAACAATGTTAGAGTTAAGATAATGAATTAGGCAAATGTCTAATCCCACATTGGAAAGGATTGAGATTTTTTTTTATTATAATTATTTATAAGTAAGATGATTAATGGGTTGAAATCAATTCTAGATGTAGCATTTGTCTTTATTAGTTATTGGACATTTTGTGTGTTTCTTTTGTGATATCTTTCTAAAATAGGAATTTTGATTGAAAAAGAAAAATAATTAGTGTTACGTTTAAAAGATGTTAAGAAAATTTGATAATAGAATCTCAATATTTGTAATAATTTATTTTCTTTCATTAAAATTTATGTATAATAAAAACCTGTGAAGATGATTATATAATAAATGTTCATAGCAGTATTTTTAATTATAACAATTCGAATTTTTTTTAGTCTACCGTAAGTAATATTCATAAATTTATAAAAGCTACTGTTGGTATTTATTGAACTAGTAACAATTAAGAGAAATTACATTTTTTTTACTTTAAGTTATATTCCAATTCACTCTTTGTACCCTAAAAACACGCACATCACTACAAAAAACGCGGCTTTAAGCCGCGTTTTTTAGCTGCGTTTTCGTAAAACGCAGCTCCAGGATAGACTTTAAGCTGCGTTTTTGTAAAACGCGACTCCCAACTAGACTTTGAGCTGCATTTGTTAAAAACGCAGCTAAAACCTCAACCTATAGCCGCGTTTTTCAAAAAAACACAGCTATAGCCAACCTATGGCTGCGTTTTTATAAAAAACGCGGCTTGCACATGCTTTTGGTGACGTTACCTATAGCCGCGTTTTCTGAAAACGCGGCTATAGGTCCAACGTAATTTATACTTCAGTGCCTTAGAAACCCTTTTGTGACGTTACCTATAGCCACGTTTTTTGAAAATGCGGCTATAGGATAACCTGAAGCTGCGTTTTCAAACGCGGCTTAGAAACGCCGCTATATGTAACAACAGGAAAAAAAAAAAAAAAAAAAAAAAAAAAAAAAAAAAAAAATCAAGTCAAAAGTTCCCACGTGCCCTCCCTTTCCCACCTACCGCCCACTTCCTTCTTTCCTTATTTCTACTTCTTTCTTTTTTGTTTCTTTCACTTAAGTTCGTCTTTCTCTCTTCTTTCTCTGTAAGTTCCTTCTTTCCTTTTTTTTTTTTTTTTTTTTCTTCCTTCCTCATATCTGGTTGACTCTTTTTTTTTTTTTTTTTCCTTTTCCTTTCTTCCTTCTTCACATCAGGTAACTCTTTTTTTTTTTTTTTCCCTTTTTCTTTCTTCCTTCTTCACATCAGGTAACTCTTTTTTTTTCACTGGGCAACGTTTTTTTTTTTCCTTTGTTTCTTTGGAGCTGCTTTTTTTTTTTTTTTTCCTTTCTTTCATTATTTTCTTCATCTCAAGCGCACTGATTTGTCAATAGATCTAGTTTTTTTTTTTTTGGTTATTTTATGTTTAGTTAGTAAGAAAATGGAGGAGATGCTGTTGTGGATCTGTGCTTGAATTTTTGTTATTGTGTTGCTGATATTGCGATTACGTTGTGGATTTGTGCTTGATTGCTGATATTGTGTTGTTGATCTGTGCTTCAATTTGTGCTAGTAAGAAAATGGGTTTGTGTTTGATTTTGAATTTTCTGGGTGTTTTTGTATTGTGAGAATGTTGTATTTGATTTTGAATTTTTTGAGTTTGTGTTTGATTTTGAAATTTTTGGATTTACGTTTAATTTTGAATTTTTTTTATTTGAATTTCAAACTTTGAATTTTCTGGAAAAAAAAAAAAAAAAAACCCAAAAATATATATATATATATATATATATATATATATATTTATTTTTGTTTTCTGGAAAAAAAAAAAAAAACCGAAAAAGAAATTTTTTTTTTTTTTGTTTTTAAAAAAACCTATAGCCGCGTTTGTAAAACGCGGCTATAGCTCCGAACCCTTAGCTGCGGTTATAAACGCAGCTCAAAGTTGGCCTATTGCCGCGTTTTTTAAAAACGCGGCCATAGGTCTGTTGCTGCGGTGTTTATGCCGCGTTTGCAAACACGGCTATAAAAAATGCAGCTCTAGGCTATAGCTGCGTTTTTCGGATCTATAGCTGCGTTTTTCGGATCTATAGCCGCGTTTTTGAAACGCGGCTATAGACGCCTTTTTTTGTAGTGCATACACACTCACGCAATTTGAATTGAAATTGTCACATAAATTCACAATTTTTAGTTCATACTGTGTGCTAAGATTGTGTGAAATAGATGTGTGTAACAAGCACTATTCTTAAAATAATTTATTTTCTACTCACACCAACTATAACTCATTGCTACCACCAACTCAGACCTAGCAACAACCCACACTGACGGCTGAAAGCCAAAACCAAATCCATGCATGTCCAACAAAATTGAAACTGCTAACATGACCACCACGAAGCCAAAACCACCTCATAGCACCCACCTCATGGGCGACCCTAAGAACACTGCCATGACAACCCCAAAACAGCTGCCATGACAAACACTAACTATCCACCATAGCCACGACAAACATTGGCAATCCACTCTAGCCACAACAACAACCACCAAAACCAAGCCCAACAACACCAGTGCCAACAACCCACACCCCAGTAACAATAACCATTGCCACCACCCAAATGTAAAACAATGACCTAAAATATTTTGGAAAATGGCTCACCAGATAGAGGGGTTTTTGTGTATTTTTGAAAATGATGAACTCTAATTACATTTTTTTAAAGGACTTTTGCACGTTGTTAATTAGATAGGATAAAATAACTATCATCATCACATACTTTTTTTTTACCACAAAAGGTCAACGATGCTTTCTAAAAATATAATAAAAAACAGAAAGGTCTATGTGGCATGGACCCATGGCCATGTGGGCTTAAAGCAGTGAGTTTTGTTTTTTTATTTTTGTTTTTAGAGTAAGACTGAGGGAGCATTTTAGGCTTTTTATTGTTTTAGCAACGGACAATGAAAAAATAACAAAACAAAAGAAAAGAGCTTCATGCAAAAAGAATAAAAAAACAAGACAGAGACGCCCACATTGGATGAGCAATGTTGGTGAAGTTTTGGAATAGGAGAAGTATTTTCTTACAGTAGTTGAGAGTGCCTGAGACCACTTACCAAACAATGGTGATCCAAGAAAGTATAAAAGCATGCCATACGGCTAGTCCTGATCAAGGTAGTCAAAGGCGAAAGGCACTCTTAAGGCGCCAAGGCCTTGTATCGCCTGAGGCGTCGAGGCGCCAAAAAGGCGCTAGCCCGAGTGAAGCGAGGCGCCAAATTCTAAAAAATTAGTCTCCATCCAAATATCAACAATCAACTAAGTCCAAATAATTATCAAACATCAACTAAGTCTAAATACAAACATAAATAACTATTTAAAAATTAGTCACTATCCAGATATCAACTAAATCTGAATATTAAACCAAAATATTATTCATAACTTTATATTAGAAAGAAGAAAACTCCTAACAAAACATTGAAGATTGAACTTCATAACTATCCATGACAAAACAAAAGCATTTGAAGATTAAACATTCTGTTCTGCCTATTAGATTGAACATTCTACCTATTAGCCTATTTAATAGCCTAAATGTGGTTGTTATTTTTAATCTAAAGGTCATCATCAGAGTCTTCACTCAAGTTTCCATCACTTTCAAAGCTACTTGAACCAGATTTATAACCATCAACATTCTCTTCTTCAGTCTCATCAGAATCAGCATTTTCCTCTTCAATATTTGGCTGTGATGTTGAGGCCTTTAAGCTTGCCCTTGATTTTGTTTGGAATCTAGTATTCTTCCTTGGTTCTCCAACACCAGCAGCTCTTGCCACTACACCCCATGTCAAACCATCATCATCATCATCAAAAACCAACTCATCTTCAACATTCATAGATGGTTCAACACCCATTTCCCCCAACAACCATTCATTACTTTCATCGATATCATCTAAGGAGATGGGATCAATAACATCACACTTATCATATCGTGCCTTCATCTTTTGATTATACTTCACAAAGACCAAATCATTTAGTCGTTTTTGTGCAAGTCTATTCCTTCTTTTTGTGTGAATCTACAACCATTTATGAAAACTAAGTATTAGACTATAGTGAATAATTAAACCATTGGAATTTTCTATGAAATAAAGTAGCTCATCAAAGGATAAAATCTACTTATCATACTTAAAACTCACCTGCTCAAACACACTCCAATTACGCTCACAACCACATGCACTACAAGTCAAGCTCAAGATTCTTATAGCTAACTGTTGCGAATTTGGAGTTGAGCTCCCATACAAACTCCACCATTTAGCTATGTTAAAAAAAATAAAAAATAAGTATGAGTAATGATATATGATATATTAGAAGTCAGAATTTTTTTTTTTTTTTTTTTTGTGTAAAAAGTGCCACTATTCTAGTCATTATAAGTTAGATATAAATGCTTTCTTACCTGGAGCCCTTGTCTTTCTTGATCTTTTAGCCAATTCAATGCCAAAGAGTCCTTCAGCTTTCTTATAGATGGATAGTTCAGCCATGATCTTGTCTTGAATTTCAGCACTAGGAACTAATCTTTGTATACAAGCATACAATCCTGCTGTAACTTCATGATTTGTTGCTATGTTATCATCAAAATAGAAGTACTCAGGATTCAAGAAGTGACTCGCTGCATGCAAAGGCCGATGTAATTGACATTCCCATCTCTCATCAATGATTTTAAAAATATTTGAATACCTTTCTTCATTCTCATTAAAAGCTTTTATAATAGCTTCTTTGGCCCTATCCATTGCCTTATATATATAACCTATAGATGGTTTTCTCTCATTATCAACAAGGCGAAGAACTCGAACAAGAGGGCCCATAACTTTAAGAATGTAAACTATAGTATTCCAAAAGCATTTGCCTCCTTTGCCCATCTACTACGAACCCACTCCTCAGAAGTAAACATGGCCCTTAGGTTATGTTTTTGCTTATAAATGGATTTTATTGTAAGATATGAAGTGCAAAACCTAGTTTTTCTAGCCCTAACCAGCTCTCTTTGTTTTGTGTATTCTCTCATCATATTTAAGACCCCTCCCCCCCATGGTTGTAGATATATCCAGTCAATTGAATGGCCCTTTCCAAAGTTTTTGCAATTCTAGGAATTTTCCCAATGTCCTCCAATATAAGGTCAATGCAGTGTGCAGCACATGGAGTCCAATACAAATTTGGTCTTTTTGCTTCCAACAACTTCCCAGCCAACACATAATTAGATCCATTATCCAATACTACTTGGACTACATTAGGCTCCCCAATCTGTTCTACAAATGTATCAAGTAATTCAAAAGTTTTTTCCCCAGTTTTCATAAAAGATGATGCATCAATTGACTTCACAAACATGGTTCCAGATGGGCAATTCACCAAAAAGTTAATCAAGGTCCTACTGGTTCTACTAGTCCACCCATCAGACATAATAGAACAGCCATATTTCTTCCAATCTTGCTTGTGACCACTCAATAACTCATTTGTGTAAGCCACCACCTTTTTGAGAATTGGAACTCTTAACTCATGGTAACTAGGAGGCTTCATATTTGGACCATATTGCCCAATAGCTTCAATTGCCCATTTAAATTCATCTAAGTGAGCAATATTGAATGGTATACCAGCTAGATAAAATAGCCGGCCAATATACTGACAAGCTTGGGCTCTTTTCTCTTTGTCAAGTTTATCATTGATGTTAGTTTGCTTCATCTTACCCTGTTTCCTAAGTGCAACTACTTTTTCTGGCTTTAACGTTACAAAAGAATCCATAGGACCTTTCAACTTCTTAGACTTTGGCATTAATTTCACAGCTTTCACTTGGGTGCTACTGCTAACCCCTCTCTTACTAGAGCATAATTTTTTCCCTTTTTGGATAACTTCTACTTCCTCTACCTCATCATCATCTACATCCTCAATTTCAATCATATTATCTATATCATCAAAATCAGGCATCTTGTCATAGTTCTCCTTCTCACTCTTCTTCTCTACCATATACTGTGCAAGCTCTTCTCTAACATGATCAAGACATTTTAAACACTTTGTACTATTTTTAAAATTCCCTACTTAATGCTGCTTAGCTCTATGTATCCCTTCCTTTGTGACTTTATTACAAAAGAGGCAAGTCACTGCATTTTTGTCTTCCACATTAGCTAAATAATTATATTTCCATCCCGGATCTTTTCTCCTCCCATTATCTGAAGCCATTCTACATATATATATATATATAAAAAAAAAAAAAAAAACTCAACACAATACATTTAATAGGATTCTATATTAAGCTAGTTATGTATCATTTACTATGGTTTAAGCTCTAAAAATTGAGTGAATTAATGAGTTCAAGTAAAGGGCAAGTTGCTGGAGACAGAGAGGAGAAAGTTGCCAGAGAAAGAGGGTCCAACAGAGAAGAGAAAAGGGGGGGGGGGGAAATAGAGAAAAAATAGAGAGGAGAGAGTTTTATATGCTCTAAAAAAAATAGAGAAAAAATAGAGAAGAGAGAGTTTTATATGCTCTGAAAAGGGGGAAAAAAACAGAGGGTCCAACAGAGAAGAGAAAAGGCCGAAAAAAACAAAGAAAAAACAGAGAGGAAAGAGTTTTATGTGCTCTAAAAAGGCCGAAAAAAATAGAGTACAACAAAGAAGAGAAAAGGTCGAAAAAAACAGAGAGGGGAGAGTTTTATATGCTCTGAAAAGGGGGGAAAAAAACAGTGTCCAACACAGAAGAGAAAAGGGGAAAAAAAGTAAAGAGCAAAAAGTTTTATATGCATTGAAAGTGTGGACAACGACATTGCAGTGAGAGAACACTCAGTAAAAGAAAAAGTGTAAAAAAAAAAAAAAAAAAACTAAAAGAATAGGAAAATGTTACCTAATGTTGGTTGATTGCCGGCAACAACTGGCCCACTCTCTTCCAAACCCCAGAAGAAGACGAAATGCCTTTGCTGAGTTTGCTCTGATTTTTTTTTTTTTTTTTTGGAGAAACTGCTTTGATGTGGGTTGACTGTTGCTTTGCTCTGATGTTCCCGAAACTTCTTTGATTTCTCTATTGTTTTATCTTTTGCTTTATGCTTTTTTTTTTATATTAATTTATTTGATATAGTGGGTGACAGCTCATCCCCCACTGAGGTAATAGTTTTAAATCAACCATACACCTCTTTAAATTTACAAAATATGCCATCACAGCCCTTAAAAGCCCAAATCAGCCTCAGGCACTCGCCTCTAGCCTAACAAAATACATCTGAGCGAGCGCCTAGGCTCTAGAGGTGAGCGCCTCACTAAAGGTGCCTCGCCTCAGTGCCTCTGAGGCGCTTTTCTGGCGCCTCGCCTCGCCTGGGCGCCTAGGCGAGTGCCCGGAATGCCTTTGACTACACTGGTCCTGATGACCACCAGCTCCACCTCCTACCCAGAATCCGAATATTTCACCATGGCTGCCCTGTTCATGTTCTTTACCATCCTCGACATCCCACCACCACCGAAGCCACCTATTCCAACCCTCTATACATCACCATTATTTCCCCCCGTTACTCCGCCACCACCACCGCCAACGTCTACGTTTTCTCCACTCCCACCTTTTCCCTGGTTGCCCCCTTTCACTCCATCAACCACCTGGTCACCACCAAGACCAAGTCAACCAGAACTCAAATGGTCACGGCTCGTTGCCATGTATGTCTTGACTCCAATAACCGTACTCGTAGTGATTTTTCTCATTGCTAAATGCATCTGGCCTCCACCGCCGCAGATTATAACCAAATACATTTTTCCAAAGCACGTGGATATTGAAATAACTAATAACAGATTGCCCAGAATAGAACGTACAAGAATGGGGCAATCAATGGAATTGGAGGAGTGTCATGCGCACGAGAAAGAGAGTAGGCATTGGTGCCGCTAATTTTTATCCCATCTGTTTGGATTTTTTTTTTTTTTTTTATTCCCCAGTTTTTACCCATTTGATCCAATCTGACTCATCTGAGTATTTGGGTATCAGAGGTTCTATAATGGTTTTTTTTTTTTTTTTTTTCTTGTGAATTTAGTTTTGGAGTGTTTGTATTGGGTGAACTGTTTCTTATCTCTATTCTGTATTGGATTGTTATTGCATTGTTAAGGTTCATTCTTTGTACTTGTGGTTAGGTTTGACAAGGTGTGGAGAAGTTGGATGGTCTTTTGTGTTGTAAAGTGGGTTCTTTTCCAGGAATTACTACCGTATGCTGTTAGGTCCTTTTTAAGCTTACCTCAATTCATAATTTTTTCATTAAAAGGATGGAGATTGGAGATGCCCTTGGCAACTTGGCAAGTTGGAAGAAATGGTCTTTGCAGTAGGCTTACTTTAGAGTAATGTTAGCAGGAGTCATTACGATAATTGTTTTTATTTTTTATTTTTTTTTTGAGAACTTAAGATAATTGTTAATAAATCATTTTAATAAAGTTTTAACGTTACTCTCTTGGGAAATATAAAATGCTATCAAAACAATTAATTTTTTTTTTTCATTAAATTTTCTAAAAATATTTATAAACTAATGCCCTTAAGGTATTTTTTAACTTTTCCTTACTTTTATTAAGAGTACGTACTTCTAAGATCTCCAATAGTTTAGCCAAATTTTCAACCTATTTAGAGAGTAAATAATTTTGTCTTCCTATTTTTTCAAATACATTTTTTAATAAGCACTCTATCATTTCTCTATCCTCATTTAAATATTATTTCGTTATTAATTTTTTATTATTATTATTTTTCCCAAATTTGATACACTTTATCATTCAAAAAACACCCAAATCTCTTTTGCATTGTCATCAATCAACAATATCAAATCTTTTGCCCAAAATTTTACCAACCAAACTTATTCAAAGCTTTCTTTTGCTAAGATTTTATCAACCTACAACATCCAAATCTTTTATTGGAAAGAAAAGTCTCAAATCTTAATTCATAGAGAGAGAGAGAGAGAGAGAGAGAGAGAGAGAGAGAGAGAGAGAGAGAGAGATGGAGGTGGTGGTTTCATCAACCAAAAACAAAATTTTTCTATGTTGGGTTGAGTGAAACAAGGAAAAAAAAACCCAGATTTTTTGCTCAAATTTCATAACCAACAACATCAAAATTGGTCTGTGCTACTGGTTTTTTTCAAAATAAATAGAAAGGATCCCAACAGTGCTGGTTGGGTTTTAAGTTGTTAGATTTAATTGATGGTGCTATTGTGCTGGATTTTGTGCCGTTAAGTTCCATTTGTGGTGGTTGTGACTTCAATTGAACGATGGCTAGATTGGATTAAGTGATGTAGAATAGACTGCAATAGCCTTCCTAGACTCTCACACGCACTTAAAATCATCACACAAGGCAAAAAGGCACTAGTAGAAATCGTGGGCCTTGGAGTCAAAATCGCATGAAATTTGGCAGGTTGAAGCGAAACATCTTTCTGAGCTATAGTTTAGTTTCTCCCTGTGGATTCAGGAAAACCCCTTGTGGATTCGAGGTTTACTACTAGAACTTAATAGTTTAGTTTTTGTTTCATCAAGAGAATATTGTATGTGGTTTCTTTAAACTTCTGCAACATCATTAGGAGAGATACATTTGAGAGTGAGAGAGAGGGATAGGTATTTTTGTGATGAAGAGAGAGAGAGAGAGAGAAGTTGGGAATGGGGGAGAGTGAAAAAAAAAATTGAATAAAAACTGGAGTAGTTTGATATTTTATTGGATTAAATTCATATGGAGTGTGAACTCTTGACCATGAGAGCAACTATAGCAATTCCATATATACATACGCCATAAGGGCGGAAGTCATATGGGCGAATATGCACAATATATTAAGATATTAAAAGTAAAATACTTGAAGTGATATGCTGAATATAAAGAAAGCTTAAAAATAAAAAATAAAATCAATATAGTAAAAGTAGTTGGTATTTTAGCAAAATAAGGTTTTGATAATAAATTAAAACACTTATAGGAGATAATAGTAGATACAAGGCTTTGAACTGGAATAGAAAAAGGTTACAAGCTTATGAAGTAGTCTGGGAACTATATGGAATTGAAACTAGGAAAATTGAGTGATGCCTTAACCTGAAAAGGACATCCCCCCTTTATAGGCAAAATAAAACACTAATTAAATAGTGAATAGTGAACAATAAAATTGATTTTTTTACTATTCATTGTAGGTCAGCAAAATTGTCAATATGTGTTGTCTAGAGGGAATCATCCCCCGTGGGGAACAGCTAGAGCAAGAGCCATACTCATATCAAGAAAATCAAAGTAGCTTTAGTAACTTTAGTAGGGAAGTAATGCAAGTTAGCAGCCTTAACAGGAGATTGTTTATCTTAGCAAATTTGGCCATTATATCGACAAAATTAATCCTCACCTAAGTCTGGTGTGGAGGCTTCATCATGTCCAAATAATTCCTAATTATAAAGGTAATAAGGATCGTTATTAGTAACAAAGGCTTCTGAGGATGCCTTAGATTCTTGGTCATCATCTTTTTCCTCTAAGTTATCATTTGCTACTTCTTCTTTATCCTTCATTTTTTGTCTTAATATTGCAAATATATCAGAACTATTGAGACTATCAAAAGCATAGTTTTTCTTTTTGGTCTTAGTATAAGACTTAGTAGGTTTAGTAGCAGGTGTAGTGGGTTGAGGCATGGCTGCCTGCCTTAGTAGGTATGCCAATGCTTGAGCTTTAACCTGAGTAGTAGTGTTAATATTGCTTTGAGAATTAACTGGGAATTCTCTGGTAACATTATCAATAACATCTTGGGTGTAGGAAAATTTGTCCCATCATTTAACAAACCATTGCCAAGTAAGAACATCGTCTTCCTTGACATATTGCCATTTTAGGATCCATGGCACCTTGTATTTTTTAACAAAATGTAGGGTAGCAAGAAACTTAGCACCATGCGTGTTTGTCTTAAAAAAACTTGAAAAATACTTGAAGGAGCCATTCAGAGGTCTAAGAAAAATATCAGTAATAGGGCCAAATTGTGTCCACTAGCGAATGAAGCACACAAAGGAAGCTGAGAATTGAAATCTTTATCAAACTTAACAAACCAAGAGTGGGTCTTAGGCATCTTGGTGTAACATGAACTTGAACAATGCATGAATATAATCATGGTATGAATATGAAATAGCTAAACCAAGTAAAGGTTTTGTAGAAGTAGGACGGAGTCCCCATTTTTTTTTAGTAACAATATTAAGGATGAAAACACTATGATAAATAATTTTTTATTTATCAATCTTATTCGGTATGGATTTGATAAAGACAGATTTTTCATGAAATAGGCTAGTAGAGTAATAATTTAAATTTTTACTATTGTATTTGAGTATCTAGTGGAAGTTCAGGGGAAAGTAATCTGTAGCAAGTTTAAAGGGATCTTTGATCATAGCCCTATTGGGTTCAATGGAAAATAGGTTTTGGAAGTATTATTTTTTAGCATATTGAGAAGCATTGGGGTTTTGGGAGAACGTGGCTTTAAGAGGATATGGATCGTAGCATATGGATCCTAAGAGGATGCTAACACAGTGGAGTAGTTTGGACTGGGGATAGTACCTAGGGTAGTAAAACAGTTAGCAATGGTAGCAGGAGAAGCAAGTTCTTGTTTAATAAGTTTTTTAGTAGTATTCGTAGTAGAGTGTTTGTCTTTGGACCTTCTACTTGCCATTGCGACATTGCAGAAATTCACAGGTAAGGAAATCAGGGATAGCATTTTGAGAACCTTTAATATATTCAATTTCAAAATAAAAAAAAAAATAAAAAACTCTTAAAATAGCTTGCCATTCAGATAAAAAAAATGTTTTGAAGCAATATTTTCAACATTTTTTTCTATAACATATTTAGCACTTTTGCAATCAATGCATAATAAAAATTTTTGATTTAGCAAATCACTTTGAAATTTGGAGATACATAGTACTACAAATAAAATTTCTTTTTTTATAGTACTATAATTTATTTGTGTAGTATTCCAGACTCCTGAATGGAAATGAACAATTTGTTCGGATGAGTCTGGTGAAACAAATTATTTCAAAATACCTCCATAACCAATGTTAGAGGCATCAATTTCAACAATTTTGAAAGCATTAATAGTAGGGATACCTAGACAAGGCAAAGTCTTAACATGAGACTTGATTTGTTTAACAAGAGAAGTATGAGTATCAAACTAGGGAGGAGGATTATTATGTAGTCAATCAAAGAGAGGTTTGCATTGTTTCCTCAAGTCCTTATAAAACTCAGCAATGTAGTTTAAAGACCCAAGGAATCTTTGTAACTGTGTTTTATCAATAATGACATCGGGAAATTTATCAGCAAATTAAATGGCTCTGTTAATGGGATGGATTTGTCCTTTAGAAATGTCATAGCCAAGGAAACGAACCTTTGTTTAAAATAATTTGATTTTCTTTGCAAAAACAACAAGACCATTATGTTTGATGATATCAAGAAATGTATATAAATGTTTCCAAGTTTTTATAAATAGATTTGGAGTAGACAAGGACATCATCAATTTCAACAATGGTGAAATGACTGAAGGAATTGAAGATATCATTCAAAATGTTTTGGAATTCACTAGGGGCATTCTTAAGACCAAAAGGCATAACATTCCACTCATAATGTTCAAAGGGAGTGGTGAAAGTAGTCTTGTACTTATCAGTATCACATATTTGGACTTGCTAAAACCCAAATTTCATATTGAATTCTAAAAAGATGATAGCATCACTTAACCTATGTACTAGGTCATTCTTATTGATGATAGGATACCTAATCCATTTTAAAACTTTGTTTAAAGGTTTGTAGTTGATAACTAGATGAGGAACCCCTCTTTCAATTTCATAATTTTTTTGAACATAGAAGGCAACACAAGACTAGGGGGATTTGCTATTCCTAATCAATTTTTTAGCAAGCAAATCATGAATTTCCATTTTACAAAATTCAATAGTTTTAGCATTCATTTGAATAGGACAAGCTTAGTAGGAATGTTCTTCTCATTAAAATATTTAACATAAGGTAAATTAACAATACTTGATAATAAAAGCAATGAGTTTTTGTTTTAAGATGATGTAAACATGTTTACCATGCTTTAATTTGATTAATTTGGTGATTTGAGAACAATTTGAAACTCTAGGGCTTGTAACTACATGAATTTTGGGATTTTGTTCAATTGGACTTAATTTGGTAAAATTGACTTGTGAATTGATTAATTATGTCATTATATGATGATTTCTATCTAGTGTAATGGTCTTTTCTTCCCTGTTTTTATACATCAGATTTTGTTACATTTAGGATTAGAGGATTTTTCCTCATCTGAGCATGTACACATTATAGCTCCTATAGGTGCCACCTTCCTTAGGCAGAGAGCTATTCAGGTGAGAGCTAGCTCTAAACGCCCTCGTGTAGAGTCTTCTTCGGGTGTTGCACCTCCTTCTCCTCCTTCTTCAGGAGATCCCACAGTTGAGAAGTATGTTGATCAGACAGCTGCTGTTGATCCTCCACCTTCTACTTCGGGTGATTCTAGCATTCGGAGTACGTTGGACACTGTCATGACCATTCAGGCGGCTCATGGTCAGCTTTTGTTGGATGTGCTCACGGAGCTTCAAGCCCTGTGTGCGGATTTGGCAAGCATTAGATGGTCTCCTCCACCACCTCCTTTTGATGATGAGTCTTAATTGCCTTTTGGCAATTCGACACAAAAAGGGGGAGTACATATGGATGGAGATAGGGGAAGATTTTCAGTTTTTGGAGCTTTGGAGCTTTAGATTGTGACTAGTATGAGAATCTTTAAATTTAGCATCTCTTAAGCACATAAGCACAAAAGCATTAATACCTTTTCGAGTAAGGGATTTAACAACAACTTGAACCAAACCAATATGCAAATAACTTAATTTTTTAGCAAGAAAATCATTAATGCTTTTTCTATAAAATAAATAACATTTTTCATGAGTTCTTGATGTTAGGTTCTAAGGATTTAAATGTTTTAGAACTTCAATATATAATGTTGGCAAACCATGATCAAAATTTAGAGACTAGATTTAGGCTACTCAAAGTATGTTTATTGTGAAGTTGGAATTAAGTAATTGCAGAAAATTATTGTTCACTATCTGCAAAGCTCGATCGATCGAAAATTAGACTGGATCGATCGAACCTTAGGCAGAATGTTTTTCTGCAGAATTTTCCAACTCAGCCTAAGCCCATATGACATGTAGGGTTTTATGTTTTGCCTTAAGTATAAAAGGAAAAACCCTAACCATGTTTTTAGGTTGTTGTTTATGTTATGTGTGTGAATCTCTTGTGAGATCTAAAGGTGTTTGCCTTCATACACACTTAGGGTTATCAAGATCAACATTGATGTCAAGAGTTTGGTGATCGCTTTAGTTGCTGCATAAAGAGCTTAAAGAAGAACACAAGTGGGAGTACTTGTGGTTGCTGTGGATCAAAGAAAGAAGTAATCCGTGGACTCGGAGCTGTCACGTGGTTGTGTTAATAAGTTTTCTACTCGAGGTAGCAATAGGATATTAGTGGCCTAAGTCATTATTGTAAAACTTCAATTCTTTCATAGTGGATCTATTTTACCTTGAGGATAGTTAGGTTGAATCCTCCCCAGGTTTTTTACCGGTTTAGCTTTCCTAGGTTATCATATTGTTGTGTTCTTTATTTTCCGCATTGTTTACTTGATATGATTTACTTGTGTTAACCTAGATTTGAATAATTTACCTAAGTAATCACTTGGCTAAATAACTAGGTTTAACAACTTGTATTTTAAGGGGTCTAAAAACGTACACTTGATATAGAATATGTTTGCTCAACAATTCTAACACTAAACTCAAAATTGAAGGTAGATTGGACCCAACTAGTTTTATAGATGGATTTAGTATCAATTTTAGGAATATGCCATTTATTAAAATCAGTGAAACCAGTTTCTTCAACAGAGTAATCTTCTTCATTTATAATATTAGGAGGGATACTAGATCGGAGCTAACAAAGGAATTGGATCTAAATAATCTATCCATTCGATCCTAGTTTCAACACTTACTAGTTATGTTTATTCTTATAATCATTGCATTTCATAATACATACCTTAATCAACCCTCTACCTTGCATGTCCTAATGCTTTCTTAGCTAAATAGGCCTTACTGTTTGATTTAGGGAATCCACTTCCTGACAAGGGTGGCGCCAACAAAGATAAGAACAAAAACACAATGAAGAAAGCATCAAAAGATTGGGCAGACATACACAAAGTATAAAAAGCCCAAAACTACTATCACCAGCCAGAAAAAGATGGCTCTGATATCATAAGGGTGGAAGTTATAAGTGCAAAAGTGTGAAAAACCCACATTTGCTCAAGGTTCAGGTTGCATCCAACAAAGATTATAGTAAGGCCTCAGAAATAACTCATGCAAAGATAAGTTAACACAAAAGATGACCCACCACAATAAGTACTTAAATAATAGTCCAGTTGTAAACAGGAGAAGTGTCCAAAGGTAGATGTTTGGAGAATTAATAAATGTATTCGCATAGTAAAAAATATGCATTTCCTTCATAGTCAGTTAATATAAAAGTGGGCCCATTATAAAAAGTACATAAGAGGAAAATGGTCCATTAGTGAATATGACAGACCTCCAGCAGTAGACGTTTGATAGATTAATAAATGTGTTTACATGATAAAAATCATATACTTTCTTCATTATTATTAAGTCAACATGAGGGAAAACTTCCATAGTATCCAAGACATTATGGCCTTCATTATAATAGCAATAAACAAGGATTAAAGACTTCATAATTACAAGTAAAAGAGGAAAATTAGGATGGAATGAAGGGAGAGAAAGAGTGTCCATCTAGTGCAGCAAATGTATAAATACGACCTCCATGTGCCATATCATGTCCATAATAATGAATATATGAGTATAGTAAATGGTGGGAGTTACTTTATGGAAAGTATGAGTGAATATATGGAAATATGAAAGAGAGATGAAGTAATGTTTAGCCATTTTTGGGTATGGTGTAAAGAGGGGTTATTTAGACTATTTTAAGGTGTCTGGGATTTTCTAAGGAGATGAAATGGGATATTTATCGGTAAGTGTACATGGGTATTTATGGATCAAAAGCTGATTTATAAACTAAATGACTGATTTATAAGCTAAAAATAGCATGATGGGTGAAGAATTTTATGAGGAGATCTTATTCCCTTAATGAGTTGATGGTAGTTCCTTTTATAGTAAAGCTTAAGGGATTGAATAGCAAAATCTAGAAAGGACTAGGTCTGACAGCAGAAAAATCCCAAAATATCTCCTCTGAGATTTGGCCTAAAATGGTGAGACTTGCTTTTAAAGTGTTTTGCTCATTTGGATAATGTAGCAGGAGGCTGAGATGCTCCTAATCTAGGCATTAAATGCTTGGATTTGCATATTAATTTCATCCAATAGGATTAGGGCAAGTATGAGGACTAGAGATCTTGCTTGCTGCAACTAGGATCAAAGCTCAAAAGGGTTGGTTGACACTCCAAGCCAGGTGTCAACCATTGATGTCTCTGTTGGGAGCTTCTGCTGAACACTCCCTTTTGCCGTTTAAACCACTTTTCCCTAATTTTCCCATTTTGGAATTCATGGGCTTGGTTCATGAATCAATTACATGTATTTTTAATAATAAAATAAACTATTTAGTTGAGGATTTCATGAGCTTGGAAGTCTTGGTTATGGCTTGCTTAAGTTGTGACCAAAACTTGGAGAAGAAGGGTATTTATTACCAATTAGCTTTTAGGTGTTAACCCAACCTCTAGTATTGTTCATGTCAGAATTGGCAGTGGCAAAGATGCTGATGGGATTGATGGCCAACTCCTAATTTGGTTTAGGAACTTGGTTTCTTCTTGGGGTGATCTCCAGCAGAAGGAAAAACTAAAGAGAGTTCTCCAGTTGGGTCAATTTGCATACATGGGCTGTTTTGACTGAGATTTCAATTTGGCCTTGGCCATGAGGGCTAAGTATTTTTGTGGGCTTATGACTTGGTAGTTCTCTCCACTTAGGCCTATCCTTTCACTTTCTCATTGTAAACCCTATAAAATGGACAAAGCTACCATATATTGCCATGGATTTTTATTCCACATGGGCTGTAGTTGTTAGTAAAAATGAAATGTATTCATGAGCTTTAATAAATATTTATGATAGATTTTGGGTATTAATTTCCATGGGCTTTAAATATCAATTTGTATAGTTCCTCATAGTTTTTGCCATGGATTATTTTGTAAATAATATTTTCTTTGGGGCTTTTAAATAGTAACCTCTAGTGTTTCTTGTGAATAATATTTACCATGGGTTTTAATAGAGACAATATCCATGGGTTTCAAATAAAATATGGTAGCTACCACTATAATGGAATAATGTGTTATTCTCATGGGTTTTTCTATAGATAATCATAATGGGCTTGTAAGGTAAATAATTAACATGAGTTTTGGAAATGTTGTGATATAAATAGTTACCATGAGTTCTTATTATATAAATTCCATGGGTTTGTAATATGGTATGAAATAAATAAATATCATAGGTCTAAGATAAATAATCATAACTTTCTATGGGCTTTTATATTAGTAACACAAATTCATAATTCTCCATGTGTTTGATATATGTTCGCCATGGGTTTGGGAAAAATGAATAGTGTTACATAACATAAATAGTTACCATGGGTTTATAATATGGTATAAAATAAATAAATATTATGGGTTTAAGATAAATCATAACTTTACATGGGCTTTTATAAGATGATTGCCATGAGTTTTGAAAATAGATAAGTGTCATAGATTCCATGAGTTTGTAATACTATAGTAATAGATTTAATAACTTAAAGCATTGTTCATTATTGGACTTTAAGTGAAATACTTATGATATAGTATTTTGCCAAGTATTGATAACCTTGAGCTTTTTACTAAATAGTGCTATGTAATTAGCTTGGGCTTTTAATGGTGCCAATAAGAATTGGGTTTTTGATATATTGCCAAAGTGAATTGAGCTTTTGATAAATAAATTGCCATGTGTTTAAACCATTGGCTTTAATTATGGATTTGAATTCCATTAATAAAATAGTATTGCCATGGACTTGAATCATGGGCTTTTGAAATGTTGCCAAAGATAAGTAGTCTTGGACTTTAAAAAGAATAGGATGTGTGCATTGGACTCATAGGGTTGATTTGGGCTTAGCTAAATAATAATAATAATAAAATTGGATAAGATATGAGTTTTTTGGGCTTTTTGTGATAGTTTATATCATGACCCAATTTAGATAATGAAATATAAAATATTTGTGGGCCAATGGAATGAGAAATATTAATGGAGGCCCAAAATAATTTATGGGTGATATTTTGGTATTCTTTGGTGAATAAATAAATGTGATTAAATATGATAGGGGCACATGGAATGAGTGAAAATTTTTTACCTCAACACCTTGTTATCTCTTTTGAGCCAACGGCTGGCCTAGACCATTTTTTTTTTGGGTGTCATAGCCCATCTACAAATCCAAAGTCATGTTGGAGAAGCTGCTACAACTGCCGATGTAAAGGAGTTTGGGTAGTTCAATAAAGCCAGAAAGATGTTGAATCTTATAGTGTTAGTTAGAGTTTGAAACTCTTCAAGCAAAGCCATCTGTGCAAATGGGTGGAAGTGGAGAGTTGTCTCTTGCATTAGTCTGCCACAGATCGGTCATAGTTGTTGGTTCTTGTGTATGTGTTTTCCATGGGGGAAACCATGGAGAGGCGTTGAAGAAGAAAAAGAAGGAGATGGGACTAGGGTTTTATTTTGTTTTGTTCGACAGTTTCAAAATTGGGGGAGAAAGAGAGTAATTTTATTGAGTTTTATACTTTGGAGAGAGATATTTTTTAATTAGTATTATTTATTTTTTAAATATTTTTTATGTGAAAAATTACAAGAGCAGCAAATCCCATGTGACAAGATCTAAAGAAGTTAATAACTTTGGTTTTATAGTATATATAAAAGACATATAATATATATATATATATATATATACACATATAAAATTAGGTAACATTTATCCAAAAAAAAAAAAAAAATAGGTAACACAAAAAATAATAATAAATGAAAAATACAAATGTATGCCGGCTTCAATCATTCGTGTCATTTTTTAACCTATTTGGGCTATTATTTGATTACAGATAGGATAAAGGAAAGAACGCTATTTAAATTTGATATGAATAGTTTTTTCGAGTAGGGGGAAAGGGAGGCATATGACAACAAATTATTAAAATTTTATAATTAAAAGAAGAGAAATGATATGTCTACAACATTTTTACAACATTTCTACAACAAATCCTAAGTGGCAGGTTGTTACTAGTTGTTATTATTGGGGCAAGAAAGTAATCTTAGTGTTAATTTGAAATTTGAACCAATAACAACTAACCACTTGTGATTTGTTGTAAAAATGTTGTAAAATTGTTGTAGATGTAGCATCTCTCTTAAAAGAAGGGTTTGGTTAATGTGTGCCCTAAAGACACACATTAAACCTTCCACTTTTAAAAGCTTTTTTTAAAAAACTAAAAAAACTGTCAAAACTTTTTCAATTCTAAAAAAAAAAAAATTAATAAAAATTAATGTATACCCTTAGTAAAATCCTTAAAAGAATATAAACATCGAAAAGGAATTGGGTTTAGGCGTTGGGTCCGTCTCGGCCTGTGTTTGTCTCATTTATAGTCTTTATGCTTTCGCAATTCTAGCGGGTTTGTTCAGGTGCAGTAGAAGAATATACTCAAATTAGACCTGTGACTAGTCTGTCAGGACGCCAATTATTTCACGTACTTATGATAACATCGAATAAGTTGGTGTTGAGAGGATCACAATTTCACTCTCTATTCACTCTAAAAATAAGTGTGATGTCAAATACCATAAAAAAATTTAAATATATTTTTCTCATCACTGATTAGAGTTTTAAAGTAGGATGACATAACTCATAGAATATACAATAGCTTGAAGTCATTTATTTTTTGTCTCGATGTAAAAGTACAAATGTTGGCTTCTATTACTGATCCCTAAATTGGAGTATTTTATTGCAAATAATTCATCATTAAAATAATGCTTCCATAGTCCAGACGTCTCCTAGCTCTGGCCTAAGCACTTCTGCATGTTGCAGCATTATATTATATAATTGGGTAAATTCCACAAACCTATTTGTGATAATATTAATTCAGTCCAAAACATTCTAAAACCTATCAATTTAGTCTTCAAAAGACAATTTTGTCCCTAACTTTCTTTCTCTTTCTCTAATCTGTCTCCGTTCCTCTCTCCTTCTCTCTTCTCTCTCTCTCTCTCTCTCTCTCTCAGATCTCTCTCTTAAAACTCACTAAAGGGTAGGGACAATCCCAGAAGGGTGCTTCTTGAGATCAATTGGTTGGCTCCCTTCCAATCCTTGTTCCGCCATTCCTTTCTTTTCTTATAAATTCTTCTTTTACTCTATTAAAACCAACACAAAATTATTCGACACCAAAACCCCATCTCTAATCGAACCCAGAAACATACCCTGTAAAACCAACAAAATTCAACACATTTGCATAAACCATTCACCACTAAAAACCCATTTTTAATCAAAGCCAGAAACCGACTCTTCAAACCAACAGAATTCAACACATTTAAATAAAACATTCACCACTAAGAACCCAATTTTAAATCAAACATAGAAACATCCCCTAACTTTTCAAGAAACCAATACATATACACATGATAAAATTACTGAACAATCATCCATAAAATTATAAGATTTATTTATGTCAGCTCAGACAAAACAAAAAACTTCTCTTTCTATTCGGTGAGGTCCGATTCGGAGATTGTGGATCGGGCTTCTTAGACGATTTAGCATGCGATGTCTCGGCTTGAGGATGAGTTTCAGCATGTTTTGATTCGGAACACTGTTCCTCTTGACGCTGAGAGACTGTACGGCTCGATCCACTGGAGTAGCCTTTCGTTCCCAGCCAACAATGCCTAAATTATTGCCGGAGAAGATGATATGAGTATGGTGGTCAGTGGCTTTACTAGTGGCTATGGGTGATATGGGTTTGTTGGGCGGTGGGTTTTGACAGAGAGAAAGAGAAGAGAGAAGTGGAGAGGAAAGGAAACAAATAAGAGAAAGAAAAAGAAAGTTTGGGATAAAATTTGTCTTTTGAGGACTAAATTGGAAGGTTGTAGAATGTTTTAAAATTAACTGGTATTATCACAAACCTCACTTGAGGTTTGTGGAATCTACTCTAAATAATTAAAGTAAATTATTTGGTAATTTAGAAAATAAAGTTTAATTTAAAATTAAATGTAGATTAAATTTATAATTTTATTTAATAAAATAAACATTACTACATATTTTAAAAATTTAACTATTAAATTGTATTTTTTTATACTCTTAATGCACATCAAATTTTGTGCTAATATGATATTATTTCCTATATAATCTATTAGTTTATACTTTATGCATAATTTTAAACTACAAAAATTTGTAATTTAAACAATTTATTAGTAACAGAACTATTAATTTTTAATTTTCTAAAATTTTTAAGGGATGAAGGATATAAGAAGAATATGTAATTCAATAGTTGATTTGTCAAAATTCACGTCTAATAAAAAGATATTGAGTAAAGTTGTAGGCTAAGACTATAGTCAATTTTGTAACTAAATTTTGTCCCAACTTAAATGTAAAAATGTCCAAGTTAAGATAAAAAAATTAGTTAAAAAGAAGTGCTATGTCCACAATATTTTTATAACATTTTCACAACAAATCTTAGGTGGTTAGTTGTTATTGGTTCAAATTTAAACCTAACACTAAAATTACTTTTTTGCCTCCAACAATAATAATCAGTAACAATCTGTCACTTAAAATTTGTTGTGAAAATATTGTAAACATATCATTTCTCTTAGTTAAATATGTAATGGGTTGAAATCAACTGTGAACGTAGCATTTGTCTTTATTAGTAATTTGACTATTTTGTGTGTTTCTTTTGTGAAATATTTTCAAAGCATGAATTTTGATTGAACAAAAAAAATAGTTAGCGTTACCAGTAAAAGATGTTAAGAAAATTTGATAATAGA
Organism: Quercus variabilis; assembly: GCA_030445155.1. Taxonomy (NCBI): domain Eukaryota; kingdom Viridiplantae; phylum Streptophyta; class Magnoliopsida; order Fagales; family Fagaceae; genus Quercus; species Quercus variabilis. The sequence goes on along the minus strand of CP129448.1, from coordinate 84,049,387 downwards.
ATCTCAATTTTTGTAATAATTTATTCTCTTTCATTAAAATTTACGTACAAATAAAAAAGCGTGAAGATGATTAAATAATAAATGCTCATAATATTGTTTTTAATTACTATTACAATTGAATATACAATAGCTTAAAGTCATTTATTTTTTGTCACGATGTAAAAGTACAAATGTTGCTTCTATTACTAATCCCAAAATTGGAGTATTTTATTGCAAACAATTCAACATTAAAAAAATGCTTCCAGATGTTCACTAGCTCCGGCCTAATTATTTCTGCTTTCACACCCCCTACACAAATGTTTTAGCATTATATTAATTTGATAACTTAAAGGATAAAATTTAGTTACAAAATTAATTGTAGTCTAAATGTACAATTTTCCTCAATAAAATAAATATTACTTCATATTTTGAAAATCTAACCATTGAATTACATGTTTTTTATAAGCTTAATACACATCAAATTTTGCGCCAATATGATATTATTTATTATATAATCTATTAGTTTATATTTTATGCATAATTTTAAAATAAAAATATTTGTAATTTAAACAATTTATTTGTGACATAGCTATTGATCTTTAATTTTCTAGAATTTTGAAAAGATAGAAGATATAAAAAGAAGATGCAATTCAATAGTTGATTTATCAAAATTTACATCTAATAAAAAGATACTAAGTAAGGTTATAGGCTAAGACTACAACCAATTTTGTACCTAAATTTTGTCCCAACTTAAATGTAAAAATGCTAAAACTAAGATAAGGAATTAGTCAAATGTATAATGGATTGAAATCAGTTGTAGACATAGCATTTGTCTTTATTAATTATTAGTAATTTGACTTTTTTGTGTGTTTCTTGTGGGAAATATTTTCGAAGCATGAATTTTGATTGAAGAAGAAAAATAATTAGTGTTACCCATAAAAGATGTTAAGAAAATTTGATAAAGGAATCTCAATGTTTGTAATAATTTATTCTCCTTTATGTATAAATAATAAAGCGGGAAATGATTATATAATAAATGCTCATAATATTGTTTTTAATTATTACAATTCGAAATGTTTTTAGTCTACCCTAACTAATATAACATAAAGTTATAAAAACCACTATTGCAATTTATTAAACTAGTAACAATCAAGGAATCCCATCCAAAAAAAAAAAAAAAAAATCAAGAAATATTACATTTTTCTAACCTAAATAATATTTCACTTAATATTTTGTCCCCTAAACACACACGTGCAGGCACACAAACAAGTTGAATTAAAATTATCACTTGAAATCACAATTTCAGTTCAAACGGTATGTTATGGTTGTGTGAAATAGATGAATATAATACTCTTAAAATAATTTATTTTCTACTCATACCAACTACAACCCATGGCCTAACCCAGTACAATCACCAACTCTAACCTAGCAACAACACACCTTGATGGCCAAAACACAAAACCAAATCCACTACCAACAAAAGTGAAACTAGTAACATGACCACCACAAAAGCAAAGCCACCTCATGGACAACCCTAAGGCCACTACCATGACAACCCCAAAATTGCTGACACGACAAACACTGACAATCGATCGTAGCCATGACAAAAAATGACAATCCACCCTAGCCACGACGACAACCACCAAAACCAAGCCTAGCAACACCAATGCCAACAAGCCACCCTGGCCACAAAAACCATTGCCGCCACTACTAAGAGCATCACCATCAGCTATTGTAAAATTATGCCATTTTAACACATCAAAACACCTACTTTATTATTTTACCACATCATTTTACAATACTCCATTTATCACATGTTTTATTTTTCAATTCTATATATTAAAATAATATTTACAACTCATCAAACACAATCAACCGCCACCACACTGCTGCCAACAACCAACAGCCACCACCACACAACCATTACATCCTCCACAACCCAAAACATAATTCAAAACAAACCCATAGCCCACCAACACCAAATTGGAAGCCCCACCACCACCACCACCTCAACCACAAACCCCGACAAACCCAAAACCTTCATAATCCAAGTCAACCCAAACTCCAAACCCACCATCTCCCCCCCCCCCCCCCCCAACTCTCTACTACCTCCATGCCACTTGCTCCCCTCAATTCCTCGGCCTCAAAACCACCAGCAACTCCAGCCTCCTCAAAGAGTCCAACTTTGGTTCCTACCTTGTCATCGCCGTCATCGACACCGACATTACTCCCAACCACAAAAGTTTCAACGACCAACACCAAGAGCAATAAGGCTTTTAAGTTGGAACTGCCAAGGGCTTGGGAACTTTTAGACAATTCAAAGCCTTCCCAAATTAGTGAGGGAACAAGCTCCCAATGTATGCTTCTTGATGGAAACAAGATTAAATAGAAGTGGGTTAGAGAAGCATTATGGTGATTTACCTTTTAAAAATAAATTGATAGTGAAAAAGTCAAATTTAGGTCATGGGTTGACTTTACTTTGGAAGGAGGAGATGATATTGGATGTTATTAACTTTACTGATAACCATATTTTAGCGAAGGTAATGGAAGATGATGGTGTTGTGTGGTACCTCACAGGATTCTATGGGTAGCCAGAGGTAAATGAAAAGCGGAATTCATGGGCTCTTTTATCTCATTTAAGGTCTTTCATTGAGGGTCCTTCGTGTTGTATAGGTGATTTCAATGCCATACTTCATGCATTTGAGAAGCAAAGCGTCCATGCACCTTATTGTAACCAAATGGAGGATTTTCGAGTTGCCTTGGAGGAATGTGAGCTAGCTGTTTTGGGGTTCACTGGGCATAAATTTACATGGACAAATAGGAGGCTAGGTTCAACTTATACAAAACAAAGGCTGGATAGAGCTATGGCCAATAAGATGTGGATTGAAAAATTTGCTACAAGTTCGGTCTCCCATCTGTTCAGCCATGCTTCTGATCACCTTCCTATCCTTTTGAAAACTATGAATGATAAGTGGGTGAGAGGAAGGGGGGCTAGTGGTTTCTAGTTTGAAGAGAATTGGTTACTATGGGTAGACTGTGCATGACTGAAGCATGGATAAATGGTGGCTGTGGTAGTCTAGGTTTGAGTGGTGTAAGGGACTGTTGTGAAATTTTAAAGTACTCGTAAGTATACGAACCGTACCGAATTATTGTTTGATAAGAACGAGGTCAAACCCACAGGGACTTTAATGAACGTAGGAAAATTAATTAAACCTTAACCAAATTAATCCAAATCTAGTTTAAAAATTGGTTTTTCTGAGATTAAATAAACTAAGAAAATAATAAAATTAAGCAAATAGTTAAACTAAGCAAAAGATATAAAGCAATAAAAAAAATGTAAACAATCAAGAGAAATGAATTAAGGTTCTGGAATCCACCTTGTAAGTCATATCAGTATATATTTATGATCATTAATTTTTCCCAACCACTACATGATAATCTAGAAATCAATCTTACTACCATGGAAAATATTATCATTAAAACTTCTATATAAATATCTAAAAACATGTTCTTCTTCACTTCTTAAGTTTAAAATCAAATCATCAATTGTATCTATTAACAAACAAATCACAAAAAATATCCAATTTTAAAATCAAAAAATCATAATGTAAGTATTCAATTAATTAAGATAAATCATAAATCATGAGAAAAACATGATTGAATTCATATCTAGAACCTTATCTTAGTTAATTGATGTGAAGCAAGAACAATTTAAATCATTAAAGAATAGCTATTATGGGAAAAATCAAATCACATAAATACTATTGATAATCTTTAACAAAGTTTCATCCTCAACCTTAATTGAAAATTTAGCTACTCATGATACTTGAGATAAAACATAAAAATAAAATACTAAACATTCATCTAGACAAATAAATAAAAAATAAAAAAAGAAATAATCACAATGCCGAAGAAAAGTCATAAAAGAAACAACGCCTGTGCTCCAGTCCTAGGCGCCCCCCCCCCCCCCCCCCTCCCCCCATTTTTCTGTTTTGCTCCCTTTATATACTTGCCCACAAACAGCCGACCTAAAGCCTTCAAGAAAACCCACAGTGACCTAGAGCCTCACTTATTTGTGGTTTGGTAGAGTAAGACAAAAGCCCAAGCCCACATGTGGGTCCACGAAAACAAGCCTCCTAACAATTATTTCTTCTTCTGTTTTTTTCTTTTCCTTGCTCCTTCACATCTGACATGACTTCTGCGGGGCTAGAAAATCAGGTAGCCTCGGCCCACTCCAAGCCAGGCCCAAGGGCCTGCGTCGAGGATGCATGAGGGGTCCAAGGATGAAAGCGCGAGAACCGACCCCCGAGGAACATATCCGAGGAGGGCCCCGTCCTCGGGCGTCCGAGACCTCAGAAGAACATGAGTACCACCCCACCAAAGGGGACTCCTTGAATATCCAAGGAGGAGAGGGTCTAGTGCCACGCGTTGGCGACGGGAGCACGGCGAAGGAGCAAGCCTTAGGCGAGCTGTCACCTCTACATTGAATGCCCTCAACTAACGTCCTGGCTACATTAATGAGGACAGGACTCTTGAACAGTGCCGCCTTGGGTGCTGTAACCCACTAGAGGAATAGGGATGCAGTTGATGGGACAGCTCTCAAGTGGTGGCCTGACTAATCGACAAATGGAGGGTTAGGATCAGTTTAGAGATGTATATAACGTAGGGAGTCTCTCCTGAAAGAGGGACGTGAAATTGGCATTAAGAAGTTCTGTAATGACCCGTGCCCTCTGGAACCTTTGTAATCAATTTTAAAAGAAATAATAAGAACATCAAACTTCGGAAGACCAGTTTGAGGAGCATCATTGTGCATCCCAATCCATGTTTAAGTTGATAAATCCACATACAACCATGCAGGGTAGTTGTACCCCTTACTAGGGCCTAGTTCTTGAGCCCACACTTTATAAATTCATTGAAGGGCAAGCTGGACTTGGGTCCATTCTCTCAACTGGAAGAAGTGTCCCAAATCCGGTCCTTACAATTGGCGCCACGAGACCGTGGGAGGATAAGAGTCACACCTCTCAGAAGTAGGAAGATAAGGCGGCCATGCAGTGAGAGATAGATGATCTCAAGAGAAAGTTGCGCCATGCACAACGAAAGCGACTCGAACCTAGCCTTGACTTATCCTCTGACGATGAAAGTGATGACGATTACAGGCAAAGGTCGACGACACCCTCGAGTGAAGTTTTCTTCCATAAGGATGAGCTTTATCGGAGGCGTAGGCATGGTAGCCCCACCCCTAAGGGCTTGGGAAGTGACGCCATGAGTAGGGTGCTGGACCGGCTTTCCAAGTTGCCCTTTACATGTCGCATAGACGAGGCGGAGCTCCCTCAGAGGTTCCAGCAGCCGACCTTCACCGTTTACGATGGCAAAACGGACCTCATGGAGCACGTGAGCCAGTTCAATCAAAGGATGGCCGTTCACTCTAAGAACGAGGCGCTGATGTGCAAAGTCTTCCCGTCCAGCTTGGGGCCTGTGGCAATGAGGTGGTTCAATGGCTTGAGGATGAATTCCATAGACTCATACAAACAGCTGACCCAGGCCTTTGGTTCCCATTTTGTCACGAACAGCAGACCTTCTCGACCTATTAGCGTGTTGCTGTCCCTGACCATGCGCGATGACGAGACCCTCAAGGCTTACTTGGACAAGTATTGGGAGATTTACAATGAGTTAGATGGCAAGTACGATGATGTTGCCATCAACATGTTCAAGAACGAGCTCTCGATGGGGCATGGCCTGAGAAAGTCCTTAACTGGTAAGCCCGCCACCAGTGTGCAGCAGCTAATGGACCGGATCGACAAATACAAAGGGGTAGAGGAAGACTTGCTGCAGGGCAAGGGGAAGGAGAAAGCTATCCCTCAGGAGAGGAGGGATTCCAGGTCGGACTGATATAACAACGCTCGTCCGAGAAGAGATTTCATAGGGCAATCTAGGGCGACAAACGCCCAAGCTGTCGGAGTTGTGTTCCGAGAACCGGTGCACAGGATGCTGGAAAAGATCAAGAACGAACCGTATTTCAAGTGGCCGAATAAGATGTCGGGGAACCCCGAGAAGCGTAATCAAGACCGCTACTGCCAGTATCACTAGAACCATGGTCACGCTACGGAGGACTGTAGGAATCTCCGGAACTATCTAAACCAGTTAGTCCAGGAAGGGCGGCTGAAGCATCTCCTGCACCATTCCAACAACCAGCAGGGCTAAACCTACCAGGAGCCACGGAGGGACACAACCATGGAGCAGCCCGCTGGAACGATCAATGTGATTTTGGCTACGCTAGGAAGAACAGGCATGCGCCCCTCGCGGGTGCTGTCCGTAGCCCAGATGGCCACCGGGGAGTCCCAGTCAGAGCCAAAGAGGGCCAGCAGAAGCTGTCACCCGACCCTGACTTTTTCCGAGGAGGACAAGGACGAAACCACCCAACCCCATGATGACACTTTGGTGATCACCCTCATAATTTGGGGCTATGACGTCAAAAAGGTGATGGTGGATGGTGGCAGCGCGGTGGAGGTCAAGTACCCCGACCTCTATAAGGGGCTAAGGCTAAAGCCCGAGGACTTGTTGCCCTACAGCTCCCCCTTGATGAGCTGTGATGGGAAACTGGTCACCCTGGAGGACATGATCATGCTGCCCATCCAAACCAGCCCGGAAGTAATGGAGTGGACTTTATTGTGGTGAACACGTACTCCCCCTACACTGCCATTGTAGAAAGGCCTTGGCTCCACACCTTAGGAGGTGTCGCCTCTTCCTTGCACCAGAAAGTGAAATTCCCGTCTGGAGACCAACTCCTCGAGATCCGAGGGTGCCAGTCAACGGCAAGGCGGTGCATGGTCGCGGCCACCTCACGTCTGCAAGATACGGAGCCCTCGGCCACCATGGTCGAAAACTTATAGCAGCTAACCACCTTGGGGTCACCAACTGACACGGCCGCCGAGGAAGCAAGGCTCGAAAGCCTAGAGAAAGTGGTCATCAATGACGACCAGGAGAGGTTCTTTCAGGTTGGAACCCAACTGCCTCCCCGAGAGAAGGAGGAGTTGCTTGAGTTTCTCAAGAGTAACCTGGACGTGTTTGCATGGGACCCCTGCGACGCCCCAGGGATTGACCCATCCTTCATATGTCACCGCCTCAACGTCAACCCTTCGGTGACCCCTAGGAAGCAGCCGCCCTAACACCCATCAAAGGAACACACTGAGACAATTAAGGAAGAGGTCAATAAACTTAAGCGCGCTGGCGCTATTAAAGAGGTATTCTACCCCAAGTGGTTAGCCAACATTGTGGTGGTCAAGAAGAAAAGTGGGAAATGGAGGGTTTGTGTGGACTTCACGGACCTTAATAAAGCCTGCCCGAAGGACCCCTTTCCAATGCCATGGATAGATCAGCTGGTGGATGCAACTGTAGGCCATCCTCGGATGAGCTTCCTAGACGCCTTTCAGGGCTACCACCAAATCCCATTAGCCTTGGAGGATCAGGAGAAGACGGCCTTCGTAATGCCTATTGGGAACTACCACTACAAGGTGATGCCATTCGGTCTGAAGAACGCTGGATCTACTTATCAAAGGATGATGACGAAAATGTTCGAGCCATTGTTGGGCAAAAACATTGAGATTTATGTTGATAATATGGTGGTGAAGAGCAGATTGGTGTCCGAGCATCTGAGGGACCTTGATTGTATATTCGACGTCCTCAAGAAGCACAGGCTACGACTAAATGCATCCAAATGCTCGTTTGGTGTGGGACCTGGCAAGTTCCTAGGCTACATCATCACCCACCAGGGGATCGAGGTCGACCCTGACCAAATCAGAGCTATCCAAAACCTAAGGCCTCTGCAAAACCCCAAAGAGATCTAGAGGCTTGCTGGGATGATCATGGCCCTGAATCGATTCATTTCCAGATCGGTCGACCGATGCAGACCGTTCTACCTCCTGCTCAACAAGTGGAAGGGATTTGAGTGGTCTAAGGAATGTGCCACGGCCTTCCAACAGCTCAAAGATTACCTGGCTCAGCCACCCATCATGTCTAAACCAGAGGCCGATGAGGTCCTATACGCATACATCGCTGTGGCACACCACGCTGTGAGCCTGGTGCTGATACGAGATGATGGTGGCATCCAAAAACTGGTCTACTACGTTAGCAAGTCATTACACGAAGTCGAGGTCAAGTACTTACCCTTGGAAAAGGCCATACTTGTCGTGGTCCATGTCACGCGAAAGCTGCCTCATTATTTCTAGGCTCACACGGTGGTCATCTTAACCCAACTACCCTTGAAGTCCGTACTTCGGGCCGCCGACTACACGGGCAGAATTGCAAAGTGGAATACCATCCTGAGGGCCTTCGACATTAAATACATGCCTCGGACTGCCATAAAGGGCCAAGTTCTGGCAAACTTGACGGCGGAGTTCGCTGAGCCAACTATAGAAGTGGGAGCCGAGGGAAGGATTGCTAATGAAAGGCCAGTCGGAGTAGTCTCTATCCCAATGCCACCATGCTAGAAAGTATATGTTGATGGCGCGGCAAACCAAAGAGGGTCGGGAGTAGGACTAGTCTTAGTGTCCCTTGAAGATCATGTCATAGAGAAATCCCTGAGGCTCGGATTCCCGGCCATAAACAACGAGGCCGAGTACGAGGCATTATTGCAGGGTATGGCCATGGTACGGAAGATGGGGGGAAAGTCGGTGGAGATGTTTTCAGACTCGAGACTGGTAGTAGGACAGGTAAGGGGAGAGATGGAGGCCTGAGATCCGAGAATGCAAGAGTACCTGAGCCAAGTCAAGTGCTTACAGTCGGACTTTGACCCCTTTAATCTGTCTCATATCCCTAGGAGTGGAAACAGCCATGCCGACTCATTGGCCACACTCGCAACTTCCTTGGCAGACGGTCTGCCTCGGATTATACTTGTGGAGCACCTAGAGAGGGTGAGTGAGGTGGCGAAGGAAGCGATACCCATCCTTAGGGTCGGAATGGGTCCCAGCTGGATGGACCCCATTGTGAGATTCCTCAAAGATGATATCCTGCCCCAAGACAGGTCAGAGGCTGAGAAAGTACGAAAAAATGCTCATCAGTTCTGGTTATTCGAGGATCACAAACTATACAAGCACTCCTACTCAGGGCCATACCTGCTATGCGTCCACCCTGAAGCAGCAGAATTACTGCTCAAAGAGCTGCACGAGGGAATTTGCGGAAGCCACACAAGGGGGAGATCATTGTCTCACCGAGCCGTCACACAGGGATACTGGTGGTCGGGGATGCAGCAAGAGGCCCAAGATTATGTCAAGAGGTGTGACCAGTGCCAAAGGTTCGCCTCGAATATCTATCAGCCAAGAGGGGTCCTTAATCCCTTGTCTAGTCCATGGCCGTTCGCCCAATGGGGCTTGAACATTGTAGGACCATTCCCCAGAGCACCAAGGAATAAGAAGTATCTGTTAGTAGCCACGGACTACTTTACCAAGTGGGTCGAGGTCGAGCCACTGGCCAACATCAGGGACGTAGACGCAAAGAAATTCCTTTGGAGGAACATTGTGACACGATTCGGGGTCCCCCACACCCTTGTCTCGGATAATAGGCTTCAATTCGACAGCAAGGCCTTGAGAAGGTACTGTCATGAGCTTGGTATCACAAATAGATACTCAACGCCCACCTACCCTTAGGGAAATGGGCAAGCCGAGGTCGTCAACAAGGTCATCATTAGTGGGCTTAAGAAGAGACTAGATAACGCCAAAGGGAGATGGGTAGAGGAGCTGCCCCACGTTCTCTGGACATACCGGACCACACCCCGGTGGTCAACGGGGGAAACACCTTTCGCCTTAACTTATGGTGCCGAGGCAGTGATCCCCCTGGAAACAAGCTTCCCGACACTAAGGACAAGCTCTTTCACCCTAGGCAGCAATGATGAACTGCTGGGGAGGAGCCTGGACCTGATAGAAGAACGAAGGGAACAAGCGATGATCCAGCTGGCCTATTACCAACGAAAGCTCAAGCAAGGGTATGATACTAATGTGAGACTCAAACCACTAACACCGGGGGACTTGGTGCTGAGAAAGGTCGTAGGGGCCGCTAAGAACCTTTCTTGGGGAAAGCTCAGACCCAACTGGGAAGGGCCCTACCGGGTTACATCAATAGTGGGGATAGGGCATACTACTTAGGGGATACTACTTAGATCGAAATATCCTAAGTGTTAGACAGAACCAAGGCATTGCATGGTCCTCGGACTCAAGCCTATGGGGAAACTAACTACTTTGAAATATTCTAAGTGTTAGACAGAACCAAGGCATTGCATTGTCCTCGGACTCAAGCCTATGGGGAAACTAACTACTTCGAAATATCTTAAGTGTTAGACAGAACCAAGGCATTGCATTGTCCTTAGACTCAAGCCTATGGGGAAACTAACTACTTTGAAATATCCTAAGTGTTAGACAGAACCAAGGCATTGCATGGTCCTCGGACTCAAGCCTATGGGGAAACTAACTACTTCAAAATATCTTAAGTGTTAGACAGAACCAAGGCATTGCATGGTCCTTGAGCTCAAGCCTATGGGGAAACTAACAACTTCAAAATATCCTAAGTTAGGAAAGGATCAAAACCCTACCTAATGTGAGACTCAAGCAGGGGTATGATACTAATGTGAGACTCAAACCACTAACACCGGGGGACTTGGTGCTGAGAAAGGTCGTAGGGGCCGCTAAGAACCTTTCTTGGGGAAACCTCGAACCCAACTGGGAAGGGCCCTATCGAGTTACATCAATAGTGGGGATAGGGCATACTACTTAGGGGATACTACTTAGATCGAAATATCCTAAGTGTTAGATAGAACCAAGGCATTGCATGGTCCTCGGATTCAAGCCTATGGGGAAACTAACTACTTCGAAATATTCTAAGTGTTAGATAAAACCAAGGCATTGCATGGTCCTCAGACTCAAGCCTATAGGGAAAATAACTACTTCGAAATATCCTAAGTGTTAGACAAAACCAAGGCATTGCATGGTCCTCGGACTCAAGCCTATGGGGAAACTAACTACTTCGAAATATCCTAAGTGTTAGACAGAACCAAGGCATTGCATGGTCCTCGGACTCAAGCCTATAGGGAAACTAACTACTTCGAAATATCCTAAGTGTTAGACAGAACCAAGGCATTGCATGGTCCTCGGACTCAAGCCTATGGAGAAACTAACTACTTCAAAATATCTTAAGTGTTAGACAGAACCAAGGCATTGCATGGTCCTCGAGTTCAAGCCTATGGGGAAACTAACAACTTCAAAATATCCTAAGTTAGGAAAGGATCAAAACCCTACCTAACCCTTGGGACATAAAGGGACTGCCCACGCATTCATTCTTTCCCCTTATCATTGTTACTGACGCAATTGGCCGACATATAATTCAAGCTAAATTCATGTAAATAAAAAGAAAAGAGAGGAAGCAGATAGCTTGTAAACGAATAAGCAACCAAAATAAATAAGAAGGGAAATTAAACTCCCATTACAACAAGGTGTCCATAGAAGTTGCGTGGCAAGAGCCACCTTACATAAAAATAAAAAAGAGGGAAGAACAACAAAATAAAATAAAATGGCATAAAAAGCATAGACAAAGATCAAGCAAGCGGAAAAAGCAGGTTGAACTGAGACGCCAGGGAATCTACTCCTTCTGCTCAGGCTGGATAGGGGCAACCTCTGAGTCCTCCAAGCCCTAGCCTAAGGGGACGGCCTGCAGGGGTACGGCGAGAATGGCTAATTCCTCGGTGGTGGGGATTTGAGCATCGGATGGGACCTCCGCTACCTTTTGGGGTACCTCCTCGCTCAGATTTTCCCTTAGTTCAGCAACCCCCACCTCCTCAACAATCTTCCCAGCCTTAGCGCCATCAGGGGCGGCCTCACAAATAGCAGGGGGGTAGTACACGCTCTCCACCTTCCACAGGTCGGACGAGGCCTCCACCCCAGCTTGTTTAAGGGCCTCAGCCCAGACCTGGGAGCAGTATCGCCTACATACCCCCAGAACCTGAGCTTTATAAAAGGGCCTCTATCTCAGCCACCCCCTCAGCGTAGGCTGTAGTCTCAACCTCCTCCTTGGCAGCTAAGGCCATCTCCCTGCCAAAATCCGCCTGGACCTTAGCCCGCCGAGCCTCGTCTCTGGCCCACTCTGCCTTCCTCTAGGCCCCTCAGCCGTGGCCACCTTAGCCTGAAATCGCCTATTACGCTCCTGGTTGGGGGCCTTCCCCAGGTCGTTGGCCGCCTCCTCTAACCTATAGACGGCCTGGACAGCCTGCTAGAGTAGCCAATACACTATAAGCCCAACTCAAAAAAAAAAAAGGGAAAAGGAAAGGAAAGGGAAGGGAGTCGTAATTATAGTTCTTACCATCCCTAAATACCGCTTAAGGCTGAGAAAGACCTGCTTACTCCTCAAAGAGTCCAGCTCGGCCATGTCTGCTGAGACCAGCAGGCACCTCTCCAGCGCATCGGCCACGTGCACTCCTTCGCCCTCGTTGAAGTCCCTGAGGGAGGCGTTATCCTTCAAGGGCTCCTCATGGAGCATTGGGGCTGGGAGCCAGGCCTGAGCCTCAGACGAAGTGGTGTCGACATACCTGTCCTAACTTTTGCCGCCTGTCTTAATCTGCTTGGATGGTCGCAGAGTGTTGTCCTCCTCCTGCGAGGATACTGGCTTATCCTCCATAAGCCTTTTGCCCTTATCCTTTTCTTCTTGGGGTCGGCAGGCACGGACCCAGAAGGCAGGCTCGCTTGGAAAGGAGGAGGAGGAGGAGGGGGAAGCTTCTGCTGCGCGGAAGTCAACTTAGTCTTCGGAAGAGGAGGGGGAAGCTTCTGCTGGGACTTCCCTGGTTGGCCTTCGATCAGGTCCAACAAGCTGGTGGGGGGCTTCCTCTTGTAACCCATTATTGGCAGAGGAGGGGCTTCTGAAGTAAGGAGGTCTGCTTCGGTCAAACGAGGGTCGCCCAAGTCCCCGGGAGGGTCCTCGGACTGATCAAGCTAGGCAAAAATGATGAACGCGTCCACCTCCCTCTCTGGATCCTCCTCGGCAGCCTCGGCGAATACTTGGGAAGAAGAGGGGACGGCTAGAGCAACAACTTCTGGTTCGGAGGGCTCTTCGGGGAACAGAAATTCGTCCTCGGTCATAGTGATTCTCTGAAGCCGAGGGTCGTTGGCTCGGATCACGTGCTTCGGAACCGAGAATGATTTCTAGACAGAAGTATACCCCAAGATTTTGTGGGTGGCCCTAACTTGATTGTCGTCCTCGTTTATAAAAACTGATGCCCTCAGCACCTTCTACAAATCCTCCCGGTTGACCGCGTGGAAGTGGTGCTCAAAAGCGTGCGGGTCTACAAGGGGAAAACACCACCACATTAGTAAAAAAAGAAAAAGGGAGGGGGGGGGGGAAGGAAAAAGACAAGAGAACTTAAAACCCCTCCTACTCCCACTGCCCCACTTGGTATTCCCTCTGTTGTTGGGCAGTGAAGGCCATCGTGCCACTCCCCAAACACGATGAGGAAATCCTCGTTTAGCCCCTTACTGGACTCAGGGTGGCACTGGATGAGTCGCACCCTGTCATCCCTCGTCTTCAGGTAATAAGACTTGCCCTTAAGGAGCTGAAGGTTGTAGCACCAGTTCACGTCATGTTGGGTCAACCTTAGCCCTATCTTCTCATTCAGGACATCCACACAGCCCAAAATCCTAAAGACGTTTATTCCACACTAGGTAGGGGCCAACCGAAAGTGCGTGAGGTAGTCCCTCATCACAAGCCCCATGGGAATCCTCATCCCCTCTTCGAGGAAGGCAACAATGGGAATTACCACTTCGCCCTCCTATCTTTGCAAGAGCCAATCCCCATCCTCACAATATCTCAGACTTACATTACCGGGAATCTTATAGTCGGCGATGAATTTCTCCATCGCCTCCTCAGTGTAGACGTATTTCTTAAACCTACCCATCCCAGTTGACGCCTAAAGGAACTAAGAAAGAGCAGGTGAAGGAAAGAAGGGGTAAAGAGGAAGAGAGCTCAGAGAGGGATAGAGCGACTTACTGAAAAGAGGAGGAGCTCCTCGGATAGGCTTTTTGTGCTGGAGATGTAAGTGAGAGTGTGGCTGAACTTAGGAAGGACGCGCGAGAATTCTTGATTGCAAATAAGAAACAGGAAGAAGTGGTTCGAGTGGGTATTTATACCCCAAATCGAAGAGCCATGCGGGTTTTCTCACCCATAAATGCGAGACAAACCTCCACCGTTGGATTGGTAATGCCTCGTTAGACATGGAGAGCACAGAGCCGCCTGAATTTAATGATGGGCACGTTACGCGCTCCGAAACGTCAGCAACACTCCTTGGGCAGATGAATAGACCCTAGTGCTGACGGGGAGTAAGGCTCGACTGGGCACAGAGCAGGCCCGAGGATGTCAAAATCCTTCTCCCCGCCCAAGGATGCGTGTAGCAAGATTTTGATGGGCTATTATAGGGCTAGAAAATCAGGTAGCCTCGGCCCACTCCAAGCCAGGCCTAAGGGCCCGCGCCAAGGATGCATAAGGGGTCTAAGGATGAAAGCGCGAGGACCGACCCCCGAGGAACATATCTGAGGGGGGCCCCGTCCTCAGGCGTCCGAGACCTCGGAAGAACACGAGCACCACCCCACTAAAGGGGACTCCTTGAATATCCGAGGAGGAGAGGGTCCAGTGCCACGCGTCGGTGACGGAAGCACGGTGAAGGAGCAAGCCTTAGGCGAGCTGTCACCTCTGCATTGAATGCCCTCAACTAACGTCCTGGCCGCATTAATAAGGACAGGACTCCTGAACAGTGCCACCTTGGGTGCTGCAACCCACTGGAGGAATAAGGATGTGGTTGATGGGACAGGCTCTTAAGTGGTGGCCTGACTGATCGACAAATGGAGGGTTAGGATCAGTTTAGAGAGGTATATAACGGAGGGAGTCTCTCCTGAAAGAAGGACGGAAAATCGGCATTAAGAAGTTCTGTAATGACCCGTGCCCTCTGGAACCTTTGTAATCAATCTTAAAAGAAATAATAAGAACATCAAACTTCGGAAGACCAGTCCGAGGAGCATCATTGTGCATCCCAATCCATGTTTAAGTTGATAAATCCACATGCAACCATGCAGGGCAGTTGTACCCCTTACTAGGGCCTAGTTCTTAAGCTCACACTCTATAAATTCATTGAAGGGAAAGCTAGGCTTGGGTCCACTCTCTCAACCTGAAGAAGTGTCCCAAATCCGATCTCTACAACTTCAGGAAGCTTCTCTTTATTCTTAATCCCTGCTTTTTATTTCTTTCTTTTTACTTCACATGCTGACTTCACTACCTCATAATTAAATATTTCCTTGGCACTTTTACCTTATCAAATTGAATATTAAGTCTCACTTCTTATTCTTTACTTTTGGTCTTCTCTTGAATTCACACCTGGCTGGCTAGATGTAAGTTGGCTTGATTTAATTGGCTTAGCCCCACTTTGCATGTAAAGCCCTTGTTACCTGCAACACAAAAATATTATACAGTCAGTCACAAAATAACATAAAAGTAAGATTAAATATGTAGATATGTGAGTACTTTATTGTATATATTTCATGCACATCAAATACCCCTAAACTTATAATTTGCTAGTCATCGAGCAAAACAGATAAAGAGCAAAACAAACCAAATAATTAAAATGAAAAAAAAAAAAAGAAAAGAAAAGAAAAAAGAATGAAATCCTAACTAATCCACTTTCACTAGCAATATGCAACAAGCCTTTAAACCTCTAGCTTACACTAGTGGACGAGTTGTAATATCGTGAGAGTTTGCAGGGAATATACCCACAAAATTCTGAAAATGAATACTAAAATAAACAAAACAAAGAAAATCAAACAATTTTTTTTTTTTCCAATTTCCTTTTGCAAAGAGGATTAGTTCAAGTTCAAAAACACTACAAATGATAAAGAAATTTCTCATGCCATCAAAACTCAATGTGAGTGAGAAGTGGTAGCCAACCCAAACATACTCTTAATTTTAGAATAAACTTGACTCAAATCTCTATTTGAAAGTGTGCTTCAACTCAAATATTTTCAGTGTTATCACTCAACAAATGAAATCACTTTGAAATGGGGTGTAACACTCTCAACAATATATGTGAGCGGAATAAGTTAAACAAAATCAAATACCTCACATATAAATTGCATGAAAAACGCTTAACCAAGAATGAACAAGTAGTCTCATGAAATGATGCCAAAAAAAATTTATACCATACTTTTTATTCAGTCATATTAATATCTGAACTACACAATCTTCAAGATCAAATAAGGACTTTATTATGACGTAATGTAAGGTAAAAGTAAAGGGAATGAAATAAAAATGGGTGAAGGTAAATAATAAGAAATGTTTTCAAGATTTGTCGGAATATCAACTCTTTTTGGAATTTCCATTCAACATTATTTTTTTTTTTAACTCTTCTTCATCAAAGCAGTACTCCTTCCTTACATTTCACTTCTCAAAATTTGATGAGAACCCTTTTTATTTTCTTCTTTTTGAAACTTTCCTTCTTTTTTTCTTTGAATTTTTTTTTTCTTCTTTGAATTCTCGCACAAACCACCGCATTGAAACAAACTGATCAAATTCCATCTTGAAACACTACGGATTAGGGCTTTAAGAAGGAAAGGCTAATTAAAAGGCTCAACAGAGTGACTAGCGATAATGTATCAAGAAAGAAAAAAAAAACACATATATAGCTCATAGTAGACAAAAATGGCCTAATCTTATCTCTCAAAGACTAGTATAGTTCATTCAATATCAATGACTTCAAAAGATTCAAGTGTGGTATAAAAAAAATATATATATATATATATATATATTTTTTTTTTTTTCTTGGCCAAAAGAAAGAACAATGAGACTACAACAAGGGAAATATGTTACGCACTTACAAATGAACTTAAAGATTAGAAACAATAAATAACCCTCCAAAAATAATGATTAGCTCAAAACTCATAAGGGTTACAGTCTCCACATTGTTATCATCAAGATTTTCTAATCATTTTTATCATTCAACAACAAATTGTGTCTGAGTGGCTACGTGTATGTGCAATGAATTGAACATGAAAGCAATGAAATTCTTTAAGCTAGAGTAGTATAACGAACTCAAAACATAAACCTCAAGCTAGGCAATTTTTTTTTTTTTTTAACATAACTAAACAAAACAAAACAAAAAGATAGAAATCTATATACATCCCTCCAAACCTAAACCAAACATTGTCTTCAATGTTAAAAATGATACTCTCAAATATATGTCTTCAATGAAAAGAGTGCAAAATATTAATATGCAACATGAGAACCAAGAGAAACAAGTAAGGTAAGGAGAAGGAGGAGACGTACCTTGATCAAGCTGATTGTAATAAATTTTAATTTCTGTCAAATATCAGCTAGTACAAAAGAAAATAAAACTAAACAAGAAAATAAATATAAATTCTAATCTAGAAGCAGAAAATAAACAAGAGAAAAAGAAAAGAAAAAAAAATGCAAACCTGTTAAACACAACTGGGATCAATCCTGATAAATAGGATCATCCAAGAGGACTTCTTCAACTTCTGGAGGCTCAAGTTCTAAAAATGGTTTCAAACGTTGGCCATTAACTTTAAGCATATCACCATTTTTAGGATTCTCAATCTCAATAGCACCATGGGGATAAACAATACGAACTATGAATGGACCAGTCCATCAAGATCGTAACTTACTTAGGAAGAGATGCAAATGAGAATTATAAAGAAGAACTTTCTGACCAGGTTCAAATGATTTTCTCAAGATGTTTTTATCATGAACCCTTTTCATTTGACCCTTATACGATTTGGCACAATTGTATGCATCATTGCGAATTTCCTCCAACTCATTGATTTGGAGTTTCCTTTTAGCACCTGTTTTCTCAAGATCAAAATTTAACCGATTAATAGCCCAATAAGCTCTTTACTCTAACTCAACAAGGAGGTGACAAGCCTTACCATACACAATTCGATAGGGGGACATTCCAATGTGAATCTTAAAAGCTGTACGGTATGCCTACAATGCATCATTGAGTCTTAAAAACCAATCTTTCCGAGTAGGGTTAACTGTTTTCTCCAATATTCTCTTCATTTCCCTATTAGATATCTCTACTTGACCACTTGTCTGTGGGTGATAAGGTGTCGCAACCTTATAAATGATGCCATATTTCTTCATTAGTTGCTCAAAAACTCTATAGCAAAGTGCTTTCCTCCATTACTAATAATGGCACGTGGTGTACCAAACCATGCAAACACATTCTCTCTCAAAAACTTGACTACAACCTTGTGATCATTATTTCTACATGCAATGGCCACAACCTACTTAAAAACATAATCAACAGCAACAAGGATGTATAAGTTACCAAAAGAATTAGGAAAAGGACCCATGAAATCAATATCCAAAACATCAAATACCTCAACAATCAAAATAGGGTTCAATGGCATCATATTTCTTTTTCTAATACTCCCCAACCTTTGGCATCTCTCACAGGCTGAACAATATACATGGGAATCACGAAAAATGGAAGGCCAATAAAATCCACATTGCAAATTCTTGGCAGCAATCTTTCTTGAACTAAAGTGGCCTCCATAAGCATGATCATGACAAAAGGATATAACATTTTGTTGGTCACTCTCAAATATGCATCTCCTAATTATTTGATCAGAACAGTACTTAAACAAGTATGGATCATCCTAAAAGAAATACTTAACCTTAGCCAAAAATTTAGACCTATCTTGTTTAATCCAATGCGAAGGCATTTGATTAGTGATAAGATAATTTGCAATATCAGCATACCAAGGTCTATGGGATACATGCAACAATTGTTCATTAGGGAAAGATTCAAGAATAGGTAAATTGTCATCAATGTGCTCAACGATTAATCTAGACAAATGGTCGGCTACTACATTTTTGGTTCCTTTCTTGTCTCAAATCTCAAGATCAAATTCTTGTAACAATAAAATCCATCAGATAAGTCGAGCTTTAGCATATTTTTTGGAGAAAAGATACTTCAGTGCAATAAGATCCGAATAAATTAATACCTTAGACCCCAACAAATATGACCTAAATTTATCCAAGGCAAAAACAATTGCTAACAACTCCTTTTCTGTTGTAGAGTAGTTCATTTGAGCATCATTTAGAGTCTTACTAGCATAATAAATCACATGGGGAACCTTTCCAACTTGTTGTCCTAAAATAGCACCAATTGCATAATCAAAATCATCACACATAATCTCAAAAAGCACTTTCCAATCAGGTGGTTGAATGATAGGTGCAGAAGTCAACTTAGTTTTTAGTCTCTTAAATGCATGGAGACACTCATCATCAAACACAAATGGGGCATCTTTGGCAAGTAAGTTGCATAAGGGCCTTGAGATTTTACTAAAATCCTTGATGAACCTTCAATAGATTCCTGCATGACACAAAAATGATCTAATTTCCTTAACAAATTGAGGAGGTGGAAGGTTAGAAATCAAATCTATTTTGGCCTTATCAACCTTAATACCACTTTCTGATATGACATGCCCAAGAAAAATTCCCTTTCTCACCATAAAATGACATTTCTCCCAATTAAGAACAAGATTCTTCTCCTTACACTGCACTAACAATAAGGATAGGTGGTGTAGACATTCTTTAAAAGTTGATCCAAATACTAAAAATTCATCCATAAATACTTCCAAAAATCGTCCCACCATATTAGAAAAAATACTAATCATGCACCTCTGAAATGTACCAGGAGCATTACATAAACCAAATGGCATGCAATGGTAGGCAAATATCCCAAAGGGGCAGGTGATGGTAGAATTTTCTTGATCCTCTGGTGCAATGGGAATTTGATTATATCCAAAATATCTATTAAGAAAACAATAATAAGCATGACTAGCTAGCCTTTCCAACATATGGTCTATAAAGGAAGAGGAAAATGATCTTTTCATGTCATGGCGTTCAACTTACGGTAATCAATGCATACTCTCCATCCCGTTTGCACACGTGTTGGGACTAACTAATCATCCTCATTCTTGACAACTGTTATGCCAGATATTTTTGGTACAATTTGAACTGGACTTACCCAATTACTATAAAAAATTGGGTAAATAATACCCACATCCAAAAGCTTCAAAACTTCAGCTCTCACTACCCCTTGCATAATAGGGTTTAGATGTTTCTGCGGTTCATGTGAAGTTTTAGCATTCTCTTTCAAGTGAATTCTATGCATAACCACAAATGGACTAATACCTTTGATATCAACAATTGACCAACCTATGGCTTCCTTACGCTCTTGAAGTACACTTATCAATTGACATTCCTTAAGGTCATTCAAATCTGAAGCTATAATGGCAGGTAAGGTCTTAAAAGAACCTAAAAATGCATACTTAAGTGTGTCAGGTAATGGTTTCAACTCCAACTTTGGTGGTTCCACAGCAAATGGGGGTGGGGATGAAGAAAGTGGAAAAGGGATCACTTTTGATTGCCAACTATCAGTACTTAAGAGAGGAACAGAATCTAACAATGCATTGACCTCTTCAATTGACTATTCAATATCAAAATTGCAACCAAAAAGATTTAAGCAATCCTCTAGAGGATCCTCATAACTCGATTGTAGGAAAGTATCATGGACTAGACTCTCAATCATGTCAACCACATAGATATCCTCATTGTCTAGCACTTGTTTACTTATGTGGAAGATATTAAGCTTAACAATCATATTTCCAAAAGAAATCTTCATTACACCACTTCGACAATTGATCAAAGCATTAGATGTGGCTAAGAAAGGGCGACCCAAAATGACATGGATTTGTGTATTGGCATTTAGAGTAGGTTCAGTGTCTAACACCACAAAATCAACAGGAAAATAGAATACATCCACCTTAGTCAACACATCCTCAACAATACCTTTAAGGATTTTCACAGACCTATCAGCTAATTGAAGTGTCATGGTTGTTGGTTTTAACTCCCCCAAACCTAGCTGTAAGTATGCTGAATATGGCAATAAGTTCACACTTGCCCCCAAATCTAGCAAAGCTCACTCAATGAGATGATCCCTAATTTTGCATGAAATTGTAGGGGATCTAGGGTCCTTACATTTCACTGGATATTTATTCTGAAAGATTGCACTGACTTGCTCGGTTAAAAATGCCTTTTTAGGGACATTTGTCTTTCTCTTCATTGTCACAAGATCTTTTAGAAACTTGGCATAAGCAGGAACTTGTTGAATTGCATCATGAAATGGAATGTTTATTTGCAGTTGCTTAAAAAATTCTAAAATGTCTCCAAATTGTGTACTTTTTTGAGGACTGATTAACCTTTAAGAAAATGGAGTTTTATGAACAAACCTCTTATCAAGGGGAGAAATAAGATCCTGAATTGGAGTGGCGGGTGGGTTGTCCTTCTTTTCTCCATGATCATCATGTGAACTATGGGTTCCTTTTTCCCTTTAACACTATATTTTCATCATCCTCCACTTCTGGCATTTTCACTTGATTATTAACTTGCTTAGCAGACCTAAGGGTAGTAATAGACTGAACATGTTCTTGTCCATGAGTAGAACTAGAAGAACCATTGATGGCATACTGTCCTTTTGGGTTAGGTATAGGTTGACTTGGAAACTTTCCTTTTTCACTCTCTCCAACTTGGTTTGCTAACTGGCCAACTTGATTTTCCAACATTGAAATAGCTTGACCATTAAAATAGGTGGAACATTTCATCTCTTGAATGGCTTGGCTAGTTGATTGCATGAAAGTTTTTAGAGACTCCTCCAAAGATGATTGTTGTCTTGGTGGTGCTACAAATTGAGGTGTTGATTGAGGAATGGGAGGATATGCTTGAGTAGGTGGAAGAAATTGACTTTGTTGATGCACTTGTTGTCCACCTACTTTTGTGGGAGGCTAATTTTGCCTCCATGAGAAATTAGGATGGTTCCTCCAATTTGGATTGTATGTCTCTAAAAATGGACTTGCAAATGGTTTTCCATAATTGTTCAGTGCATTTGCTTGCTCAGTATAAAAATCAGGGTACCCAACTGCGGAAGAACACATTTGTGTTGTATGCATAGGACCTGCACAAATAGAACATGTTTCACTTTGAACTTGATTGACAGAATTCATCCCTTTACCTAAATCTAAAACCTCAACCTTACAAGTAAGATTTTCCAACCTAGCTTTTATGTCTAGATCTTCACTGACTTCATACAATCCTCATTTCTTAATTGCAGGGGCAGATCTCTCTTTACGGTTGGAAAAATCCCATTGTCGTCAACTTTTAGAAAAATTCTCAAGAAATTTGTATGCCTCATTATCTACAAGACTCAAAAATCCACCATCATTCGTGAACTCAATCATGTTACGATTTGTCTAAGTCAAACCATTATAAAAATATTGTACTAGTCTCCATGCTTCAAAACCATGATGAGAACACTTTAAGATCAAGTCCTTAAATCTCTCCCAACTCTCATAAAATTTCTCTTGTTCATCCTGATAAAAATATGCAATTTCTCTCCTCAAAGCATTGGTCTTGGCCAATGGGAAAAATTTAGAGAGGAATTTTGTGACCAACAGTTCCCATGAAGTGATAGATCCAAGTGACAAAGAATTAAGCCATGCTTTTGCCTTATCCTTCAAGGAAAAAGGGAATAAACACAAGCAAATATAGTCATCAGTGAAATTCTGGAACTTACAAGTAGCACAAATCTCAAGAAAATCCTTCACATGCATATAAGGATCTTCTCTATCCAATCCATGAAAAGTAGGAAGAATGTGGATTATCTATGGCTTCAACTCAAAATGTGCAGCAGTGGTTGCAGGCAATACTATAAAAAATGGAGGGTTGGTGGTTATGGGTGAGAACAACTCCCTAAGAGTTTTTGAATCTTCTCCTATTTCTCTCATTGTGGATGAATAATTAAAACTAACAAGACAATTTTCTTTATCACGTATCCAAGTTCCCATACACCAAGCACAAAGAAAATTTTTTTTTCTATTAAAAAATAAATAAATTTTAACTACAACTAGTAGAAGGAAAAATTCAAGTAAGACCTAATTTATTTTCCTAACCAAGTCCCTGGCAATGGCACCAAAAACTTGTTATGAAATTTTAAAGTGAGAGTGTACAAACCATACCCAAGTATAGTTTGACAAGAATGAGGTCGAACCCATAGGGACTTAAATGAACGTAGGAAAATTAATTAAACCTTAACCAAATTAATACTAATCTAGTTTAATAAAAATTGGTTTTTATGAGATTAAATAAACTAAGCAAATAATTAAATTAAGCAAATAGTTAAACTAAGCAAAAGATATAAAGCAATAAAAAGATGTAAACAATCAAGAGAAATGAATTAAGGTTTTGAAATCCGCCTTGTAAGTTATATCAGCATATATTTATGATCATTAATTTTTCTCAACTACTACATGATAATCTAGAAATCAATCTTGTTACCATAGAAAATATTATCATTAAAATTTCTATTTAAATATCTAAAGCATGTTCTTCTTTGCTTCTTAAGTTTAAAATCAAATCATTAATTGTATCTATTAACAAATAAATCACAAAAGATATCCAATTTTAAAATCAAACAATCATAATCCAAGCATTTAATTAATTAAGATAAATCCTAAATCATGAGAAAAACATAATTGAACTCATATCTAATATCTTATCTTAGTCAATTGATATAAAGCAAGAACAATTTAAATCATTAAAGAATAGCTATTGTAGGAAAAATCAAATCACATAAATACTACTGATAATTCTTAACAAGGTTTAATCCTCAACCTTGATTAAAAATTTAGCTACTCATAGTACTTGAGATAAAGCATAAAAGTAAAATACTAATACAAATAAAATAGAGAAAAAATTAATTATAGTACTAGAGAAAAGTCATAAAAAAAAAAAAAAAAATTATGTGCTGCTGCATGCGCTCCACATGTGGGTCCATGAAAACAAGCCTTCGATCAATTATTTCTTCTTCTGTTTTTTTCTTTTCCCTGCTCCTTCACGTGTGACATGACTTCAGTAAGCTTCTCTTTATTCTTAATCCCTGCTTTTTATTTCTTTTCTTTTTTTACTTCACGCGCTGACTTCACTACCTCATAATTAAATATTTCCTTGGCACTTTTACCTCGTTAGATTGAAGAGTAAGTCTCACTTCTTATTCTTTACTTTTTGGTCTTCTCTTGAATTCATACTTGGCTGGACGTAAGTTGGCTTGATTCAATTGTTCTATTCTTATTTTGCATGTAAAGCTTTTGTTACTTGCAATATAAAGATATTATACAATGTGTGTGTTTGGATTGCAAGTTTTCTTGCGGCACGTTTTGATCTCACGTTTTCTCCCTTTTTTTTTTTTTTTTTTTTTTTTTTGGCTGGCATTTTTGATTTGGGGGACAAAATTTACTGTTCATGCATTGTTTGGACACTGTTCACGCACTGTTTATATACTGTTCACGAAATATTTAATATTAAAAGTGGGTCCCACAACACTATTTACACATTTAAAAATTATTTTGCTACAGTGTTTTCAGCAACAATCAGTTTTCAGCAACTTTCAGCAACAATAAGTGCTATCCAAACGGACCCAATAAGTCACAAAATAACATAAAAGTAAGGTTAAATATGTAGATATATGAGTACTTTATTGTATATATTGCATGCACATCAAATACCAAATCCAAGCTTGTAGGACTGAATTGCATGCATGGGGTTCTTCTAAGACCAAACCCGAAACAAAGGAGATTAAAGGCTAAAAGCTGTAATCGCATTTAGGCATATAGGTTAATTTGTCAAAAAAACAAAGTTGGCAAAAGTCATCGTGGTTGGTTGAAAGTGGAAAGACACGAAGTCTTCAACTATTGTTAGTCTAGCTAGCTCTTCTCAAATAATGCAAGGATTATCCAAGAAAGCCTAACATAAGGTGCAGGGAAAGCACCATTGACCCAAGTCCTTGGCATCTTTGTTAAGTTTAGTTGTTTAGGTCTTCCTAAATAATGCAAAATTGGTATATTACTAGTGGCGGATGCAACTTTTTTGCCTGTTGAATGAAGACTATCTTACAAAAAACAAACAAGAGGGTAATCAACTAAGAGAGAGAGGAAAAAGGAGAATGATTAGAGTCCATGAAATACTGACATATCATCTAATCAAGAACTTATAGATCTCTAACAATGCCAAAGAGAAGCAAATGAGTAGTGTCTAACTTTCTAAAAACCTCACTACATATTTAACCGTTTATATAGTAAAAAATAAATCTAAGATTTATCCCAAGTGAGTTCTAAATCTCCTAGTTGGCATTATGTAATAAATTATTAGTTTATATTACACTATCTATGTAAAACAATAATTGTTTAAAAGGAAAAAAGCCAACATTTTTTCTAGAAAGAGATAAAAAAAAAATGTTGATTTTTGCAAGAGCTTATTCATTTACAACACAAACTAACTTTAATTCTCAAATCCTGAAAAGATATCTCATGCGCCGAGCGCATACAAGAGTTGTGTTGGATCCCGTATTCAATACAATTCATTTATTCAATGAGAGAGTCACTTTTCGAATATAGCTAAGAATATGGCCAAGCACAACAAACTACCCTATTAAAAGCATTTTATAGACAACGCATGCCATTGACAAACCTATTTGCTTGGATAAAGGAGAAATTTTATTATCAAAACAAACACAATTTACAATGAAATCCAAACATCAAAACAAAATTAATCCCTAAAACAATAATCATTTGCAAATACTAACCACCAAACTTCCACAAATACAACTAACCTTATTTATAAGCCAAAATATTACAATTCCAAATTAAAACAACTATTCCAAACTACACAAGTACATCACATCAGAACCAATGTTCAAAGTTCACATCAAATCCACGACCGAATATAACATTTGCAATCTTCAATTCAAAACTTTGACATCAATCTTTGCTATTAGATGATAGTTGATTCCACAATATTCGCACATGCGCATCAGTTACCAAGGCCAACCCCTATGGTCACACTGTTAATGTAAAAATAAATTCAAAAAGAAAGTCAGTGGTTAAATAGTTATTTGGGAAAAAAAAAATACACTCAAGAATAAAATCTTGATGAAAAAGAAAAAAATTGCTCTGCAGCTTTGACAAAAATTCATCGTGCCTTCATTTTCATCATTTTTTTTAAATACATGGCTATGGACTGTGTAAGCACCTATACTCATCGGCCATATTCTTTGCCATAAAAGTTTAAGATAGATCAGTGATGGTTATGGAGTGGAAGAAGGAAACTAATCTAGAGTTTTGAGAGAAAAAGACCTCTATGGAAAGACTAAGATCACTAAAACTAAATACAAACTGATGAGATTGAGTTTTCGGATTTCAAATTTATTTCAAGTTTTTGAATCTTGCCTATTTATAAATTAAATTTATTTGCGTTTTTCCAATTAATTCTTTTTTTTTTTTTTAACTAGAGTTAAATTAATGTGGTTTTGTTTCATTTTTTCATTTAGGAAGTTGAATCAAAGTTGTTTCAAATGTGTGGCCTTTTATTATTAGTTGGGACTACTTGGGACCCAGGTCCTAATAATTTCTCCTTTGAAGAACCTAACAGCATATACGAATTGAATAGAAATTCCCAGGAAAGAACTTACTTAATGACACAAAAGATCATCCAACTTCTACACACCTTGTCAAAATTATATAATGGTTTTGAAACCCAAATTGTTCAAAGAACCAGAGAACGAAGAGGTTTAAGGTTTTTGAGATTGGACAAAGGTCTAACTGAGGTTGAACCATGATGATATCATAATTAATTTAAAAATTATTTAAAATATAAATAAATATAATAAATTAGTATAAATGAAAAAAATGACTAAAATAGTTCCAAAAAATAAAAATAAAAACCGTCTTTTAAATGTATTTTTTATGTCAACATAATATTACTAATTGTTAAAAAAATAGTAATAAAAAGAAAAATTATTAATTCACATTATACTCTCAAGATAAGATAGAATTATATTATAGACAAAACAAATGTTTACAAAATTATATATTTTTATGCAAATATGTATAATATTTGCACTTTCTTAATCTATAATATAAATTTTAATTTACAATAACACATGAATTTAACATATGAATATGTGGGTTTGTAGTACCAATAAATTACTGCAATTAGATATTTAAATGTCTTAAAAAAATGCAATTAAATGAAAATGGTTTAAAAAATTTTAAATGCAAATTAATGGTGGAAACATGGTCACATGTCCAACCTTTTCATGGGGAAAGGGTAGTGTCTGCCATATTGGTAGACAACTTTATTGGTAAAAGAAAAAAAACTCTTAGACTTCTGATTTCTTTTGGTTTTGCCGTTTTGGTACCAGTGATGGAGGAAGAAAGGAAACCCCAAAGAAGCAAGAAGAATAATTGCAGAAAGAAATCACAGAAGATTGGAGAAGAAGGAAAACTGGAAAACGCAGAAGAAGCAGGGTTACGATAAGGTTTGTATTTTTCATTTCTTTCTTTTTTTCTTTTTTTTTTCCCTTTTTTTCTTAGCTTCAGCCTGACCCGTCAGACCCAGCCACTGTATTTTTTGTGTAGAGCGGATTTTGGGTTTAAAGAACAACAGTTTCCGGATAACCGGGTCAAACCGTACGGTCCGGTCCGGTCAAGAGACAAGAAACATTTCAAACACCCAAATACAAGCACTCCAAAACTATCCCAAAAAAAAAAAAAAAAAAAAAAGCCATTACAGAAACTTGACACCCAAATACTCAGACCGAACCAAATGGTAAAAACTGGGGAAAAAAATAAATAAATAAAAATCCAAACAAATAGGAAAAATAGGAAAAAAAAATTACTGTAATCTTTTCCTAGCAGATGTCATGGCACTGGCAGCATTTCGGCCCTGGTGGCCCTGTCTCCCCTTTCTCCCCTCTGTCCCCTTTCGGCCCTGGCGGTCCTGGTGGCCCGTTGTCTCCTTTCGGTCCTTCCTTCCCTGGCTTCCCTGTCTCCCCTTTTCCCCGGGTAATGGAAACTGTCGCTGTGATGGTTAAGGTGATTGATATTGTTAGAGCGAAGGTAATCTCCAGCACGACCGACAGTGGTACTGATTGTTCTTGACTTGGTGGAGGCAATATGTTGTCATTTGGTGGTGATGGAGTGAAAGGTGGGATTGGAGTAAGGGAAGGAAATGTGGGGAAGGGTGGTGGTGGTTCTGAAGATAGGGTTGCAATTGGTGGTGGTAGTTCTGAATTGAGGCTTGGAATTAGTGGTGCGATGATGGTGGTAAACAACATGAACAAGAAGGCAAACATGGTTGAAATATTTGGATTTTGGAGTTGGAGGTGAGGGTCCGTCTGCTCTGAAATAGCCACAAAGCCATGCTTTTTATAGTTGCTTGGATCACCATCGTTTGGTAGATAGTCTCAGGCAGTCTCAGACTTCGCCTTATTTTTAGTTTTTGCATGAACCTCTTTTGTTATTTTTTCATTCTCTGCTGCTAAAAGCCTTAAACAATAGAAAGTCTAAGAGAATCTTCACAGCTTATCTAAATTATTTTTGTACTGTTTGGACAAATAAATAGTGATATTTAATGGGAAATGCTAACTAGTGTCCTTAGGGCATTAATTAAGAATTCAGTTCAAAAAAGTTTTTATGAGAAAAGAAAAAAAAAAAACAATTAATATTTTGACAGCTTTTTTCATTTCTTATAGAAGTAATGTCAAAACTTTCTTAAAATGGATTGTTAAAGAGTGTCTTAAGGACACTCGTTAGCATGACCCTTATATTAATTTGATAACTTAAAGTATAAAATTTAGTTACAAAATTAATTGTGATCTAAATCTACAATCTTACTCAATAAAATAAACATTACTTCATATTTGAAAATCTAACCATTGAATTATATGTTTTTTACACTCTTAATACACATCAAATTTTGCGCCAATATGATATTATTTACCATATAATCTATTAGTTTATATTTTATGCATAATTTTAAAATAAAAAAATTTTGTAATTTAAACAATTTATTAATGATATAGCTATTGATCTTTAATTTTCTAGAATTTTGAAAGGATAGAAGATATAAAAAGAAGATGCAATTTAATGGTTGATTTGTCAAAATTCACATATAATAAAAAGATATTTAATAAGGTTGTAGGCTAAAACTACAACTAATTTTGTACATAAATTTTGTTCCAACTTAAATGTAAAAATGCCGAAACTAAGATAAGGAATTAGTCAAATGTAAAATGGGTTGAAATCAGTTGTAGACATAGCATTTGTCTTTATTAATTATTAGTAATTTGACTTTTTTGTCTGTTTCTTTTGTGAAATATTTTCGAAGCATGAATTTTGATTGAAGAAGAAAAATAATTAGTGTTACCCATAAAAGATGTTAAGAAAATTTGATAAAGGAATCTCAATGTTTGTAATAATTTATTCTCCTTTATGTATAAATAATAAAGCGGGAAGTTGATAATATAATAAATGCTCATAATATTGTTTTTAATTATTACAATTCGAAATGTTTTTAGTCTACCGTAACTAATATAACATAAAGTTATAAAAGCTACTGTTGTAATTTATTAAACTAGTAACAATCAAGGAATCCCATCCCAAAAAAAAAAAAAAAAAAAACAGTCAAGAAATATTACATTTTTCTACCCTAAATAGTATTTCACTTAATACTTTGTCCCCTAAGCACACACATGCAGGCACACAAACAAGTTGAATTAAAATTATCACTTGAAATCACGATTTCAGTTCAAACTGTATGTTATGGTTGTGTGATATAGATGAATGTAATACTCTTAAAATAATTTATTTTCTACCCATACCAACTACAATCCATGGCCTAACCCAGTGTAATCACCAACTCTAACCTAGCAAAAACGCACCTTGATGGCAAAAACACAAAACCAAATCCACCTCCAACAAAAGTGAAACCGGTAACATGACCACCAAAAAACCAAAGCCACCTCTTGGACAACCCTAAGGCCACTACCATGAAAACACCAAAATTGCTGCCACGACAAACACTAACAATCCACCGTAGCCATGACAAAAAATGACAATCCACCCTAGCCACGCCGACAACACCAAAACCAAGCCTAGCAACACCTACGCCAACAAGCCACCCCGGCCATAGTAACCATTGCCGCCACTACTAACCACCCAAATATAAAATAATGACCTAAATACAACAATGACAAGTGACAACAGCCCAATGATGAGAGCTGAGGAGTGATAGCGAAGAAGTAAGAGAGAGAGAAGAGTGAATAAACAAATGGGAAAAAGGATATAGATGTTATTATTTAGATTTATCTGTAGCATGTTGTAAAATATTTTGAAAAATGGTTCAAAAGATGGGGGGTTTTTATGTATTTTTGTGAGTGGTGTTCTCTATTTACATTTTTTTAAAGGACTTTTGCATGTTCTTAATTAGCTAGCTAGTACAAAACAGCTATGATCATCACTTTCTTTTATTTCCACGGAAGGTCAACAATGCTTTATAAAAATATAATAAAAAATAGAAAGGTCTATGTGGCATGGATCCATGGCCATATGCGCTTAAAGCAGCAAGCTTTTTTTTTGGTTTGGTGGTTATTCTTTGTCTTTAGCGTTTGGCAAGAATAAAAAACAAGACAGAGACGCCCCCGATGGATGAGCAAGATTGGTGACGTTTTGGAATAGGAAAAGTATTGTCTTACAGTAGCTGAGAGTGAGTGCCTGAGACCACTTACCAAACAATGGTGATCCAAGAAATTATAAAAGCATGCCTTATGGCTAGTCCTGATGACCACCAGCTCCACCTCCAATCCAGAATCCGAATATTTCAATCACCATGCGTTTGGGCGTTGGAGACGTGGGTCAGTCTCTGCTTGTGTTTGTCTCATTTATATTTTTTATACTAGCGCAAATTTAGCGGTTTATTCGTATCCAGTAGTCAGTAGAATATACTCAAAATAGACCTATGACTAGTCGTCACGACGCCAAGCAGTTCATGTAACAATAACAAAACAAAATGTGTCGAAGCAAATCGGTTGGAGTGGAATCATGAATGGGTTGGAAAGGGGGATAAAAGTTGAAAGTTGAATATGCAAAATACAGATGTAGGCTTTTTTCCTAATCCTAAAATCCAATAATTATCAAGATTGGATTTTGGAGTGGAAGACACTTTTTGCAAATCTTATATTGATAGTAAAATATAAACATATAATTTTCCTAAACTAATAAATAAAAGTATTCTAGGTAGTATTAATTAAAGTTCACTTAACAACAGTAGTTTATATATTTATTATATTTAGAAACGATAGATGATTTTTAAGATTTAATTTTAGCAACAATAATTAGTATGTTCATTATATAAAAAAACAATATATCTAATAAATTTATAGTTCATCTTTTATTTTCATGCTAGTCATAAATTTGAAATAAGCTCATAAATTACCGTATTTATCTCTTATTCAAAATTTATCTTTTCACTAACCCTCTAAAAAAAATTATCATGAAGCTGCTACTGTAACTATGATATTAAAAATTTATAATTTTTTTCAAGTTACACAAAGTGAACTTGTATAAACGTGCGGATTTTATTGAAAGAAAAAGTTTACATAACACATGCACACGAAATACAACCCAACTCGAAATCAACTAACTGAAACATCGCACTATCAGGACTGCGTGGCCCACCCAAGCCACAACTGAGAAGTTAACAACCATTACGTACGGTCTAGAAAATTCAACAGGAAAGTGTACTTTCCTGTTAATAAAAATAGAAAGGTCCATGTCGCATGGGCCCATGCCCCATCTGGGCTTAAAGCAAGTTTTTTTTTTTTGGGTTATTTTTTGTTTTCGAAATATTTTAGGCTTTCTATTGTTAAAGGCTTTTAGCAGCAGAGCACGAAAAAGTAACAAAACAAAACAAAGGAGGTTCGTGCAAAAAATAAAAATAAGGTTGTGAAGTCTGAGACTACCTGAGACTGAGACTGAAACTATCTACCAAACTTACCAAACGATGGTGGAGTCTGAGACTGAGACTGGGACTATCTACCAAACGATGGTGAAGTATGAGACTGCCTGAGACTATCTACCAAACTTACCAAATTAACCAAACGATGGTGAAAGTCTGAGACTGCCTGAGACTATCTACCAAACTAACCAAACGATGGTGAAGTCTGAGACTGCCAGTAGATAGCGATGGTGATCCAAGCAACTATAAAAAGCATGGCCTTGTGGGTATTTCGGAGCAGACGAACCTTAACCTCCAACTCCAAAATCCAAATATTTCAACCATGTTTGCCCTGTTGTTCATGCTGTTTACCACCATCATCGCACCACTAATTCCAACCCTCTCTTCACAACCTCCACCACCGACAGCGGCAGCATTTGAGTATACTCCAATCCAACGTTTTCCCCCATCTCCCCCTTACACTCCATCACTACCAGATGGCTACATATGGCATCCACCAAGTCAAACACAACCAGTATCCGTGCGGTTCGTGCTGGGGTGTGTCTTGGCTCTAATAATATTACTTACCTTAATCGTAGTGGCGATTTACGTTCGCCGGCGAAAAGGGCCGCCAGGGCCCCCAGGGAGTCCAGGGAAGCCAGGGCAGAAAGGGGACAAAGGGGACCAAGGGGACAAAGGGCCGAAAGGGGACAAAGGGCCACCAGGGCCGCCAGGGCAGCCAGGGCCTTGTGGCCCGTCAGGGCCGCCAGGGCCGCCAGGGCCACCAGGGCCACCAGGGAAACCAGGGCCTTGTGGCCCGCCAGGGCCACAAGGGCCGCCAGGGCCGCCAGCCTGCCAGTGGCACCATAGCTGCCAGTGCCATGATAGCTGCTAGGAAAAGATAACAGTAATTTCTTTTCCTATATGTTTGGAGTTTAATATCTTTTTCCCCAGTTTTTACCATTTGGCTCGGTCTGAGTATTTGAGCGTTAAAGTTTCTGTATTTGGGTGTTAGAAATGTCTTTTTATCTCAGTTCTATTAATAAAGAACCGCCTCTTAAAATAGTTTTTTTAAACCCAAAATTCGCTCTGTACAAAAAATACAATGAACCGTACGAACCGTGGTTGAACGGCCCGGATTTGAGAGCGGTGGCCGGTCTCTCGGTTAGGCTGAAGCTAGAATTTAAAAATAAAATAAAATAAAATATGGGGGCCTGACGTTATGCCATTTTCTCCGTTGAACTCTGGCTTTTTATCTCTCATCCTTGCCATAAATCCGAAAATGCAATCCCAAAACACTCCAATTCCACAAAATAAAATAGAAATGAAAAGCACAAACCTTATCTTTATCCTGCTTCTTCTGCGTTTTCGAGTTTTCCTTTTTCTCCAACCTTCTGTGTTTGCTTTCTGCGTTTATTCTTCTTGCTTGTTTGGGGTTTCCTTTCTTCTTCTGTCACTGGTACCCAAAGCGGCAAAACCAAAAGAAATCAAAAGCCAGCCTAAGATATATTTTTTTTTTTTTGGATCACTAAGATCTTTTTTTTTTTTCTTTTTCCAATAAAGTTGTCTACCAATACGGCAGACATTACACTACCCCTTCCGAATGAAAAAGTTGGACATGTAGCCATGTTTCCGGTACTCATTTGCTTTTAGATTTTTTTTAAGGGTTGTACTAATGTGTGCTTTTAGGGCATACATTAATTTTTATTTTTGAAAAAAAAAAATTTAAAATTGAAAAAGTACTGACAACTTTTTTAATTTTCGAAAAAATATTTTCACAAATAAAAAGCTTAATGTGTGCCCTATAGGCACACATTAACCGGACCCTTTTTTTAAACCACTTGACAAAAGTAGACCCATACCTATTAAACTCATCAGTATTTGAAGAAAATATATTCTTATGGGTACGGATTCTTAGGTGCATGAATAATGGGCCAACACGTACCCGACTAGCTAAAATTTGATCATAACAAATTTGTCTTTTTTGATTTTGTCACACTAAAGCAAAGCCCCACTTCTCCAAGTTTGGTCACACTTTAATCATAAATTTCTTGAACAATCCTTCCACAATTAATTTCAACTGGAATATATTAAGTGGAACAATGCTTGGAAGATTTGTAGACAAACTCATCTTGTGAGATGACATATAATCCCATTTGCGATGATTCTCTCCTGCTAATCACCTAAAGATTCATCAGCACCTCGGTTTGTCCATTGGGTTTGAGAATAACATGAGCTTGAGCATTGGAATTTAGTTCCCATCAGCTTTTATAAAATCCGACAAAGATGAATTAAAATTTGTATTTCCAAAATAAGATTTATAGTTAAAAACTTAAAATACAAATATTATACATTTTCGATATTTAAGGTCTGTTTGAGATTCACTTATTTTGCTGAAATTGAAATTTTTTTTTCTAAAAGTACTGTAAATAAACGTAAAAGTTAACTGAAATAGTATAATGAGACTTATAAATAGTACCAAAAAGTGCAGCAGGGCCCATAAATAATAGTAAAAATAAGCTAAATAGTAAAATAAGTGGCAAAAATAAGTGTTGCCTAACACACACTTATAGAAATCTTGGGTAATTTTTTTATACTTCATTCTCTCACCAACCATAAATTATTAGGTTTATCGGAGGATAATTGAGGCAGTCCTCTCTAGGTTTCCTAACCAAGTGATTTTTTAATTTTTATTTCTTATACTGATTTAGGAGCTAACTCACATATATATATATATATATATATATAGCATCAATTTATTAGTTGAGAGAACCACCTCAATAACCCTGCTCAATATGAAAATTAATGAAAAATTTTATCTAGGAAAGACAATTTAGGTGTCAAAATCATGTTTTAAAAAATAATTAAAGAAAAAAAAGAATAAATTCCCAAATATTTGAAAACCTTAAACAAAAAATATTAAAAAACTAGTACTCTTGGAAAATTGGTCTGGGCCCACGGGCCAGGGGATAGTGGGAAGTGGGCCTGCTCCACTTTACTTTTGGAAGAGTGGTTGTAAATATGCGGACTCACATTATATGATTAGGGACCATCGACATCTCAACTCTTCAAACTAATTTTTTAAAATTCTCAAATTTTATATCCGTACCTCTCCTCCATAATTACTCACATGCTGAAATGATTCTTGTCTTTAATTCCCACCCAAAAGATACACACACCCACATATATATATATATATATATATATATATTAATGCTCCTTCTACAGCACACTATCTTTTTCAGGATTAGCAAGATGTAGCTTAGAAGTTAGGATGATCACAGCCCGAGTAATTTTAGGTAGTTCCAAGGACAGTATTTCATTTTCTCACATTTATAATAAATCTTATTCATTAAATTTATAATAAGATTCATTATTAATGTGAAAAGATGAAATACTATTTCATTATACCTTAAGAAATACTTAAAAATTGTCTAGCATCATCACGAAGTCTTCAAATTACACATGTTAATTTATCTTTGTTTCATTTGCTTAAGTAATCTTTATAATCCTATGGCTGAATTTTTATTAAACATTGTGTATATATATATTTTGCTAAACTATCAAACATGTACAATTTATTCCCCCCCCCCCCCCCCCCAAAAAAAAAAGAAAAAAAAAAAGCATGTACCAGGAAATCAGCCAATCAGGCAATCTTGTGCGTGATTTAATATTTCTTTATAATAATTTTCGATAGAAGCTAGCCATGTGTGATAGATATTTGTCCTTAGCAGCTACCAGTTAGCACTGATCTTAAGATTTTTATGTTTGTGCAAATCGAAGTAACACTTGTTATTGGTGCGGCTAGTTATATGTATCACACTAACACGTTACTCTTGAGTTGTCCTTCTCGAAAAAACCATATTTGGATTATAACTGACAATCCATCAGATTGGGTTGGGAATTGAGATTGGATTTTTGTTTGCCTGTTTTCGGTTAATTTTCCCGTAATTGAGACATTTGATAATTAATTAATTTTTGTTGAAAATTTGACCGGGTTCATCCATGGTATTGATGTTCATTGGTCGAGTTGGATCGGATTAGAGGTGCACCGTCACTGACCCGATAACTTTGGGCTGAAATTTTAGGGTGTTGTTTGGTTCTTTATATGGTCAAATTCAGTCACAACTCAGATCTTCATAATCTACCAAAATCCAACCACAGCTCCCAAAATAAACCAAAACCAAAATCCACCAAAACTACGGTCAGCAAGCCAATAATCATCCTATATCTCCATGTCATAAGTCGTAATCCACAACAACCAAAAAAAAAAAAAAAAAACAACAAACAAACAAACAAACAAAACCTAGCCTAGATCTCCACCAAAAAAACCCATAAATTTCAACAAATTTTATCAAATCCTAACATTAGAGAGAGAGGGCTTTTTTAATGAGACAACTTACACTTAGTGGGATCCACAAAGTTGATTTTTTACAAAAATACCACTGTATCCATTTTTACTAAACATGAAAATGGTTAAAAAGCATTTTCATTTTTTGTATTCAAACCCACTTTTTTGAGTATTGAAAATAAAAATTGAGTATAACTCCTTAAACCAAACCAATTTGTATCGATAGGTCCCACAAAAAACTAAAAAATGAATACAAGAAACGCCTACTTTTTTCTTAGGCCAAACACCTCTAGACCAAGTTTCTTTAAAATCGAATTAAAGTCTTCTTAGAAAAAATAACTAAATTGAAAACAAACGCTTAATTTTGTTGCTTTTAGAAAAAAAAAAAACTAGTATTGGCAGCACGTGCAAGGCACGTGCTTGGTCTATTAGAGGATTATATTCTACCAATAACACTTAGCACCTAAATTTATACAAATCACACAATTCTACCAATAACTGTTTGCTTACAAATTGTTGACATATAATTCCAAGTTTGAAATGACCATTTTAATATTGGATATTTAGTCTAATGAAGATAAAAAATGAAGAGAATACAAGTATAGTGAACTTAAGTCATATAATGCTTGAGGTGGCTATATATGAACCTTGAACTCCAAATTTCAATGAAAAAAATTGAAACTAAGATTATGAACCCAATAATTAGTCCTCACGCATTGTAAATTCTTTCTTGAATTTCATTGCTCTTTAAAATTTTCAATTGTATTTTTTTTTTTTTTTTTTTTTTGAGAAACCAGTTGTAATTTATTGAGAGGAAGTATTTAATATATCATGTGTATTTTCATTCCCCATTCTTTTGGTTTCACAAAACCAATGACTCGAACACCACTCTATTACCCAAACTTATAAGATTCTCACTTATCTAGGATCAAACTAACTCAGTACCTTACCCTTATCTTGATCCATTACTCAAAAAAAAAAAAAAAAAAAAAAAAAAAACTTTCTTCACCCACTACATCAAATTTCCCTAAGTTTCTTACAAGTATTCAATACCTTTTGCAAAATCAAACATTTCTTCTCCAATAAATTAATAACTTTGACATATATACATAAGTTCACACAGATGTACATGCCATCAGAACTCTTTTCCCTCAAGGTACTTTCGTTTTTAGATATACAGTCAAACATGCACACATTTAGAAAATCAAAATCTTAAAAACAATAACGAATTAAATCCTAAAATAAAGAGATTCATCAAGTCCCAACTATCTATTCATTAAATGAAAGCCCTTGTTTTAACTCAAACCCATTAATTGGAAGAAGCAGTTTCATGACGAGTAACATATAGGGATGCTATGACTTATGACACAATATCAAAATCCAAACCTATTCAAAGAAATGAAAGCCTTTAAAAAAGTGATTATCTACCATATGAAACCCCCCACGAAACTAAGATCAATCATTAACGAATTAGCATAAACAAACTCATGTAATGAATAATTGAGGAAGTGAGAAACTGAACTGTGGCAACAATTAGCGGCATGACTACTATGGAGAGAAAATGAGGAAGTTTTAGGGGAGGGCGAAATCAGAGTGTTCTTCTCTCTACTAACCAGGCTTGCACCACACAAATTTACAGATCTTAAATTCTTCATATTATGCTCAAAATTTAATGCTCACAACATAAATACAATTGCTCTTGTACATAATTTTATTAAATGTACAAGTTTGGATTAAAAAAAAAATTATCAGTTCACTTAGTTGCGCTAAGACTTCTACCATTTTGAGCTTAGGAAAGATGTTGTGTTTTTTTTTTCTTCTTCTTCTTCTCTATAAATCCATAAGAATTCTTCTTTTAAAACTCTGTATCCAGAGACATAGAAAGAGCTTACCTGGGCTGCCTCAAAGGCTTCTCTTGGGAGTGGAGACTGGGAGAGGATTTCAATGAAGAACATATAATTGCAATACCGAAAAGGGAAGAACATGTAATTCCCCAATCATTTCTTCTATCTCCCTCCCACCGACTCCCCGTGTTGTCCCATTCCTCCTCCTTCCTTCACTTCGATCTATCTAATTATCCCCCTTTGCTCTATTCAAATTGGTCCATATACCACTATAGACATCTAAAAAACAGCCATAGGCAGTACTATTTAATTTTTTTTTTTTTTTTTTTATAAAGGAAACAAATCACGCATGCTATGCCTTGAATCAATGCATTAAATATTTACACACTGAATAAATAATTAAAAAAACTAACATTTTTGCCAAAAATCAAAAGCATACTTTTGTAAGGATGATATCCAAAAGATGAGCCCCTGCTTTTGAATCGCACAACTCAGCTTGGTGGCTGCAAATCAAATATAACTAATTAGCACCCCAATATATTTTTTAAACAAAACAAAAAGAGAGAGAGATTATATATTCGCAAAAATAGAGAGAATGACATGAGATTAAGTAACCCACCAGTAACAACCTGTTACATATAATTTGTTGTGAAAATGTTGTGGATATAGTGTTTCTTAATATCTAATATCAAAATTTAATTTAATTTTTTATTTTTAAAAAAAGACCTCATAGATAAACACAAAATTATAATTATTCTTATCGAATTTTTTCTACACATCCCTATCAATTTTTACAATAAGTACAAAATCTTAGTTTTTGTTATCTTTTGTTTTTGTTTTTTGTTTTTTGTTTTGTTTTGTTTTTTTGTTTTTTTTTTTTTTTTGTTTTTGTTTTTTTTTTTTTTTTTTCCTTCACTCTTTTTGCTAACATTGCACATATATTAGTCTCCATTCTCTCAATTTCTTGTCTATAACTTTTTTTTTAAAAAAAAGCACTTCTCTGTAACTTTGAGTTTATGAGTGATTTAAATTTCTTTATTTTCGATGCTTCAATTAAGTTACTTCATTAATTTTTTTTTTTCAAAATTTGTCATTACTTTAAATGTTTTATAATTTAGATTGTTCTTAATTATTGAATTGAGGTTTCCACTTAAATATTATTTCAATTATTGTTTTGGATAGTTCTTTTTGAAACCATTGTTTTGGATAGTTTTTACTTATTCAATTCAAGGTTTTTCTATTTAAATATACATTGGTGATTAATTGAGCCCTAAAGCTCAAATATATATATATATATATATATGTAATTTATAATAGTTGAAACGTTTGATTTTTTGTTAACTGTACTTCATTGCACCATGTGGCTACATAAATGACCGACACATTTATATCTAAAAACGCCAAAATAATATGTCTTATTGTTTGGGAAGTAGTTACAACGGAAAAAGAAAAAAAAAACTTTTTTTTTTTTTAAATAGCAGCAAATAAGCCTTTTTAAAAATAAATTAAAAAAAAAAAAAGGGAAATTGTAGCAAATTATTTTTAAAAGCCCCACACCGTTTCAGTGGGTAACCACTTTATGTGTATCTATATATATATATATATATATATATATATATATATATATATATATATATATTTTCAACTTCTGTTCAATTTTTTCTTTCTCGGTAATGCCCCTTTTTCCCCTACGAGAAGATACTTGAAGAGAGAACAGAGTCTGTCGCTACCATCAACCAACAAACCCACTGTTGGTAAAGATGACTTCTTTTGCATTCCCTTTCAATTGTAGTGATCTGCATTTTTTTTTTTAATCTCTTCTTTTCTGTTTTTTATTGTTGTGTTTGGTTTGGAGACACAACTTCAAAGCATAAAAGCCCTAGAACCATCCATAAACCAAATACAATTTGTTTTTTATTTTCATTTTACTTTCCAATTTGTTTTATGTTTTCTATATTCCAGATACCATCCGTAAACCAAATACAATTTGTTTTTTTT
The DNA here is from genome assembly GCA_030445155.1 of Quercus variabilis. NCBI lineage: Eukaryota > Viridiplantae > Streptophyta > Magnoliopsida > Fagales > Fagaceae > Quercus > Quercus variabilis. Next base: position 84,009,292 of record CP129448.1, on the reverse strand, counting down.
TTTTTTTTTTTTTTTTCATTTTACTTTCCAATTTGTTTTATGTTTTCTATATTCCAGATATTTCTATCTTTCTTTTTTTTTTTTTTTTTGGTTTTCTACAAGGTTTGTATATCAAGTTGAGGCATACTTCAATTTTATTTTCTATGTATATTTAAAAATTTCGGGGTTAATTCTTCTACGTTTTTCCGTTTGGCTATTGAGTTTGAGTTTATGGTTTGCAATTTTTTGCATTTTTAGTTGTTGTCGTTGGCTGTAGAGAAAAGCTTAGAAATTAGGCTCATTCTATGATTTCTTTTTCTCACAGGCTCATTCTAATTTTTTTTTTATAAGGTAATCTGTTAAATATGATTTAGGGTTTTGTTTGGGAGTGTTTTTTCTTTTAGATTGATGGGTTTGGAGCCCGTAGTGGGTTTTGTTAAATTCAATCAAAACTCTATCATAATGTGAAGATAGTTTTAAATTTATTGTTCAGATTAGCTTTTACTGTTGTATAGTTTCTTTCTTCATTTTTTCTTCCTTCATGCTGTATAGTTTCTTATCCTGCTTTTGTGCCGTTCCTTCCCTACAACAACAAAGGTTCCATTCTTACATTGATGGCATGTACTTAAATGATTTCAAGCAATTGCTTCAAATGTTTTTTTTTTCTTGCTTATAGAAATAGCTATTAATACATTATTGCATTATCTCTATTTAAATGAACCTTTCTCTATTTTAAATTTTTTTTTCATAGAGAGTGGCTTGGCTGAGCCTAATATCACTGCTTTGAATAATTGTGTATTACTTTCAACCCAACATTTGGTGTTTTTGAAATTGATTATATGTCTGTCTTAAGATGTATCCAAAGAGTTTATGAAATTTGGTTTTAATTGTTTATAGAGATAGTTGAAACTGAAATATGTAAGCATTTCATTTGATTCCTTTCAAATAGACACTCTTTCAAACTACTATTATTTGCATGTACTTAAGATGTATCTAAAGGAAATTAGATGCATTTGACAGAAATATATGTTGCTGCAGATGATCTCCTCAACAGTTTCCAAGAAGCGAGCATAATCAAAATTGGGGGCCATCAAGAGTAGATAAGCAGAGATATTTAGACTATTTGTCAGCAATTTCTTTCCAAAGTTTTGAATATTGTGTTTATGAGTTGCTTCTTATAAGAGATAGTGGCATAGTGCCCCATGTGTTTATGTGGCATATTATTCCTTGGCAGCAAATGCATGGTCTTGCTAATGCTATCGTGAGATTATTTACACATTTAAATATTCATTTTATCAATAAATTTTGTTATATGATTTATATTGGTGGTAGACTATAAATTGATTTGCAATTCAACATTATGTGAATTCATATTATGCCCAAATTTGTGTATGAGCTATTGGAATGTTGGCAGTATCTTTATGTGTTATGTGAAATGCCTTACATTTATAATCAAAGAACATATTTTGCAGCCTTTGTATGATTATTTGTAATTGTTATTTAACCAACTATCCCATGCATCGCACGGGTTAGCGACTAGTATATACATATATATATATATATATATATATATGCAATTTATAATACCTTACTTTCACATAATATGCATTCATTATATAACTTAAAAAGTAAAATACCCATTTATTTTCTTTACCTATTCTATTATCAAATTTTAAGTTAATTATTAAATAAAAACTATTTACATATGAATTTTGATTAAGTCATGCATTGCATGGGCATAATGCTATTATATATAAAAGTTGGGCTTAAAACTTATATACTGCAAAAATAATATATATATATATATATATATATAATATGTATGCTTTAATCATCGGAATCATTGTTTGATCTATTTGGACTATTATTTGATTTATTGTTTGACTTATTTGCAACCTGCATTTAATCTCACCTGGAGGTTAAAAGGGTAATTTTGCCTTGGAAATATGCATCTTGACTCTGGTCACTAGATTCTAATCTCATTTCAAAAAAAAAAAAAAATGATCTTAATGTTGTAACAATCAAATTGACGTCATAAGCCCTAATGGAACCACTAGATTAAAAGCTATCATCAAATCAAGTTTTAATGGCTGAGATGCACTATCACAAATTGAGTTCGATTATATGTGATTATGAACAATTAATTTCAATTTGTTATAAATATAATCAATTTGAGATCAATGATGTGTCATAATTTGATTGGTTAGGACTACATTAATTAACTAGATAATTAAATATTAATCATTCAATAAGTAATTTGTGCTATTATCTCTTAATTAGGGTAAATTTGGAACTAATTAGGTCTGAAATGGGAGTGATTGAAGCCGATTAATGTTAATTGGAAATTAATTTGGGACCTATTATTGCTAATTGTACTGAAATTGTTTTCTAACAAATGACCTCTGCTCACCTTTTCATTGATATCTCTCAGAATATTTTGAATTTGTTAATGACTTTAATTTTCCCAGAAACTAGACATTTGGGGCTTCAATTTGAGCATAAGAACAAGACAAATATGATTAGAATTGAGAAAGATATGATTTTTTGAAGTTGACTCTATAGGCTGTTACAGTAGCTACATGAAAACTAAATTTTGCTTGGTCTTCACTTCCACCAATCTCTACATTTAATGCACCAGATTTTTTCAAAGGCTAAATGAGGTATAAGTTCATGATTCTTTGTCAACCCTCATTAAATGGCCTTCCATTCATATTTCCTCAAACACTCCTATATAAACCCCTTATTCTCCTCCATTCCAAAACACACAACCCCTCGCCCCCTCATTTTCTCCTTTCTTGAGTTCTAGGGAAGTTAAGTAGTCTTATCATATCTTGGTCTTCTTGAGACTCAAGGTATTGTGTGAGACTCACTCTCTTTCTCCTAACTCTTCTTTTCCTCCACCCTTAGAACTTCCCTCAAGAGTCTCCTCCTCCGCCATATGGATCTTGCATGAAGGTATAATACCTTTGCCTAATTGTTTTTTTTGTGTTGCCATGATAAGAGTTTAAGATTAAAGCATGATAATAATCATTTAAATTCTCTAGAATATGTTTGAATGTTTTTAATTGTTCTTAAATGTTCTTCTCATGTTTTTTATTGTTCATCACATGTTTATGCATAACATTAATTTTATTCTTAAATCCACATAAACAATATGAAAAACAAGTTTGTTTAATAATTCTTTCAAATTCTTGAATCTAGGATATCATCATCTACACAAATTTACTAGAATTTATTTTTCAACCCAAATGAAATGCTTAATAAATGGAATTAGGGTTTATCACTTGCACACACAATAAATTCAACATGCAAATTGATGAATAATATATTGGATGATGTGATATGAATATTGGCCACTATAGTCTAGAAGACTGGTTTCACTAGGCAAGGTGGGTGCCTAACACCTTCTCACCTTGTAACATAGCTTTCGAACTTAGATCAAGGGTTAGTAGATCAAATTTTTATTCATATAATTTTCAATTTCTGGATTATAACTAGGAAACAAAGTTATGTATTGTATCTAGGACCAAAGCCATGTAATTTTTCTATGATCAATGTAAATTCAATTGCAAATTAAAAAAATGAGGAATTTTTCAATTTTGGTTTTCTTATTTATTCCAACAATTAAATAAGTAATGACTCCATTGTAAAACCCCTACTCTAAAGGGGAAAATATAACTAGTCGAACCTCCATTTTGAAAGACAATAACACAACTCCACCCATTCACGTGAGTTTGGCCCACCATTTAAAAAAAAAAAGGGTCGGGGACATAGTCTCTCACAGACTTCAATTGAACGATGACTAGATCAGATTAAGTGGTGTAGAACAGACTACCATAGCTTTCCTAGACTCTCACGCGTGCTTGAAATCATTGCACAAGGCAAAAATGCACTAGTAGAAATCATGGGCCTTGGAGTCAGAATCACATGAAATTTGACAGGTTAAAGCGAAATAGATTTCTGAGCTATATTTTAGTTTCTCCTTGTGGATTATGGAAAGCCCCTTGTGGATTCGAGGTTTATTACCCGAACCTAATAGTTTAGTTTATGTTCCATCAAAAGATAATCATGTGTGCTTTCTTCAAACTTCTGCGACATCATTAGGAGAGATACATTTGAGAGTGAGAGAGAGGAATATGTATTTCTTTGATGAAGAGAGAGAGAGAGAGAGAGAGAGAGAGAGAGCGAGAGAGAGTAAAAAAAAAATTGAATAAAAACTAGAGTAGTTTGATATTTTATTGGATTAAATTCATATGGAATGCAAATAATGCTCTCTTGACCATGAGAGCAACTATAGCAATTCCATATATATATATACACACACTATAAGGGCAGAAGTCATACGGGCGGATGTGCACAATATATTAAGATATTAAAAGTAAAATACTTGAAGTGAAATGCTGAATATAAAGAAAGCTTGAAAAAAAAAAAAAACAGTATAGTAAAAGCAGTTGGTATTTTAGCAAAATAAGGTTTCAGTAATAGATTAAAACACTTACAGGAGATAATAGTAGATATAAGGCTTTGAACTAGAATAGAAAAAGATTACAAGCTTATGAAGTAGTCTAGGAATTATATGGAATTTGAAACTAGGAAAATTGGGTGATGCCTTAACCTGAAAGAGACATCCCCCCTTTATAGACATGGCAAAACGGGTCAGAATTTTTCTGACCCGACCCGACCCGACCCGAACCCGATTTTTTTTTACCCGAAGCAAAAACAGGTTGACCCGTGACCCGACTCGTGTTTTTTGCGGGTCAACCCGACCCGACCCCCGACCCGACCCGAACCCGAACCATTTTTTTAAAACTTTTTTTTTTTGGTAAAAAAAATAGTAAAACTAAGACAATATTGGTTTAATTGTTTATTGTGAACTTTAAGGAAACAATTGATACATTTACATAACTATATGCAAATTAATTGAAAGATTAATTGTTGAACATTCTGTAATGAGTGAATATTTTTAGATATCAAATAGTAAAGTACATGTCAAGATAATCTGGTTACAGTAGATTTAAAATTGTAGACATGTAAGAAATATTCACAAGTGTGAAAATAGTGAAGCTAAAATATCAAATTAACATAAATTATGAATACTTAGACCTATTTTTTAATAATTTATGTCCAAAATAAACAGTTTTTCAAAATAAATTATAATATATTCTAGAGTGTGTGTTGCTTAACAATAATATGATATTCATAAAAGAGACCACGTATGAATAAGTAAGCAATCAAATTTTAAAATATATCTCAAATTGAAATAGAGTGTCAACCACAACTGATAATAGATTATAAAATTAATTTTCAAGATTGTAAATTTCTTATATATTTTTATTCTTTATCAAATGAGTTATCCAATAAGTCATTTGTAATTTTGTTTTATATTTGGAATGTTGATATTGTGCAGAAATAAAACTTGTGTATTTGTTTTACTTATCTTTGTGTTATTTTGTTTTAGATAGTAATGTTAGGATTTGTATAATTTTAAAATTGTTGAATAAGTATTAATAAGTTTAATTGAGTTCATTCTTGATATAAGTGGTGAATTCAAAATAATGCATTTTACATTAAGTAATTTATTGCATAACTTTCCAAATGACATATACATGTTGTTTTCTATATAAAAATTAAATAATAAAAAAATTCATGTGAAAATACGGGTCAACCCGACCCGACCCGACCCGACCCGCAACCCGATTGACCCGAACCCGATTTTGACCCGCTTAAAGTGACCCGTTTTTTACCCGTGACCCGTTTGACCCGTAACCCGATTGACCCGACCCGACCCGCCCGTTTTGCCATGTCTACCCCTTTATAGGCAAAATAAAACATTATTTAAACAGTGAATAGTGAATAGTAAAATTGACTTTTTTATTGTTCATCGTAGATCTAGAAAATTGTTAGTATGTGTGGTCTAGAGGGAATCATCCCCTATGGGGAACAACTAAAGCAAGAGCCATACTCTTATCAAGGAATCAAAGTAGCTTTAGTGACTTTAACAAGGAATCAATGCAGATCAGCAGCTTTTACAAGAGATTGTTTATCTTAGCAATTTTGGCCCTTATGCTGACAAAATTAATCCTCACCCAAGTCTGGTGTGGAGGCTTCATCATGTCCAAATAATTCCTGATTATAAGGGTAATAAGGATTGTTATTAGTAATGGAGGCTTCTGAGGATGCCTTGGATTCTTGGTCATCATCTTCTTCCTCTAAGTTATCATTTGCTGCTTCTTCTTCATCCTTCATTTTTTGTCTTAATAGTGCAAATATATCAAAACTGTTGAGACTATCAAAAGCAGATTTTTTCTTTTTGGTCTTGGTAGAAGACATAGCAGGTTTAGTAGCAGATATGGTAGCAAGTGTAATGGGTTGAAGCATGGTTGCTTGCCCCAGCGGGTGCGCTAGTCCTAGAGCTTTAACCTGAGTAGTAGTGTTAATAATGCTTTGAGAATCAGCAGGGAATTCTCTGGTAACATTATCAATAACATCTTAGGTGTAAGAAAATTTGTCCCACCATTTAACAAACCATTGCCAAGTAAGAACATTGCCTTCCTTGACATATTTCCATTTCAGGATCCATGGCACCTTGTATTTTTTAACAAAATGTAGGGTAGCAGTAAACTTAGCACCATGTGTGTCTATCTTAAAAACAATTGAAAAATACTTGAAGGATCCATATAGAGGTCCTAGAAAAATATTAGTAATAGGGCCAAATTGTGTCCACTAGTGGATGAACCACAAAGGAAGCTAAGAATAAAAATTTTTATCAAACTTAACAAACCAGGAGTGGGTCATAGTAGCATCTTGGTGTAACATGAACTTGAACCATGCATGAAAATAATCAAAGTATGAAAATGGAATAGCTAAACCAGGTAAAGGTTTTGTAGAAGTAGGACGGAGTCCCGATTTTTCTTCAGTAACAATATTGAGGATGAAAAACACTATGATAATTAATTTTTGATTTATCAATCTTATCAAGTATGGATTTTATAAAGATTGATTTTTCATGAAACAGGATAGCAGAGTAATAATTTAAATTTTTACCATTGTGTTCGAGTATCTAGTGGAAGTTTGGGGGAAAGTAATTTGAAGCAAGTTTAAGGGGGTTTTTGATCATAGCTTTGTTGGGTTCAATGGACAACAGGTTTTGGAAGTATTGTTTTTTTAACATATTGAAAAGTATTGGGGTTTTGGGAGAAAGTGGTTTTAACAAGTTGGTTGGCAGGGACCATAGCATATGGATCATAAGAGGATGCTAACACAGTGGAGTAGTTTGGTTTGGGGATAGTACCTAGGGTAGTAAAACAGTTAGCAATGGCAGCAAGTGAAGTAGGTTCTTGTTTAATAAGTTGTTTAGTAGTATTTGTAGCAGGGTGTTTGTCTTTGGACCTTCTACTTGCCATTGCGGCACTGCAAGAATTCACGGGTAAGGAAATTAGGGATAGCATTTTGAGAACCTTTAATACATTCAATATCAAAATCAAAAAAACTTAAAATAGCTTGCCATTGAGCAAAAATATGTTTTGAAGCGATATTTTCAACTTTTTTTTTCTATAACATATTTAGCACTTTTGCAATCAATGCATAATAAAAACTTTTGATTTAGCAAATCACTTTGAAAGTTGGAGATAGATAGTACTACATATAATTTTTTTTTTTTTTTTACAGTACTATAATTTATTTGTGCAATATTCCAGACTCTTGAATGGAAATGAACAATTTGTTTGGATGAATTGGTGAAACAAGTTGTTTCAGAATACCTCCATAACCAATGTTTGAGGAGACCCTCTTTCAATTTCAGCATTTTTTTGAACATAAAAGGCAGCCCAATACTAGAAGGATTTGCTATTCCTAATCAGTTTTTTAGCAAGCAAATCATGGATTTCCTTTTTACAAAATTCAACAGTTTCAGCATTCATTTGAATAGGACAAGCTTTAGTAGGAATGTTCTTCTCATTAAAATCTTTAACATAAGGTAAATTAACAATATGCTTTTTTCTATGCCAAAAAGTGTGGAATATAAGAACAAATATCATTAATTAATGTTTTATGAAAATTATCAATTTTGGATTGTAATAATTTATTGGAAACTTGTTCAGCAATCTTCTTATATCTAATTTCTTATTTAAGAAAATTTAGATATTTGGTTTTAGCATGAATCAGGTTTAAAGAATCATCAGTGTTGATTTCAAACTTTGACGAAAATTTAAATTTCCCTTTCTACCCAAAGGGGTCAGTAGTGATACCGTCATGTTTAGTAAGAAAAGGATATAAAGAGTTTATGAAAGGGATACCAATGATCACTTTATCAGTCATGTTTTTAACAAGAACAGAGGGGATTTTAAAACAAACATTGTCATGGCAAACATGAGCATTATTTAAATCATATTTGATTTTCATTTGAGTACCATTAGTAGAAAATTGTTTCTTAGTGGATTTTTCATAATATCTGGAAGGAATTATTCCCTCTTGAATACAATTCATATCAGCACCAAATTCAATCATAGCAACAACATTAAATTCATATTCATGGCAAACAAAAATTTTTACTTTTGAAAACCATTTTGGAGGGATCAATTTGTTAATAAGACTGAGTCTATCAATATCAATAGGGGCAATATTAGAAAGAGGAGCTTGTTGATTGGGGCCGTCTTCATCTTTCTGCTCATTAGGCTCACTATTTGTTTGTTCATTATCAAGTTGCTTATCAATTTTTAAAAGTAACTGTAAGGACTAGATTTAAGTCCCTAGCCCAACAGGTTATGTTCAAAAAGCCCAAAACAATGAATTTATAGAGAATGGGTTGAAAAACTAGGCTCTAATGAATCAGACAAACAAAAAAGTAAATTTAGATGAAAAGCAAATGTGAATAGACAGGATTATACTGAAGAAAATCATCCTCAGCGAAATCCGAAGAGATTTGTTCTTATATAATTTTTTCCAATTTGATTACAAAGTCAATTCTTGATACTACAATATTTTCCTCTTGGTTTCTCGATCCGTTCTCCCATTGCCTACCTCTTCTCTTATACTCTCTTCTCCTTTCATCTTTTTCCTCCACGTGCATGCCAGATGGCTAGTGTTAATACTTGTCCCATCAGCACCTTCCATAGGTCTTCATATAGTAGTTGTGAGGCTGAAAATCACTGTTCAAGTATCACTTCCACATTAATGCGGCCAAAGAGTTAGCTACATTGCATTTAATACGGTGGTAACAGCTTTCTCCTTAGATATTTTAGGACTTCCCTCTGTCCTATGTATTTGCAATGCCTATCCATACTAACAAAATTTCCAAGAATGTTCACCTAAACTGCAAACCACTTCTTTTGACCTCGGCGTTGATTAGCCGAGGAGGCATTCATCCTCGGACCACTCTTATGGACCATTATGACCACAACAAACTTCTTCATTTACTAACACAGTCTCTTCTGACAAAGAATTCTCCTCCTTGGATAACCCCTCCTCCTTGGCTTGGGCCACAGGCCCAACATAGAAATAGATAATGGACTCCTGGGCCTAATATCCCTACAGTAACATTTCTTGTTTTAAGTCAAATTTATCATTTTTAATATTTTTAAATCATTTTTTATCTCAATGATTTCTTTTTTAATAATAGTAATTTCATGTTGTAAATCATTAACAATTATCTCTCTGGACTTCTTTTTATTAAATCTTTCCAAAGTTTCGTCAAGACTTATCTTTGATTTCATCTTTTTATCATTTTCCTCTTTAATCATGGTTTTCTTGAGCTTTTTAAGATATTCTTTTCTAAGCTCAGGATTATCAATTTGGCTTATCAAACGTATTATCAAATATGGAGGGAACATTAATAGTATTGCAACAAGAGTCTCTACAACCAATTTTAATATTAGGGCAATTAGAAGTTTCACTATTAGAATGATAGCCAAAATCAGTTGAGGAGAGAATGTCATTTTCTAATGAATTAGATGAATTGGAAGATCATGATTCAAGGATTCTCATAAGATCTTCTTTATCATTGTCATTGATATTTAACATATTAAGTTTATTTTTCAATTTACTAGGTTTTTGTTTGTAGTCTTTACTAAAGTGACCAAATTTTCTTCAATTTACCAGATTTATGCTTATCATGTTTCTTATAAACATTTTTTTTCCTTATCATAAAAATCATTGGGTTTAGTAAAACATCTTTTTTTTTTTAATATCTTTTATATTTGTAATCTTTATGGGCCTTATCATGTTTCTTATTCCCTTTGGTTGGAAGGGGCAATTGGGAGTAAATCATATTGTTCACATAAATTACTTATTTCATATTTAGCTTTTCTACTATTTTTTTAACTGTTGTTTTAACATTTTTTGATCATTACACATGTTAATTCCAAGTTTTTGATAATGCTAAAAATATCACCATATGTTAAACCATCATAATTAATAGTACCATTTTTATAAGTTAATTCTTCTTTTGCCTTATGAGCAAAAAGAGGAGGTAAACTAGCACTAAACTTCTCTTTCCAATAAAGTTTCAAACAATCTTTTCAAAGCATTACTTTGGAAATAAAAACAACTTGGTACCATCTATAATTAGACATAATAGGACAATGTAAATTGTTTAAATGGTCACTAATATGGGAAGAAATATTAGAAGAAGTTCCAAAAAAATATTTAATAATAGTATAGATTAAAGTATTGATTCCATTAGGAATACCATGTCCAATTCTTTCACAAAAAAGGGTAGACCATCATCATCTTTTTTAACAACCTTTTTGATGGATTCTCTAGACTCTTTTGTAAGATATTTTTCCCACCAATTGCAAAGGATTCTAGAAAAACTGGTGGTATGGAGATCAACAATTTCAGCATCGTCAAGATTATGGTTGGTAATATAAGCATTAGCAACCATAGACATATGACCCATTTTATTAATAGTTTCTTATTCAAGTAAGCCATCAATGTTCCATTCATAAAGTTTATTAGTAGAAACAAAACACTGGGTTTGAAAAAATCTTTCTTCAAACTGCATATTAGGAGGGGTAGGTTTTGAATACCAGTTTTTTTGTAAAAGACATGGGATTGGGTTTTTCAACAAATTTTTTTAACTTTAAGTAATTCAAAAACAATTTCAGAATTAGGAGCAAAGGATGAGGAGTTAGAATCTAAATCTTCAAAAAAAAAACATCCTCTTCCGTTTTCTTGGAAATGGCACAAGCAGTACTAGTAAAAGTAGTATTCTGCTCAATTTTTATTTTTCTTAAATCAAGAAGCGTTTGTTCAACTTTTTCAATAGTTTTAATCTGAGTGGTCTTAAGGCACAAGTTTTTCCTTTGACCAGGTAAATCAATCAAAGGTTTCTCAGTTTTTGAAGAAGTGGGTTTCTCAATTTTTTCTTCAATACGATCAATTTGTTGGCTAGTAATATGTAAGGAATTATTAACAAAATTGTTTTGTTCAATAGTCTTTTTTGTTTCAGTAGAAATGGGGTGTTAACATCAATTATTTCAGCAATTTTGAAAGGGGAGGCCTTTATCTCAGCTCCTTTACAATTAATAATAAATGTATCAAAGGGCGAATGACTAGACCAAACAACAGTTTTATCTTCTTTAACAAAATTTGATTTTTTTTTTTAACCATATTCAAACTGTTTTTTGAAATATTTTTTGAAACATAATAGTTTTCAATGAAATAAAAAATATATATATGTTTTTGCAATTCATGCATTTTTTTTCTTTCCATTTTCTTTTAACATGATCTTTTTCTTTCTGTTTAAAAGTAGCATGATAGGATTCTATTTTATTTTATTTTTCTTTGTTTTTTGCAGATTTAAACTCATTAAATAAAGCTACCATATCAATAACAAAGGCATTGTTTAAAACTCCTAGTTGGCTATGAGTAATAGGGGTTTGAAAATCGGTGGCAGTAGAAGCTTGAAAGTCAGAAACAGTTGGAGACCTAGATTTGGTCTCTACTTCTTCAATGACATGCTTGCCATGTTTAGAAGGATGATTCGTTTTTCGTGGAATAATAAGCAGTGCTTACTTGGGAGTTATCACTTGCAACTCCTTTCAACTTTAAATCAGGTTTTCCAAAATTCTTTTGTAAGAAATCACTAAGATCTTGATCTCATTTTGAAATTGTCTTCAAAGACAGTAGATCTAGCAAAATAATTTCTTCCTTCTTTAATCATAAGAGGTTTGTTATCATCAAAACTTATTTTAACGGTTCCATCAAGATATTGTTAGATATGGTTAAGATTTAACTCATCAGAAACAAACTTAGCAGATTGAGCTTCTCATTCCAACAACCATCCTTTGGGAAGCTTAATATCTTTCCATTGAATCATTTTTGGAATTTGAACCTTAGCATCAGGAGTGGAACATTGGATTAACAAAGTTTTGTCACTTGTATCTTTTAGTTTAGCATGAGGATTAAGAGTAGTTTTTATCAATCTATAATAAATGCAATAAATGATAGCAAGGGGCTAACTGCCTTCATCCATATCATAACCAAATGTCAAGATATTTAAAGTTAAAGCTTTAACGATTTTAGGATCATCCAAAGTAAAAGTAAGATCAAGATAACAGTTAAAATAAACCGGACCATCAAATAGAGATGAGGTAATCATGCCAAGAATACTAGTATGAAGATCTTTAAATCTAGCATCTCTTAAGCACATAAGTACAGAAGCATTAATACCTTTTTGGGTAAGGGGTTTAACAACAACTTGAACCAAACCAATATGCAAATAACTAAACATCATTAATGCTTTTCTATTAAATAAATAGCATTTTTCTTGAGTTCTTGAAATAAAATATGTTTGCTCAACAATTCTAACACTAAACTTAGAATTGAAGGTAGATTGGACCCAACTAGTCTTGTAGATGGATTTAGTATCAATTTTAGGAATACACCATTTCTTAAAATCAGTGAAACTAGTTTCTTCAATAGAGTAATCTTCTTCATTTTTAATATTAGGAGGGGTGCTAGATTGGAACTAACAAAGGAACTAGATCTAAATAATCTATCCATTCTATCCTAGGTTCAAAAGTTACTTGTTATTTTTATTCTTACACCATTGCATTTCATAACACATACCCTCATCAACCCTCTACCTTGCATGCCCTAACACTCTCCTAGTTGAACAGGCCTTACTGTTTGATTTAGGGAATTCACTTTTCGATAGGGGTGGCACCAACTGAGATAAGAAGAAAGACACAACAAAGAAAGTATCAAAAGATTGGGTAAACACAGACAAAGTATAAAGAACACAAAACTACTATCACCAGCCAAAAAAAGATGGCCCTGATACCATAAGGGTAGAAGTGTGAAAAGCCCATCTTTGCTCAAGGTTTGGGTTGCATCCAACAAAGATTATTATAAGGCCTCAAAAATAACTCATGCAAAAATAAGCTAGCACAAAGGATGGCCTACCACAACAAGTGCTTAAATGATAGTCCAGTGGTAAACAGGAGAAGTGTCTAGCGGTAGATGTCTGGAAAATTAATAAATGTATTCACATAGTAAAAATTATGCATTTCCTCCATAGTCAATTAATGTAAAAGTGGGCCCATCATAAAAAGCACATAAGAGGAAAATAGTCCAGCAGTGAATATGACAAACCTCCAGTGGTAGACATTTGACAGATTAATAAATGTGTTTACATGATAAAAATCATATATTTTCTTCATTATTATTAAGTCAATACGAGGGAAAACTTCCATAGTATCCAAGCCAATAAACAAGGATTAAAGGCTTCATAATTACAAGTAAAAGAGAAAAATTAGGATGGAATGAAGGGAGAGAAAGAGTGTCCATCTAGTGCAGCAAATGTTTAAATAAGACCTCCGTGTGCCATATCATGCCCATAATAATGAATATATGTGTATAGTAAGTGGTGATAGTTACTTTATGGAAAGTATGAGTGAATATATGGAAATATGAAAGAGAGATGAAGTGATGTTTAGCCATTTTGGTATGGTAAAGAGTGGCTATTTATGACTATTTTAAGGTGCTTGGGATTTTCTGAGGAAATGGAATGAAATATTTATCAGTAAGAGAACATGGGTATTTATGGATCAAAAGTTGATTTATGAACTAAAGGACTAATTTATAAGCTGAAAATAGCATGATGGGTGAAGAATTTTATGAGGAGATCTTATTCCCTGGATGAGTTGATGATAGTTCCTTTTATAGTGAAGTTTAAGGAATTGATTAGACAGCAGCAAAATCCCAAAATATTTCCTCTAAGATTTGGCCTAAAATGGTGAGACTTGCTTTTAGAGTGTTTTGTTTATTTTGGTAATGTAGCTGGAGGCTGAGGTGCTTATAATTTAGGCATTAAATGCTTGGATTTGGAGATTAATTTCATCCAATAGGATTAGAGATTTTGCTTACTACAACTAGGATTAGAACTCAAGAGGGTTTGTTGACACTCCAAGCCAAGTGTCAACCATTGATGCCTTTGCTGGGAACTTCTGCTGAACAACCCCCTTATGCCCTCTAAACCATGTTTTCCTAATTTTCCCCTCTTGGGATTCATAGGCTTGGTTCATGAATCAATTACATACATTTTTAGTAATAAAATAAACTATTTAGTTGAGGATTTCGTGAGCTTGGAAGTCTTGGTTGTGGCTTCCTTAAGTTGTGACCAAAACTTGGAGAAAAATGGTATTTATTACCAATTAGCTTTTAGGTGTTAGTCCAGCCTCTAGTACTATTCATGTCAGAATTGGTAGTGGTTGAGAGGCTGACGGGACTGATGGCCAGCTACTAATTTGGTTTGGGAGTTTGGTTTCTTCTTAAGGTGATCTCCAGCGAAAGACGAAACTAAAGAAAGTTCTCCAGCTAGGTCAGTTTGCATACGTGAGCTATTTTGACTGAGATTTTAGTTTGGGCTTAGCCATGAGAGCTGAGTATTTTGGTGGACCTCTAACTTGGTGGTTCTCTCCACTTAGGCCTATCATTTTGCTTTCTCATTGTAAACCTTACAAAATGGACAAAGCTGCCATATATTGTCATGAATTTCTATTCCACATGGGTTTTAGTTGTTAGTAAAAATGAAATGTATTCATGAGCTTTAATAAATATTTATGATAGGTTTTAGGTATTAATTTCCATGGGCTTTAAATATCAATTTGCATAGTTTCTCATAATTTTTTCCATGGATTATTTTGTAAATGATATTTTCTTTAAGGATTTTGAATAGTAACCTCCAGTGTTTCTTGTGAATAATATTTACCATGGGTTTTAATAGAGACAATATCGATGAGTTTCAAATAAAATATGGTAACTACCAGTATAATGGAATAATATGATCTTCTCATGGGTTTTTCTATAGATAATCATAATGAGCTTGTAAGGTAAATAATTACCATGAGTTTTGGAAATGTTGTGATATAAATAGTGACCATGGGTTCTTATTATATAAATTCCATGGGTTTGTAATATGGTATGAAATAATTAAATGTCATATGTCTAAGATAAATAATCATAACTTTCTATGGGCTTTTATATTAGTAACACAAATTCATAATTCTCCATGGGCTTGATATATGTTCGCTATGGGTTTTGGAAAAATGAATAGTGTTACATAACATGAATAGTTACCATGGGTTTATAATATGGTATGAAATAAATAAATATTATGGATTTAAGATAAAGCATAATTTTCCATAGGCTTTTATAAGATGATTGCCATAGGTTTTGAAAATAGATAATTGCCATAGATTCCATGAGTTTGTAATATTATAATAATAGATTTAAGAACTTAAAGCATTGTTCATTATTGGACTTTTAAGTGAAATACTTATGATATAGCAATTTGCCAAGTTTTGATAACCTTGGGCTTTTTACTAATAGTGTCACGTAACTAGTTTGGGCTTTTAATAATGCCAACGTAAATTGGGTTTTTAATATTGCCAATGAGAACTGGGCTTTTATATTGTTAATGAGAATTAGACTTTTGATATTGTCAATAAGAATTGGGCTTTTGATATTACCAGTTTGAATTGGGTTTTTGATAAATAAATTGACATGGGTTTAAACCATAGGCTTTGATTATGGATTTGAATTCCATTGATAAAATAGTATTGCCATGGACTTGAATCATGGGTTTTTGAAATATTGCCAAGGATAAGTAGCCTTGGACTTTAAAAAGAATAGGATGTGTGCATTGGCCTCGTAGGGCCGATTTGGGCTTAGCTAAATAGTAATAATAAAATTGGATAAGATATGAGTTTTTTGGTCTTTTTGTGATTGTTTATATCATGATCCAATTTAGATAATGAAATATGAAATATTTGTGGGCCAATGGAATGAGAAATATTAATGGAGACCCAAAATAATTTATGGGTGATATTTTGGTATTTTTTGGTGAATAAATAAATGTGATTAAATAGGATAGGGACATGTGGCATGAGTGAAAAAATTGCACCTCAACACCTTGTTTTCTCTTTTGAGCCAATGGCTAGGCTAGACCAAATTTGGACCTTTTTTGTGATAGTCCATCTACAATTCCAAAGTTGTGTTTGGGAATGGAGGAGTTGCTACAGTTGCCAATGTAAAGGAGTTTGGGTAGTTCAATCAGGCCAGAGAGAGAGATTGAGTCTCATAGTGCTAGTTGGAGTTTGAAACTCTTCAAGCAAAGTCATCTGTGCAAATGGGTGGAAGTGGAGAGTTATCTCTTGCATCAGTCTGCTACAGATCGGTCATAGATGTTGGGGGAAACCATGGAGCATGTGTATGTGTTTTCCTTGGGGGAAACCATGGAGCATGGAGAGGTGTTAAAGAAGAAAAGAAGAAGATGGGACTCGGATTTTATTTTGTTTAGTTCAATAGTTTTAGAATTGGGGGAGAAAGAGAGTAATTTTATTGAGTTTTGTACTTGGAAGAGAGATTTTTTTTTTTATAATTATTATTATTATTTATTTTTTAAATATTGTTGATGTGAAAAATTGTGGGAGCAGCAAATCCTGTGTGACAAGCTCTAAGGAAGTAAATAATTTTGGTTTTATAGTATATATAAATGATATATATATATATATATATATATATATATATATATAATTAGGTAACACAAAAGTAATTGTAGGGTTATGGGCCCAAATTGTATATTGGGCCATGGCCGAGAACATGGGTGATTCGGGGATGATTAAATAGTAGTAAATGGTTTAAGCTCAGCGCTTCATAAGTATGATATGAATGAAAAGGTGGTCTGAGGAGGAATACCTCCTCAGATAGGCTAAACACGGATCTGATGTAGATCTTAATGATTAAGGTGACCTTCTAGGAAACTCCAGTGATAGGGATATGCACCATAAACGTATGCGAAAGATGGGAACCTAAAAATATCCGAAGGAAAGTAGCTATTATCGCATTGAATACTCTGTAGCTAACTCTCTAGCCGCATTTAATGAGGAAGTGATCGTTGAACAGTGTTTTTTTAGCCTCACAACCACCCCCAAAGACTTCTGGAGGAGGCTGATGGGACAAGTATCAGCATAAGTAACCAATGGTACACGTGTAGGGTCAAAATTAGAGAAGAAACATAGTATAAATTAGTAGGGGGGCTCCAAAGGAAAGGAGGAGGAAAAAAGAAATGAAAAAAGAATACTGTAGCAATCAACCTTGTACTTGTAATCTGTTTAATTGATTTATATAAAAATTGACCTCCTTGGATAGTGAATTCATTGAACTCAGTGCTTCTTGTTTTTGCTTAATTATTCTCCAAATCCATACTAGTCGTAGTCCAACTCATTAGGGCCTAGTTCTTTGACCCACTTTCAACAAATTTATTGTACTAGATTCACTGGGCCAATATCCCATACATTTTGGGCTTGAGCTGTAAAATGTGACCTTATAGTAATGATAAATGAAAAATATTATATATAAGGTCCGTTTGGATACAATTTATTTTCCTGAAAATTGAAAACTAAAAACTGAAAATTAAAAACACTGTAGCAAAATAATTTTTAAATATGTGAATAGTACCGTGGGACCCATTTTTAATATATTTTGTCTGAATAAAGTGATTGTGAGTCTCATAAACAGTGTGTGAATAGTATTGCTACAGTGCGTGAATAGTATGCAAACTGTTATGAACAATGCATTTTGTCCCTAAAAGCAAAAACAAGCGCCAAAAAAAAAAAAAAAAAAAAAAGAAGCAAAACGTGAACGATAATCCTATCCAAACACACATAATGTATTGGTTTGGATACAGAGTTTTCAATGTTGCATTTTCATTTTTATTTTATTTTTTTTTGTTGCTTTCACGCGTTTTAGGGAGACAGAAGTTACTGTTCATGAGACAAATGTCATTGTTCACATACTATTCATGGGACCCACAACCACTTTATTAAGAAAAAAAATATTAAAAATAGGTCCCACGATACTATTTATATATTTAAAAATTATTTTATTATAATGTTTTCAGCAACAATATTTATATCCAAACGAACAAGATAACGTTTATAAAAAAACAAAAAAATTAGGTAACACAATCAATAATAATAAATGAAAAATATAAAGGTATGCTGGCTTCAATCAATCGTGTCATTTTTTAACCAACTACTATTCGATTTATTATAAAAACAATTTAAATTTGGAATGAAAAGTGTACAGATAAGATAAAGGGAAGAAAGCTATTTAAATTTGATATGAATACTTTTTTCGAGTAGGAGGATAGAGAGGCATATGACAACAAATTATTAAATATTTATTATTAAAAGAATATAAACATTGTTCAGTCTCTGCATGTGTTTGTCTCACCGTCAGGGGGAATGGGGTTTGTTCAGATGCAGTAGAAGAATATACTCAAAATAGACCTGTGACTAGTCTGTCACGACGGCAATCATTTCATGTACCTAAAATAACATTCGAATAAAGTTGGGAAAACATCAAAACATAACAAAACAAAATGTGTCGGAGCAGAAGTTAAAAAATTGAATATACAATGACTTAAAGTCATTTATTTTTTGTCTCCATGTAAAAGTACAAATGTTGACTTCTATTAATAATCTCAAACTTGGAGTTTTTTATTGCAAATAATTCAGCATTACTTTAATGCTTCCAGAGTCCAGACGTCTCCTGGCTCTGGCCTAAGTATTTCTGCTTTCACACCCCGCCACCCACCACATGTGGTAGCATTATATTAAATAATTAAAGTAAATTATTTGGTAATTTAAAGAATAAAATTAAATGTAGATTAAATTTACAATCTTACTCAATAAAATAAATATTATTATATATTTTAAAAATCTAAATGTTAAATTGTATTTTTTTATACTTTAAATACACATTAAATTTTGTGCCACTATAATATTATTTACTATGTAATCTATTAGCTTATACTTTATACATAATTTTAAACTGCAAAAATTTGTAATTCAAACAATTTATTAGTTACATATTTATTAATCTTTAATTTTTTAGAATTTTTAAAGGACAGAGGATATAAGAAGCAAATATAATTCAATAGTTGATTTGTCAAAATTTACATCTAGTAAAAAAATATTGAATAAGGTTATAGATTATGACTATAACCAATTTTGTAGCTAAAATTTGTCCTAATTTAAATGAAAAAATGTCAGAGTTAAGATAAAGAATTAGTCAAATATGTAATGGTTTGAAAGTTGGGGACATAGCATTTATCTTTATTAGTACTTTGACTTTTTTGTGTGTTTCTTTTGTGAAATATTTTTGAAGCATAAATTTTGATTGAAGAATAAAAATAATTAGTGTTACCCGTGAAAGACGTTAAGAAAATTTGATAATAGAATCTCAATTTTTGTAATAATTTATTCTCTTTCATTAAAATTTATGTATAAATAAAAAAGCGTGAAGATAATTATATAATAAATGCTCATAATATTGTTTTTTATTATTACAATTCGAAATTTTTTTAGCCTACCGTAACTAATATAACACAAAGTTATAAAAGCTACTATTGTAATTTATTAAACTAGTAACAATCAAGGAAAATTACATTTCTCTACCCTAAGTAATATTTCACTTTACACGTCATCCCCTAAACACATACGTGCTTGCACACACACAAATTGAATGGAAATTGTCACTTGAAATTACAATTTCAATTCAAACTATGTATTATGGTTGTGTGAAATAGATGAATGTAATAAAAACTACTCTTAAAATAATTTATTCTCTACCCACACCAACTACAACTCATGGCCCAACACATTGCAACCACCAACTCTAACCTAGCAAAAACACACACTGATGGCTGAAACCCAAAACCAAATTCACCTCCAACAAAATTGAAACCGTTAACATGACCACCACAAAACCAAAGCCACCTCATGGACAACCCTAAGACCACTACCATGACAACTCCAAAATTTCTGCCTCAACAAACAATGACAATCCACCCTAGTCACGATGACGACCACCAAAACCAAGCCTAGCAACACCGACGCCAACAACCCACCTTAGCCACAACAACCATTGCCTCCACTGCAACCACCCAATTATAAAACAGTGATCTTAAATTCAACAATGACAAGTGACTAGAACCCAATAATGAGAGAGTTGAGGAGTGATAGCAAAGAGGTAAGAGAGAGAGAAGAGAAAATAGACAAATGGAAAATATGATATAGATGTTGCTACAGTAACATTTATATTTAGATGTAACAATAGCATGTTGTAAAATATTTTGAAAAATGGTTCAAAAGATGGAGGGGTTTTTATGTATTTTTGTGAATGGTGTACTCTATTTACATTTTTTTAGAGGACTTTTGCATGTTCTTAATTAGCTAGCTAAGATAAAATAGCTATGATCATCAGAGTGTTTTATTTTCCACCGAAGGTCAATGATCCTTTATAAAAATATAATAAAAAAAATAGAGAGGCCCATGTGGCATGGACCATGGCCATGTGGGCTTAAAGCAGTGAGGTTTTTTTTTTCTTTTTTTTTTTTTTTAATTTAATGTGGTTATTCTTTGTTTTTAGAGTAAGACTAAGGGATCAGTATTTTAGGCTTTTTATTGTTTTAGTAGCGGACCATGAAAAAAAAAAACAAAAAACAAAAAACAAAAGAGCTTCATGCAAAAAGAATAAAAAACAAGACAGAGACACCCACATGCAAAAAGAATAAAAAAACAAAAGAGCAAGGTTGGCGAAGTTTTGTAATAGTAAAAGTATTGTCTTACAGTAGCTGAGAGAGAGTGCCTGAGACCGCTTAGCGAACAATGGTGATCCAAGAAATTATAAAAGCATGCCTTATGGCTAGTCCTGATGACCACCAACTCCACCTCCAATCCAGAATTCGAATATTTCAATCACCATGTGTTTGGGCGTTGGAAAATTCTTAGTATAAAAATTACATTGTCTCTAAACAAATATGTAGAACATTATACGTTTTTATGCAAGTGATATTATACACTTTTTGCAAATCTTACATTGATAGTATTTAATCTACAATATAAATCTTATATTGACAGTACAATATAAACATATAATTTTCCTAAACTAATAAATAAAAGTATTCTAGGTAATATTAATTAAAGTTCACTTAACAAAAACAATGAACATATTCATTGTATTTAGAAACGATAAATGATTTTTCAAAATTTAATTTTAGCAACAATAATTAATATGTTCATTATATAAAGAAACAATATATCTAATAAATTTATAATTTATTTTTTTATTTTCTTGCTAGTCCATTTTATGAACATGTTTGAAATAAGTTCGTAGATTACAGTATTTATTTCTTATCAAAGATTCATCTTTTTGTTAACTCCTTAAAAAAAAAAAAAAATCGTCGAACTACCACTGTAATTATGGTATTAAAAAAATGTAATCTTATTTAAGTTACAGCAAGTGAACTTGTATGCACGAGCGGATTTTATTAAAAGAAGAGTTTACATAACACATGCAAACGAAAGACAACACAACTGGAAATCAACTACCTGAAACGCCACACTATCACGACTGCTACACAAGTCACAACTGAGAAGTTAACAACCTTTACGTACGGTCTAGAAAATTCAACAGGAAAGTAGGTGCATGTATTATTGTACATGCACCGACTTTCCTGTTAATAAAAATAGAAAGGTTCACGTCGCGTGGCCCGATGGCCCATGTGAGCAAGCTCTTTTTTTATTTTTTATTTTTGGGTAATTTTTTTGTTTTCGGGGGTGTTTTAGGCTTTCTAATAGCAGAGCATGATAAAATAACAAAATAAAACAAAAAGGTTCATGCAAAAAATAAAAATAAGGTTGGTGAAGTCTGAGACTGCCTAAGACTATAAAAAGCATGACTTTGTGGCTATTTCAGAGCAGACGGACATTCACTAACTCCAAAATACAAAGATTTCAACCATGTTTGCCCTGTTCTTCATGTTGTTTACCGCCATCATCGCACCAATAATTCCAACCCTCTCTTCACAACCACCACCACCACAACCAGTAGTTCCAACCCTCTCTTCACAACCACCACCACTACCCGTCCCCACATT
Organism: Quercus variabilis; assembly: GCA_030445155.1. Lineage (NCBI taxonomy): Eukaryota > Viridiplantae > Streptophyta > Magnoliopsida > Fagales > Fagaceae > Quercus > Quercus variabilis. The sequence continues at coordinate 83,986,866 of CP129448.1, read as the reverse complement.
TCCCTCCCTTACTCCGCCTCCACCACCAACAGCGCCAGCATTTGAGTTGCCTCCAATCCCACATTATCCTCCTGTCACTCCAATACCAGACGACAACATATGGCCTGCACCAAGTGAACCACAACCAGTATCCACGCGGTTCGTGCTGGGGTGTATCTTGTCTCTAACAGCATCAATCACCTTCATCGCAGTGACGATTTACATTATCCGGCGAAAAGGGAAGAAAGGGGACAAAGGGGACAAAGGCGACAAAGGTGAGAAAGGGCCGAAAGGGGACAAAGGTGATCCAGGGAAGTGCTGCCAGGGCGGCCACGGCTGCCAGTGCCCGTAGTAGCTGCCAGGAGAAGCCAACAGTAATTTCTTTTCCTATATGTTTGGATTTTTATATTTTTTTCCCCCAGTTTTTACCATTTGGTTCGGTTTTGAGTATTTGGGTGTTAGAGTTTCTGTAATGGCCTTTTTTTTTTTTTTGGGAATTTAGTTTTGGAGTCTTGTATTTGGGTTTTAGAATGTTTCTTATCTCTGTTCTATTAATGGTTTTGAAATTCAGACTGGACCGTACGGTCCAACCCAGTTCACCGGGAACCGCCTCTTGAGACGGTTCTTTAAGCCCAAAACCCGTTTTGCACAAAAAATACAGTGGACCGTGCAAACTGCAGTTGAACTTTCTGGGTTTGAGAGCCGTGGCCGGGTCTCACGGGTCAGGCTGAAGCTAGAAAAAAAAAAAATTTTAAAAGATGGGGGCGTTGAAGTTATGCCATTTTCTCCGTTGAACTCTGGCTTTTTATCTCTCATCCTCACCACAAATCCAAAAATGCAGTCCCAAAACACACCATAACCAAGTCCACAAAATAAATTAATAGAAATGAAAAGCACAAACCTTATCTTTACCTTGCTTCTTCTGTGTTTTCCAGTTTTCCTTCTTCTCCAATCTTCTGTGTTTTCTTTCTGCGTTTATTCTTCTTGCTTCTTTGGGGTTTCCTTTCTTCTTATGTATGGGTTTGGATAGGAGGTAAAGTTGCCGCGCGTTTCCTTTGAGCATTTTCTCCCTTCTTTTTTTTTTTTTTTTTTTTGTCGCACTTGTTGACAAAATTTATTGTACATGTGCAATGCACTGTTTATAAAATATTTAATATTAAAAGTGGGTCTCACAATATTATTCACATATTTAAAAATTATTTTACTACAATATTTTTAACAACAATCAGTTTTTATTAATTTTTAACAACAGTAAGTACTATCGAAACGGACCCATGTCACTAGTACCCAAAACGGCAAAACAGTAAGAAATCAAAAGTCTAACAATTTTTTCTTTTTCCAATAAAGTCACTACCCCTTCCCCATGAAAAGTTTGGACATGTGGCCACGTTTTCACTATTTATTTGCTTAAATTTTTTTTTTTTTTAACCATTTTCATTTAATTGCATTTTTTTTATAAGACATTCAAATATCTAATTGCATTATTTATTGGTACTACAAACCCACTTATTCATATATTAAATTCAAGTGTTATTATAAATTAAAATTTATATTACATATTAAACAAGTGCAAATATTATACACATTTGCATAAAAATATATAATGCTGTAAACATTTGTTTTGTCTATAATATACTATCTTATCTTGATAGTATAACGTAAATTAATAATTTTATTATTATTATTATTTTAACAATTAATAATATTTCGTTGATATAAAAAATACATTTGAAAGATGGTTTTTATTTTTTTTTTTGAACTATTTTATTCATTTTTTCTATTTATACTAATTTATTATATTTATTTATATTTCAAATAATTTTTAAATTAATTATGACATAATCATAGTTCGATCTTAGTTAGATCACGGTCTAATCTCAAAAACTTTAAACCCCTTCATTATCATGGTCTTTGAACAGTTCGGATTTCAAAATCATCATATGGGTTTGACAAGGTGTGTAGAAATTGGATGATCTTTTGTGTCGTTAAGTAGGTTCTTTCATGGGAATTTCTATTCAATGCGTATATGTTTTTAGGTCCTTATAAAGAGAAATTATTAGGACATAGGTCTCGAATTGTCCCAACCAATAATAAAAGGCCACTCATTTAAAATAGCTCTAATTCAACTTCCTAAATGAAAAAACAAAACAAAACCACATAAATTTAACTCTAGTTAAAAAAAAAAAATTTGGAAAAACAAGAATAAATTTAATTTATAAATAGGCAAGATTCAAAAACTTGAAATAAATTTGAAATCCAAAAGCTCAATCTCATCAGTTTGTATTTAGTTTTAGTGACTGTAGTCTCTCCATAGAGGCAATTTTCTCTCAAAACTCTAGATTAGTTCCCTTCTTCCACTCCACAACCATAATTGATTTGTCTCAAACTTTTATGGCGAAGAATGTGGCCGACGAGTATAGGTGCTTATATGGTCCATAGACGTGTATTTTAAAATAATGATGAAAATGAAGGCATGATGAATTTTCATCAAAGCTGTAGAGCAATTTTTTCATTTTCATCAAGATTTTATTATTGTGTGTATTTTTTTTTCCAAATAACTATTTAACCACTGGCTTTCTTTTTGAATTTATTTTTACATTAACAGTGCTGGTAATTGATGTGCTTGTGCGAATATTGTGGAATCCGCCATCATCTAATAGCAAAGATTGATGTCAAAGTTTTTAATTGAAGATTGCAAATGCAAGTTATATTCAGTCATGGGTTTGCCATGAGCTTTGAACATTGGTTCTGATGTGATGTGCTCGTGTGGTTTGAATAGTTTTTTTAATTTGGAATTGTAATATTTTGGCTTATAAATATGGTTAGTGGTATTTGTGGAAGTTTGGAGGTTAGTATTTGCAAATGATTTGCGTTTCAAGGATTAATTTTGTTTTGGTGTTTGGATTTCATTGTAAATTGTGTTCATTTTGATAATAAATAAAACAAATAGGAAAAGCTTGTCAATGGCATGTGTTGCCTAAGTGTGACAATTCATGTTCGCGTGTCGAGTTTGTATCCTGTCAACTCATGAGTATCTAACTATATGGGTTAACACTAACCTGACATATTTATTAAACGGGTCAAGATTCATCAACCCTAACACAACCTATTTATTAAACGGGTTAGTTGTGTTGACTTGTTTATCAAATTTTATCAAAATGAAAAAATATATATTTATTAAAATAAAAAGCAAATAAATATTTTAGCATAAAATTCAAAACTAAAGAATAAGTGCATCACAAATAATTAATGAAAACTAAAACATATCTCAATATCATAAATAATCAATCACAATATGTCAAAGAAAATAAACTACAACAACTAATAAGTTTATATATTTAGGGTTTGAAGGGTATAATGGCAAAATGCCAATTAATTAAACTAGTCAAACGGATCAAACGGGTTCCATATGTTGAATACTAACCTAACCAATTTCTTGAACGGGTTAGTCATGTCAACCCGAATATGACACGAACCCATTAAATTTCAACCCATAACCTGCTAATTTCGTGTCGTATCGTGTTGAGTTTATGGGTCATGTCCAATTTTGCCACCCCTAGTGTTGCCATAAAGTGCTTTTAACATAGCAATTAGTTGTGCTTGGCCATATCCTTAGCTAATTTGAAAAGTGACTCCCTCATTGAATAAAATGGATTGTATTGAATATAAGATCCCGCAAAACTCTTGTATGTGCTCGGCACATGAGATATCTTTTCAGGATTTGGGGATTAAAGTTAGTTTGTGCTGTAAATGAATAAGCTCTTGCGAAAATCAACATTTTTTTTTTTTAATCTCTTTCTAGATAAAATGTTGGCTTTTTCTTTTTAAACAATTATTGTTTTACATTGATAGTATAATGTAAACTAATAATTTTCTTTTCATTTATATATATATATATATATATAAAACAGTGACGTGGACAACTTTATTTTGAAGTCGTCTTTCTTTCTAAGCATGCCGCACAAGATTGCCAACCAATGGTAATCACCACGTACCAAACTCAACTAAGCCCTGATTATTTTGAGAGATGCTATGTCCATAATATTTTTATAATATTTTTCATAACAAATTGTAGATAATTAGTTGTTATTGGTTTAAATTTGAACCTAACACTAAAATTACTTTTTTGCTCTAACAATAATAACCAGTAACAACTTACCACTTAGAATTTCTTGTAAAAATGTTGACATATCATTTCTCGATTATTTTTGGGTCTATCATTTGATTTGGTATTTGGTTGATAGCCAAGTTTTTTTTTTTCTTTTTTTTTTTGGGTGAATTTTTAAATGAAAAATTAGCTTAAAATGGGGAGGGGAGGGAAGGGGGGGGGGGTGTTTAACGGTCTTAGTCTAACAGAAATTAACAAATTAAATGATTATGTAATAGACCAATTTTGTATTGGGTGCCTCATGGGATACTTTAAGAGTTTCTAAACCACCAAGTTAGACTAGTTAACAATTTGCAACTGACATATTCTCAAAATTAATAGACTACGCGTTAAAATTTTGGAAATTTTGATTATCGATCTTTCAAAATTAAATTTTTTTAGATTGTGATCCTTAAGGTTACACATCATTAGTGAGATTGTTATGTGGCAATTAAGTTTAAAGTTAGCATGATTAGTATCAAAAATCACGATTCCAATTTTCAAATCATGATTTTTTGGTCCAATAAACTTGATTCTTTTTTATCCATGGCCATAGGTTAGAGGGATGGTATTTTTGTCTCACCTGATCCAAAGCATAAGGATTATTTGTGGCTGCTATAATCAGAACATTTTCCACACCGTCGCATACACCTTGAAATGTATTGAAGAAAATTTCCTTTACATATTATTGTATATTTTAAAAATCTAACTGTTAAATTGTATTTTCTTTACACTTTTAATACACATTAAATTTTGTGCCACTATAATATTATTTACTATGTAATCTATTAGCTTATATTTTATGCATAATTTTAAACTAAAAAAATTTGTAATTTAAACAATTTATTAGTGACATATCTGTTAATCTTTAATTTTTTAGAATTTTTAAAAGATAGAGGATATAAGAAGCGGATATAATTCAATGGTTAATTTGTCAAAATTCACATCTAGTAAAAAAAATATTGAGTAAGGTTATAGACTATGACTATAATCAATTTTGTAGCTAAACTTTATCCTAACTTAAATGTAAAAATGTCGGAGTTAAGATAAGGAATTAGTCAAATATGTAATGGGTTGAAAGTTGGGGACATAGCATTTACCTTTATTAGTACTTTGACTTTTTTGTGTGTCTCTTTTGTGAAATAGTTTCGAAGCATAAATTTTGATTGAAGAATAAAAATAATTAGTGTTACCCATGAAAAACGTTAAGAAAATTTGATAATAGAATCTCAATTTTTGTAATAATTTATTCTCTTTCATTAAAATTTATGTATAAATAAAAAAGTGTGAAGATAATTATACAATAAATGCTCATAATATTGTTTTTTATTATTACAATTCGACATTTTTTTAGCCTACCGTAACTAATATAACATAAAGTTATAAAAGCTACTATTGTAATTTATTAAACTAGTAACAATCAAGGAAAATTACATTTCTCTACCCTAAGTAATATTTCACTTTACACTTTATCCCCTAAACACATACGTGCATGCACACACACACAAATTGAATTGAAATTTCACTTGAAATTACAATTTCAATTCAAACTATGTATTATGGTTGTGTGAAATAGATGAATGTAATAGAAACTACTCTTAAAATAATTTATTCTCTACCCACACCAACTACAACTCATGGCCCAACACAGTGCAACTACCAACTCTAACCTAGCAACAACACACACTGATGGCTGAAACCCAAAACCAAATCCACCTCCAACAAAATTGAAACCGTTAACATGACCACCACAAAACCAAAGCCACCTCATGGACAACCCTAAGACCACTACCATGAAAACTCCAAAATTTCTACCTCGACAAACAATGACAATCCACCCTAGTCACGATGACAACCACCAAAACCAAGCCTAGCAACACTGGCGCCAACAACCCACCTCAGCCACAACAACCATTGCCTCCACTGCAACCACCCAATTATAAAACAGTGATCTTAAATTCAACAATGACAAGTGACTAGAACCCAATAATGAGAGAGTTGAGGAGTGATAGCAAAGAGGTAAGAGAGAGAGAAGAGAAAATAAACAAATGGAAAAAATGATATAGATGTTGCTATAGTAACATCTATATTTAGATGTTGCTACAGTAACATTTATATTTAGATGTAACAATAGCATGTTGTAAAATATTTTGAAAAATGGTTCAAAAGACGGAGGGGTTTTTATGTATTTTTGTGAATGGTGTACTCTATTTACATTTTTTTTAGAGGACTTTTGCATGTTCTTAATTAGCGAGCTAAGATAAAATAGCTATGATCATCAGAGTGTTTTCTTTTCCACCGAAGGTCAATGATGCTTTATAAAAATATAATAAAAAATAGAAAGGTCCATGTGGGCTTAAAGCAGTGAGTTTTTTTTTTTTTTTTTTTTTTTTTTTTTTTTAATGTGGTTATTCTTTGTTTTTAGAGTAAGACTAAGGGAGTATTTTAGGCTTTTTATTGTTTTAGTAGCGGACCATGAAAAAAAAAAAAAAAAAAAACAAAAGAGCTTCATGCAAAAAGAATAAAAAACAAGACAGAGACACCCACATGCAAAAAGAATAAAAAAACAAAAGAGCAAGGTTGGTGAAGTTTTGTAATAGTAAAAGTATTGTCTTACAGTAGCTGAGAGAGAGAGCCTGAGACCACTTAGCGAACAATGGTGATCCAAGAAATTATAAAAGCATGCCTTATGGCAAGTCCTGATGACCACCAACTCCACCTCCAATCCAGAATCCGAATATTTCAATCACCATGTGTTTGGGCGTTGGGGACGGGGGTTAGTCTCTGCTTGTGTTTGTCTTATTATTTTATAGTTTTTATGCTTGCGCAAATTTAACGGTTTATCCGTATCCACTAGAATATATTCAAAATTGACCTGTGACTAGTAGTCGTCATGATGCCAACAGTTCACGTAACAAAATGTGTCGAAGCAAATCGATTGGAGTGGAATCATGAATGGGTGGAAAGGAGGATAAAACTTAAAAAGATGAATATACAAGATTAAAGGCATTTTTGTCTCTATGAAAAATACAGATGTAGGCTTTTTTCCTAATCCCAAAAGCCAAAATGGTTGGAGTATTTTGTTGCAAATAATTCAACATTAATAGATGCGAAGGGCGTAGCCTGGGGAGGTTGGGAAGGACAATTGTCCCCATGGCCCGCCCAACTAGTGTATACGTGTGTGTGTTTATATACATATATATATATATATATATATATATATATATAAATAAGAGTTTTTACATTTTTTAAATCAATTTTTTAAAGAGAATTTTAACCCATAGCATCCGTTCCTGATGATAGTTTTTTATTATCAAACCGAAACACCAATCATTTTTTTGATCATTGATTTATAGATCTAAATCTAAAAATAAACATTCAAGGGAATGTCATAATTTCTCTCTAGATATTAATAATTAAGACATTAAAACTCTTCTTATTAAAAAAAAAAAAAAAAACAATAATTCTCTACTCTCCAGCTCATTGTCTCTATCCAGTTTAAGTTAAGAAATTTGGGGTTAGCTCAACGAATTTGTGTTTCGTGTTCTAAAGTGATTTGCCCTTAGATGTATTAGTTGGGTATACAATTTAACAATTGTGTTATGAGAGGTTGTTATTTTTTGTCATGTGGTGATGCTGATGCCTTCAGTGCTTGCTGCTTGTCATTGGTGAGGCCACAATTCACTGGTGGTAAAAAATGAGAAAGGCATATCAAACACTAACAACATAAAATATGCAGCAAACAGAAGATGATGAGTAGTGGTCCAGAGTTGAAGTCTTGAAGATGGTGGTGGAGTGTGGAGAATTAATTTAAGTACAATTAGGTGACATGGCAAATAATAACTTGATATTAATGATATGATAAGTTGTGGTATGCTCACCGTTTATATTTTAATAAGAATTTACTGTCATCGGCGGCACTATGTATAGACATTCAAGATTGGAGTTTAAATGAACCCTTTGAGTTGGCAATATATTTTTTATATATATAATATTTTTTTTTAATGTTTCTTATTTAACTCATTTAATAAAAATTTGAACAACTTGAACTTAAATTTATTTTTAGCATAGCTGAAAAATGTTTAAATATGATTCTCTTAACAATATTTTGGTCTTTTTAAAATACCCAAAAAAAAAAAAAAAAATCCCAACAACAAATCAATTTTATCTAAAATATGGGGAGTAAAAAATAGTAAGTCCAACAATAATTGCAAAATTTGTTCATTTTAAACCTCAAAAAATGCTCATTTAGATCTTAAAATTTTTTAAATAAACTAATGGAAAATTCTTAGTATAAAAATTACATTGTCTCTAAACAAATATGTAGAACATTATACATTTTTATGCAAGTGATATTATACACTTTTTGCAAATCTTACATTGATAGTATTTAATCTACAATATAAATCTTATATTGACAGTACAATATAAACATATAATTGTCCTAAACTAATAAATAAAAGTATTCTAGGTAATATTAATTAAAGTTCACTTAACAAAAACAATGAACATATTCATTGTATTTTGAAACGATAAATAATTTTTCAAAATTTAATTTTAGCAACAATAATTAATATGTTTATTATATAAAGAAATAATATATCTAATAAATTTATAGTTTATTTTTTTATTTTCTTGCTAGTCCATTTTATGAACACGTTTGAAATAAGTTCGTAGATTACAGTTGTGAGGGGAGAAAAACTCAGCCAAAGGCATTGGGCCCAAGGCCCTATCTACGGCCCACCATTTCCCGAAGAGCTGAAAAAGCCTGGTTAAAGGCTCGGATAACATCTGGTGAAGGGTGTCCATGATCCGAGGATGGGTTCGACGATCCGAGGAGTCCAATACCCTCGGATCTGACGTTCAACCTTTTGCAGCCCGAGCGATTCTCTCGGCAGGTGTAGTGACAGAATGGGCCTCGGACGCGGGGGAATGTAACTGGATCGGAGAAGCATCTAAAAGACAGACCTCAACCACCGCATTAAATACACCACACCTACCTCCCTGGCCGCATTAATGTGGAAGAGACCCCTGAACAGTATCAACCTGCTATCGCCACTTACATAAGGCTGGGGAACACCTTTGATGGGACAAGCACTCAAGTGGATGTCTGGATGATGAACAAGTGGACGATCAAGATAGAGTGAGGAGGTACTATATAAGTAGGAAAATCCCCTAATGGGAGGGGAGAGAATTCACAGAGAAGAAAGTGTATTATTTGCGATAGCACCAAGAACTGTAACCCTCCAAGGGAAATCACCTCTTCGGACGTTGTTCTTATACCCATCCGAGCAGTTATTAATTAGAATTCCTTCACTAGTGCGGCTGTTGCACACTGTTATTTTTGCTTTTCGCTTTGCTCTTTCACCCACACTCTACAAAATTCATTGTTTTGGGTTCAGTGGGCTCCAAATCCATCCCTCCTTGGGCTTGGGCTGCCAAACCTGACCCTACAACAGTATTTATTTCTTATCAAAGATTCATCTTTTTGTTAACTCCTAAAAAAAAAAAAAAAAAAAAAATCGTGGAGCTACCATTGTAATTATGGTATTAAAAAAATGTAATCTTATTTAAGTTACAGCAAGTGAACTTGTATGCACGAGCGGATTTTATTAAAAGGAAGAGTTTACATGTCACATGCAAACGAAATGCAACACAACCGAGAAGTTAGCAACCTTTACGTACGGTCTAGAAAATTCAACAGGAAAGTAGGTGCATGTATTATTGTACATGCACCGACTTTCCTGTTAATAAAAATAGAAAGGTCCATGTCGCGTGGGCCGATGGCCCATGTGAGCAAGCTCTTTTTTTATTTTTTTATTTTTGGGTAATTTTTTTGTTTTCGGGGGTGTTTTAGGCTTTCTAATAGCAGAGCATGATAAAATAACAAAATAAAACAAAAGAGGTTCATGCAAAAAATAAAAATAAGGTTGGTGAAGTCTGAGACTGCCTAAGACTATAAAAAGCATGGCTTTGTGGCTATTTCAGAGCAGACGGACATTCACCAACTCCAACATACAAAGATTTCAACCATGTTTGCCCTGTTCTTCATGTTGTTTACCGCCATCATCGCACCAATAATTCCAACCCTCTCTTCACAACCAACACCACCACCACCACAACCACTAGTTCCAACCCTCTCTTCACAACCGCCACCACTACCCGACCCCACATTTCCCTCCCTTACTCCGCCTCCACCACCAACAGCGCCAGCATTTGAGTCGCCTCCAATCCCACATTATCCTCCTGTCACTCCAATACCAGATGACAACATATGGCCTGCACCAAGTGAACCACAACCAGTATCCACGCGGTTCGTGCTGGGGTGTATCTTGACTCTAACAACATCAATCACCTTAATCGCAGTGACGATTTACATTATCCGGCGAAAAGGGAAGAAAGGGGACAAAGGGGACAAAGGCGACAAAGGGGACAAAGGTGATAAAGGGGATAAAGGGGATCCAGGGAAGTGCTGCCAGGGCGGCCACGGCTGCCAGAGCTGCAAGGTCAGCCCCGGCTGCGGGGGCGGCCACGGCTGCCAGTGCCGTAGTTGCTGCCAGGAGAAGCCAAAAGTAATTTCTTTTCCTATATGTTTGGATTTTTATATTTTTTTCCCCCAGTTTTTACCATTTGGTTCGGTCTGAGTATTTGGGTGTTAGAGTTTCTGTAATGGCCCTTTTTTTTTATTATTTTTTTCTTTTTGGGAATTTAGTTTTGGAGTCTTGTATTTGGGTGTTAGAACGTTTCTTATCTCTGTTCTATTAATGGTTTTGAAATTCAGACTGGACCGTACGGTCCAACCCAGTTCACCGGGAACCGCCTCTTGAGACGGTTCTTTAAGCCCAAAACCCGTTTTGCACAAAAAATACAGTGGACGGTGCAAACTGCGGTTGAACCTTCTGGGTTTGAGAGCTGTGGCCGGGTCTCACGGGTCAGGCTGATGCTAGAAAAAATAAAATAAAATAAAATAAAAAGTGGGGGCGTTGACGTTATGCCATTTTCTCCGTTGAACTCTGGCTTTTTATCTCTCATCCTCACCACAAATCCCAAAATGCAGTCCCAAAACACACCATCACCAAGTCCACAAAATAAATTAATAGAAATGAAAAGCACAAACCTTATCTTTACCTTGCTTCTTCTGTGTTTTCCAGTTTTCCTTCTTCTCCAATCTTCTGTGTTTTCTTTCTGCGTTTATTCTTCTTGCTTCTTTGGGGTTTCCTTTCTTCTTATGTCACTAGTACCCAAAACGGCAAAACCGTAAGAAATCAAAAGTCTAAGAATTTTTTCTTTTTCCAATAAAGTTGTCTGCCAATATGGCAGACATGCACTGCCCCTTTCCCATGAAAAGGTTGGACATGTGGCCACGTTTTCACTATTTATTTGCTTAAAATTTTTTTTGTTAACCATTTTCATTTAATTGCATTTTTTTTTTATAGGACATTCAAATATATAATTGCATTATTTATTGGTACTACAAACCCACTTATTCATATATTAAATTCAAGAGTTATTATAAATTAAAATTTATATTATAGATTAAACAAGTGCAAATATTATACACATTTGCATAAAAATATATAATGCTGTAAACATTTGTTTTGTCTATAATATACTATCTTATCTTGATAGTATAACGTAAATTAATAATTTTATTATTATTATTATTTTAACAATTAATAATATTCCGTTGATATAAAAAATACATTTGAAAGATGGTTTTTATTTTTTTTGAACTATTTTATTCATTTTTTCTATTTATACTAATTTATTATATTTATTTATATTTCAAATAATTTTTAAATTAATTATGACATAATCATAGTTCGATCTTAGTTAGATCACAGTCTAATATCAAAAACTTTAAACCCATTCGTTATCCTGTTCTTTGAACGGTTTAGATTTCAAAATTATCATATGGGATTGACAAGGTGTGTAGAAATTGGATGATCTTTTGTGTCGTTAAGTAGGTTCTTTCATGGGAATTTCTATTCAATACGTATATGTTTTTAGGTCCTTATAAAGAGAAATTATTAGGACATGGGTCTCGAATAGTCCCAACCAATAATAAAAGGCCACACATTTAAAACAACTCTAATTCAACTTCCTAAATGAAAAAACAGAACAAAACCACATAAATTTAACTCTAGTTAAAAAAAAAAAAAATTGGAAAAACAAGAATAAATTTAATTTATAAACAGGCAAGATTCAAAAACTTGAAATAAATTTGAAATCCAAAAGCTCAATCTCATCAGTTTGTATTTAGTTTTAGTGACTGTAGTCTCTCCATAGAGGTAATTTTCTCTCAAAACTCTAGATTAGTTCCCTTCTTCCACTCCACAACCATCACTAATTTGACTCAAACTTTTATGGCAAAGAATGTGGCCAATGAGTATAGGTGCTTATATGGTCCATAGACGTGTATTTTAAAATAATGATGAAAATGAAGGCATGATGAATTTTCATCAAAGCTGTAGAGCAATTTTTCATTTTCATCAAGATTTTATTATTTTGTGTATTTTTTTTTTCCAAATAACTATTTAACCACTGACTTTCTTTTTGAATTTATTTTTACATTAACAGTGCTGGCCGTAATTGATGTGCTTGTGCGAATATTGTGGAATCAGCCATCATCTAATAGCAAAGATTGATGTCAAAGTTTTTAATTGAAGATTGCAAATGCAAGTTATATTCAGTCATGGGTTTGCCATGAGCTTTGAACATTGGTTTTGATGTGATATGCTCATGTGGTTTGAATAGTTGTTTTAATTTGGAATTGTAATATTTTGGCTTATAAATAAGGTTAGTGGTATTTGTGGAAGTTTGGAGGTTAGTATTTGCAAATGATTTGCATTTCAGGGATTAATTTTGTTTTGGTGTTTGGATTTCATTGTAAATTGTGTTTATTTTGATAATAAATCAAACAAATAGGAAAAAGCTTGTCAATGGCATGTGTTGCCTAAGTGTGGTAATTCTTGTTCGCGTGTCGAGTTTGTGTCCTATCAACTCATAAGTATTTAACTATATGGGTTAACACTAACTTGACATATTTATTAAACGGGTCAAGATTCATCAACCCTAACACAACATACTTATTAAATGGGTTAGTCGTGTTAACTTGTTTATCAGATTTTATCAAAATGAAAAGAAATATTAATTAAAAAAAAAAGCAAATAAATATTTTTAATATAAAATTCAAAACTATAGAATAAGTGCATCACTAATAATTAGTCAAAATTAAAGTATATCTCAATATCACAAATAATCAATCACAATATGTCAAAGAAAATAAACCACAACAACTAATAAGTTTATATATTTAGGGTTTAAAGGGTATAATGGTAAAATGTCATTTAATTAAACTAGTCAAACGGATCAAACGGGTTCCATATGTTGAATACTAACCTAACCAATTTATTAAACGGGTTAGTCATGTCAACCCGAATATGACACGAACTCATTAAATTTCAACCCCTAACCTACTAATTTCGTGTCGTATCGTGTTGCCATAAAATGCTTTTAACAGAGTAATTAGTTGTGCTTGGCCATATCCTTAGCTAATTCGAAAAGTGACTCTCTCATTGAATAAAATGGATTGTATTGAATATAAGATCCCGCAAAACTCTTGTATGTGCTCAGCACATGAAATATCTTTTCGGGATTTGGGGATTAAAGTTAGTTTGTGTTGTAAATGAATAAGCTCTTGCAAAAATCAACATTTTTTTTTTTATCTCTTTCTAGATAAAATGTTGGCTTTTTCCTTTTAAACAATTATTGTTTTACATTGATAGTATAATATAAACTAATAATTTTCTTTTCATTTATATATATATATATATATATATATATATATAAACCAGTGACGTGGATAACTTTATTTTGAAGTCGTCTTTCTTTCTAAGCATGCCGCACAAGATTGCCAACCAATGGTAATCACCATGTACCAAACTCAACTAAGCCCTAATTATTTTGAGAGGTGCTATGTCCACAATATTTTCATAACAAATTGTAGGAAATTAGTTGTTATTGGTTTAAATTTGAACCTAACACTAAAATTACTTTTTTGCCCTAACAATTATAACCAGTAACAACTTGCTACTTAAGATTTGTTGTAAAAATGTTGACATATCATTTCTCGATTATTTTTGGGTCTATCATTTGATTTGGTATTTGGTTGATAGCCAAGTTTTTTTTTTTTTTTTGGGTGAATTTTTAAATGAAAAATTAGCTTAAAATGGGGAGGGGAGGGAAGGGGGGGGGGGGGGGGTTTAATAGTCTTAGTCTAACAGAAGTTAACAATTTAAATGATTATGTAATAGACCAATTTTGTATTGGGTGCCTCATGGGATACTTTAAGAGTTTCTAAACCTCCAAGTTAGACTAGTTAACAATTTGCAACTGACATATTCTCAAAATTAATAGACTACGCGTTAAAATTTTGGAAATTTTGATTATCGATCTTTCAAAATTAAAATTTTTTAGATTGTGACCCTTAAGGTTACACATCGTTAGTGAGATTGTTATGTGGCAATTAAGTTTAAAGTTAGCATGATTAGTATCAAAAATCACGATTCCAATTTTCAAATCATGATTTTTTGGTCCAATAAACTTGATTCTTTTTTATCCATGGCCATAGGTTAGAAGGATGGTATTTTTGTCTCACCTGATCCAAAGCATGAGGATTATTTGTGGCTGCTAGAATCAGAACATTTTCCACACCGTCACATACACCCTGAAATGTATTGAAGAAAATTTCAATTTAAAGATTACATATAGATATGTGGAAGGAAACAATTAATGATAATGCCATGTATTTACTATTTAATAAAATATAAAAAGTTAATATGAACAGCATTGCAAGCTAGCCTGCCATTCTAAACTAGTCTACCAATCAATTAAATAGCTATACAAATTAATTAAGGAAAAATCACATACAAAACACAACCAATACAAAATTATAACAAGATAGAGCAAGGAAATTTCATAAAACTAAAAAGCAAAACAAAGAGTAGAATCACTCATCATCAAAATTTTGTAAACCTAACCCAATTTGCCTTGTTTTCTCTTTTGAGCCAACGGCTGGGCTAGACCAAATTAATTTGGACCTTTTTTTGTCATAGCCATCTACAATTTCAAAGCCGTGTTCGGGAATGGAGTAGCTGCTATAGTTGCCGATGTAACGGAGTTTGGGTAGTTCAATCAGGCCAAAAAGAGATTGAATCTCATAGTGCTAGTCGGAGTTTGAAACTCTTCAAGCAAAGCCATCCATGGAAACAGGGATGAAGATACTCTTTAACTAGGAGGGCCATGGCCCCCCCTGGATTTTGGAGAAAAATTTTTCTAGAGGTACAGGTATATTTAATGTTAATGTTCAATTAGCCCAAAAAAACTAATCTCAGACCTATGTTACGACTAGGGCCCTCACAACACCCCATATACATGTTGTTTGCTATCTCATATGAGAAGATAAACTTAGAGATGAAGATGAGAGAAAATTATTTCTCATTGAATGAATAAGGAAAGTGTAGCTCTGCTTATATATACAAGGAACAGAGCACTTGAATGAAACAAAATAAAAGCAATTAAAAACAAGCTTTTTAATTTTAACACAAATCAAGTTCTGGTACTGCACTTTTTGGGTTCTCAATATCAAAATTAGTTTGAATTCTCTCTCTTAATGACTAAAATATTGCAAATTTTATTTTATTTTATTATTATATATATATATATATATATATATATATTAAAGTCCAAACTTTGCCCCCCCAAAACCTTCGGCTTTGGCATTGTCCCTGTATGGAAATGGGTGGAAGTGGAGAGTTGTTTCTTGCATCAGTTTGCCACAGATCGATCATAGTTACTGGATCTTGTGTATGTGTTTTCCATGGGGCTGGGAACTGTGGAGAGGTGTTGAAGAAGAAGAAGAAGGAGATGGGACTCAGGTTTTATTTTGTTTAGTTCAACATTTTCAGAATTAGGGGAGAAAGAGAGTAATTTTATTGAGTTTTTTTTATTTGGGAGGGAAATATTTTTTTTAATTATTATTATTATTTATTTTTTAAATATTGCCGATGTGAAAAATTGGGGGAGCAACAAATCCAATGTCACAAGCTCTAAAGAAGTCAACAAAAAGTCAAAAGTTTCAATTTTATATTATATACTAGTCGCTAACCTGTGCGATGCATGGGAAAACTATTGTGTATAAAGATGTAAACTATTCTTTTTCTCTTCCTCTTTGATTTTACATTAGGATGGAGTCTTATAGTTCCTATCCTTGATATAAAATATTAATCTTGATATGAAACATTAATTTACATAATGAAAAATAGAAATCAATCTTAATTTTAAAGTGTTTTTTGCTACAACTAAACTTACAAAGAATCAAACTAAAACCCTCAATTATGGGAAACTCAACTAAGGCCTTAATGGCTTAAGGTTGCCTCAAACTTGACATTACTACAAAATACACAAGCATTTCTTTCAAGCCAAACATAATAAACCACCACCGCAGACCTATCAATTTTTCTTATGGTGCTTTTCAAACTTCTAGCTTTCAGCACTTTTAATTATACAAATATAATATTTATTTATAAAGTAAAGAAAAAACAAAGATCAGAAACCTTTTAATTTGATTTTGGGTAGAAACAAACTCAAAGACCCATCCACACGATTTAATTCTCCTTTTCTTTTGGTTACAAATAGATTGGTGCTCTTCCCAATCATTAAAAAAAAAAAAAAAAAATATTTCATGTTACAAAGGTGGAGAAAATTAATCATCATTCTAAAAATCTTTCTATATTAAATTTTCTCACTTTAGATATAGATTTGCAACACATGCAATAATTCTAAAATTGAAAATCCATCATCAAATTGAAGTTGAAACTGCCCATGAATCATATATTTCGTACCTTGAATGTTTAATCATGATCCTGGCTTTTTGCCCTCCTTGTACTTGAAATGAACTTGTATTTAACCATCAACATATATATATATATATATATATATAATATACCTCTTGTGTCTCTTATAAAAGAATCCCATATTAATTAACAACAGTAGATTAAGTTGATCAACTCTTTCTCAATCAGTTGGGTCGAGAGGTGGATAGTCTTGGACCTTACATTCATCACTGCATCTACAACCGTTGAAGCATCCCGGCCATTTCAAGTAGTAGCTTTTAAGGAATTAGAAAAAAGTAACTTGTAAGTACATATTATACAATCAAAAACTGAACCAACGAACAAAACAGAGGACCATTAACCCCTCAAGCCTCACCAAAACATAGCAAAGCAAATGAAGTAGGACAGATACATAATAAATTATTACAAAGGCTTTTTTGCCTAAAAACTCATACTTCATTTAAAAATAAATAAAAACACAAAAACAACAACAATAACAAAGAAGCAAGACAGACGCAATAAAGAGAGCAACAATCACACAATTAAAACAGGCCAACATTGCTGGTTAACAACGCCTTTGTTAACATAGTCCGTAAAAGTTGGTAGCCTTTAATAGAACAATTTTCCTCAACCAACATGCAAACATGATATTGCAAATTCCATCGAAAGCAAATTCATCCATGCTAGCCCTTGGGATTTGAAAAATAGTAAATTCATGTAAATAATTTAGTCTATATATATAGTCAAATACGTATTATTCGACAACAGTAGCTTTCAATTTCATTGAGACATTTTGTCAAACACTTAGGGTTGGCCTATTTTCACAAAGGATATCAATTCTTACATCATTCTCTCAACCATTATACCAGCAAAACATGAGAAAGAGAAAGAATTACAGAGAGAAAAAGAAAGAAAGCTGGTAAATTTGTCAAACAAAATTGGATTTTGAATAACATATGAAAGACTTTGTATGTTTTGATAAAAGGAAGATCGTCTATATATAAAATAAAATAAAAAAGAGAATAATCAAATAAGATACCCAAATTGGATTGCAAACATATATTATTAAATAGAAACTCACCTGGAGAGGAAACAGATTTCGAATGAAGGGTATCGATTCATGTTGATGGGCTGGCCTTTCTTTACAAACGATATTGGTTTAAATGACAGAAAAAAGCTTGGAATGAAGGTAAAGAAGGTAAAAAGACTGGAGGCAAGGGAACATGTATGTAGAGAGAGGCATGAAGGAAATTGTGTGTTTGAAGAAGGAGATGGGACTTCGTGAAGAAGAAGGGAGGGAGTTTGATGAGTCTGTGTTACTGTGTTTGCATTTATGGGGGAAGAGTGTTTTTTAATCGGGTTTTGGTTTTGGGGGAAAGGAAATTTTGGGTTTTAAATAGGCTTTTATATTTTTTTTTTAAATATTGTGCTGACGTGGAAAATTGTGGGAGCTTTAAAAGTTTCAGTTTTATATATATATATATATATAGAGATAAATGATATATATATATATATATGTATATAAATTTTTTTTTTGGTTAAATATATATAAAATCAGGTAACACAAAAGTAATGATAATTGAAAAATATTATATATATATATATATATCTACTAACTATATAAAAAGAGTGAAAAACTCACCATTTTGCATATTGCTTGAGTCTTTTTTTTTTCCCCCCCTCGTCAGTTCACTAGTTTTGGTTTATTATTTTTTTTTCTTTTCTTTTAAATGTTAGAGATATGATACGTTCATAATATTTTTATAATAAATTCTAGATAATAGGTTGTTATTTGCTATTATGGGTTGGCAAAAAAGTAATTTAATTTGTTAATTTAAATTAGAACAAATAACAACTTAGCACAATTTGTTGTAAAAAATTTATGGACATAGCACTTTACAAATATTTATATGCGTTGACACGGTATTGTTATACTGAAACAACAAATTTTCACAATTATTGAGGTGTCAATTTCTTATAGGACAAAATAAAATATAAAAAATATGAGATTGAGACTAACCACAATTGAAAATAATTTTATTGTGAAAATGTTGTAAGATCATGTTGTTACAATATTTTCACAATTTTTGAGATCTTAGTTCCTTATAAAAAAATTTAAAAAAAATGTGAAGTCTACAAAATTTTCACAACAAATCCTAGGTGCCGAGTAACTATTGATGGATAAAAAAGTTATCAATTGTGGGCCCAGTTTAAAATCAGCAATAATAACTTTAAATCTATAATTTTTTTTGTAAAAATATTGTGAAGGTAGCATTTTTTTAAAATAAATAATAAAAAATCAAAATAGGACCTACCACGATTGAAAACAAAAATATTGTGAAAATGTTGTAACATTTTTTTGTGTTCTCAAACTTGTTTTTTAAGTGGTGGTCACTGTTTAAAGCCAACAATAATTTACCACCTAAGATTTTAGACGTAATTAATAAAATATTAGATAGGGACCTACTGTAATAAGATTTTGTAAATGAGCATATTCTTACTGTTATTATTTTAGTTAAATCTTAATGAAATCTTATTACTCCTAGAATATTCCATTGTACAATGTCTTAAATACCATACTAAATTTTAATGTCCCAAAAATTTTATTTGTGTGTTTTGAGTTTTATGTGGTGCTCATACTTGGAAAGTAAGAATGATGATGTATAGTCGCGAGATCAACTTCTTGAGTAATCTTTACCAATTTAATACTAAACCTAATACAATAAAATCCCATAAAATACATGGAAAAAAAAAATTAATGCAATTACAATACTTTTGGTCATTGAATAAAGCCAACACAAATGTTATGTAAAAACCCATAACTTAACATTATCAAAACTTAGTTGTTTATTATTCTAAGATAATAGCATTTGTTATCATTTTTAGTAGATTTTTTTCTTTTTTTTGTAAGTAGATATTGCTTTCAGTAAAATAGGATCTAAGAAATTATCATATTAAATAGATATTCATATGTTGAATAGCTATACTAAATTCAAATAAATGGTTTCATCCTTCTTAAAAAAAAAAATTATCTTAATTTTCTTGCTGGCTTCAATCATCCGTGTCATTTTTTAACCTATTTGGACTATCATTTGATTTATTATAAAAACAATTTAAATTTGGAAAGAAAAGTGTACGGATAGGATAATTGAAAGAAAGCTATTTAAATTTGATATGAAAAGGTTTTTTTCGAGTAGGGGGATAGGGAGGCATATGACAAGGAATTATTAAATAAACAATATAAACATCGAAAAGGAATGGGGTTTGGGCGTGGGTCAGTCTCTGCCTGTGTTTGTGTCAAATATGGTCCATATGCTTCCGCAATTGTAGCGGGTTTGTTCAGATGCAGTAGAAGAATATACTTAAAAGTAGACCTGTGAGTCTGTGGCTAGTCATCATAACGCCAATCATTTCATGTTCTTAAGATAACATTCGAAGAAAGTTGGTAAAACAAACAAAACATAACAAAACAAAATGCATCGAAGCAGAAGTTAAAAATTGAATATACAAATTAGGTTAAAGGCATTTATTTTTTATCTCAATGTAAAAATACAAATGTTGGCTTCTTTACTAATCCCAAAATTGGAGTATTTTATTGCAAATAATTCAACATTAAAAAAATGCTTCCAGATGTCCCGCCTAAGCATTTCTGAAATAATTATATAATATAGATGTTATATTAAATAATTAAAGTAAATGATAGTAAAAAATAAATAAATAAAGTAAATAATTTGTTACTAGTAACTTAAAGGATAAAATTTAGTTACAAAATTAATTGTAGACTAAATCTACAATTTTACTCAATAAAATAAATATTACTACATATTTTGAATCAATGTGGTTGAAGGATTTAAGGTATGAAAAGGTTGTCAAGGATATGAATGGGTGAGTGGTCAAGTCATAGAGTCGAATTAGGTTCTACAAAGCTGTTTGGAGAGGTGTAAGGTTGAGTTGTCTACTTGGAATGCTACGGAATTTGGTCACGTGGGAAAACAAATAAAGGAGCTTCAAACAAAATTAGAATGGCTAGAGTTGCAGCCTATGTCAAAGGAAGTAGTGGAAACATTGAGACATACACAAATTGAATTGAATTGTTGGTTGGATAGAGAAGATGACATGTGAAGACAATGATCAAGGATTAATTGATTCCAAAATGGTGATAGGAATATAAGGTTCTTTCATGCCAAGGCTTCGGCCAGACATAAAAAGAATTTTATGGAGGGTTTGTTAGATGATGATGGGGTATGGTAGATTGAAGAGGATAAAATGGAGGAGATTGCAATTGGGTACATTTTGGGGATCTTTTCTCTACTAGCAACCTATTAGATTTTCCTGATTTGCTTTTGACCGTGCAACCAAAGGTGACTTAAGCAATGAATGAATAGTTGGTTAGGCATTTTATGGAGTGTGAAGTGAGTGAAGCTTTAAAACAAATGTATCGTCTAAAGGCACTAGGTCCTGATGGGATGCCTCTTCTATTTTTCCAACATTTTTGGAGCACTTGTGGAGCGGTGGTCACCAAAACGGTACTTGATTTTCTAAACTCTAGTATTTCTCCACCAAATTTTAATGAAACTCATATTACTATTGTCCCAAAAATTAAAAAGCCAAAGAAGATAACGGATTATAGGCCTATTAGCTTATGCAATGTTGTTTATAAAATTGCTTTAAAAGCTATTGTAAATAGGTTGAAGTAGATTTTTACCTTCGATTATTAGTGATACACAGAGTGCTTTTGTCCACGGGAGGTTGATTAATGGTAATGTGTTGGTGGCTTTTGAAACTATGCATCAAATTAGCTAAAAAAAGGGGGTAGGATTGGGGAAATGGCTCTATTTGTTTTTAGACCTTTAAAACACAATCAGATTAACCTAGTTAAATAGCCAAGTTATTACTTAGTCAAATTACCAGGTCTAGGTTAACACAAATATATCATATCAATGTAAGGTGCAAAAAATAAAAAACAGAAAGATATGATGACCCAAGAAAACTAAACCGGTAAAAAACCTGGGGAGGATTTAACCTAACTATCCTCAAGGTAAAACAGTAAAACCACTATGAAAGAATTGAAGTTTGTATAATAGCGGCTTAGACCACTAACATTCTATTGCTACCTCGAGTAGAAAACTTACTACCATAACCCCATGATAACTTCGAGTTCATGGACTACTTCTTTCTTTGGCCCTTGCAAAACACAAACACCCACGTTTGTGACTTTGAGATCCCACTCAAAGGTTTAGCAATACAAACTCTCCTGTTTGTGACTCCAATACCACCATTGAAAGTTTAGATCATTAGCACTTTTGATGATTAGAGAAGGCAGCAATTTCTACAACACCGGATCTTGAGATTCTTCAAGTAATAACACTGGTAGAAAATGTGAGAGATCTTTTTAGGAACAAAACACTAAATACAAAAGAGGCACACTCTTTTCTCTCTGAAAAACCTCTATAAAAACATACTTAAGGTTTCCTTTATTTACTAGGAGAAGTAGATTTGAAACCCTAATCCTTAATGGGCTTGAACTGCTATTTGGGCCAACTTAAAATTTTGTAGATACAATTCTTGATCGGTCAAGCCTGTTTCTCAATCGGTTGAACTAGGTAGATTCTGAAATCTTCTTTCTACATATTGTATGTTCTTGTGTGTTCACGATTTGTCAGTTGTTCTAAACTTTTAGAACCTAACAATCTCCCCTTTTGGCAATTTGTGAGAAAACTTTCATACAAAATGAAATGCTAAAATACAAGAACAACCCAATACAATAAAATGCCAAATTACATCTCAAATCCCAATCTAAGACTCCTAACCTAGAAGTTGCAAGAAGAGGTAGAAGGTCTTGACCAAATGTACCTGTCTTTCCTAAAACACTTAACAAACACATCACCACATGTGTGGAAAGAAAGACATATAAACAATAATATGAAACAAAATATAAAAAACAAAAGTAAATTCTAACTCTCCCCCTAAGTTAGATATATCAAAAAGTTTTTATATTCTCCCCTTTTGAAAAACAATTTTATCTCCCCCTAAACAAAACAAACAGGATTCCCACATATTCCCACATTTCATCTAAATCTCCCCATTTTTGTCACGTATTGACAAAGACAACTGATTGTTGCCCAAATTAAAAAACATATGCAACAAAAGTCAAGAGAAAATAGAGAATTTAGGGGATACAAAACAATTCAACTCTATAAAAAATAGAGACAACTCCCCCTATGACGAGTAACAACTTCCACTGTGAACAACAAAGGTTAAAAACAAACTTCTCCCCCTATAAAAATAGGAAAAACAAAACAAGTTTTGAGAAGAACAATTCGCGGAAAATTTAGGAGGTGGGGAAAATAAAAAAACAAAAATCAAACTTAAAAAATTAAGTTGAGGATACACATGAAGAAAAATATTCTCTCTTTCAATAAATGCAAACTTGACACTATATGACCAATAAACAGTTGCATGAGTAGAGACAATATTTGCACATTGATTATCCATCATATCTCTTTAGAAAAATATTTTCTATAGTTTACACATAAAAATAACATATACTTAAAAGTACAAAGGACTCAAAAATTAATTAATCAATTTTTAGATCAAGTTGAGTACCTAGTTTAGCAAAGTGTATGCATGTTATGTGTGAAAGAAATAAGAGATACGATTGCAAAACTGCAAGATGGATACAAAAAAAAATAATGCAATGCATATGAATCCTAAACATAAATGATGCATGAAAAACAAATTTGGTCAAGAACTTAGAAACTGAAAATTTTCCAATTTCAATCGGTCGAACATCGATCATATACCAATCGAGCCAGATAGATATAAACTAAAAATTTTTATTGCAATTTCAATAAGTCGAGAGACAAATTCGATCGATCAAAAATCTGAAAAAAAAAAATCAAATTTTTGAAAAATAGAGCAGTTTAATGCAGAAACTCCTCAAAGCATAGTGTTTCATGCATAAAAGTTTTTCAAAAACACTAGAATTCAACCCAGATCTTCCAAAAACAAGTTTTTCAATCAATTCACCTTAAATTCTCAAATAGCAAACATGTTTTGCATAGAAATCAAGGAATTCTTCAAACTTGGTTGGCCAAACCAAAATCATACACAATAACATGTACAAAGTTTAGCAAAGAGTAACTTGTATAGTGTGTGCAACTAGCAAAAGCTTAAGATACATGTGAGGTGATATGTAAATAGAAATCAATCACAATTTCTGCAAAATTTATCACATAAATTTGAGAGAGACTATCACTTAAAGAGTCCAAATGGTGAGGCAAAGGCCTGGAGAAGATCCTGTCCAGTTTATCAAAAGATTTGAGGACGTTTCTCTGGATTGTTATGGAGACCATGAAGAAAAAAAGCTTGTGGAGACCTGCATATCCAACGTGCTCTTTGATTATAGGCTTAACCTCCAAAATTTATGCATAACTCAGTTTGTTGACTTGCTGCAAAGAACCAGAAGGACAGTGCAGACTTTGAGAACAAAGAGGGTGCCAGTACCCCAAGTAATGATAGCATCAGTTGGAGAAAAAAAAAAAGGCATGAAGGGAAAGTATTCAAGGAGCAACCCGTAATCCCATGTACTGTAGAGGAATTGAACATTATCTTGGACAAATGGATTAGAGATAGAATTGTTAGGCCATTTACTGTGTCCAGGCCACCAACTAAGGAAGAAAGGAAGAATCCTTTGTTTTGTAGGATTCATAACCATGTCAAGCACTCCACCAAGGACTGCTAGACCCTCTGTAGGCTTTTTCACAAGAAGCTTAAGGAGGGAACCCTGGAGCTCACTCAAAAGGAGCCCGAAGTACAAAGAAACCCTTTACCCAATCACAAGGGAAAAGGAGTAGTGGTTGTAGTAATCCATGGGAACCCGGCAAAAACAGAAGAATCTGAAGGATCCTTCCATCCAAACACAATCAGGACTCTCTAGAAGAACCCCAAGTTTAGATCGCTTTTTAACCAATTGGGATTTGCACCAGAAGCAAGAAGGGTGGCCACAGAGTCCCTTATGAGTATAGCAGCAGATTTGGGAATGGAATTTTTCACAGCAAAATTTCATGCTAGTTGAGCTTACTTGGAGACAACCAATGTAATAACCTTCATCGATGAGGACATGGAGGTCGAGCATCCAGATCATCGTAGAACTTTATATCTGATGGTCACCATAAACGGCATCCAAGTGAGAAGAGCATTAGTAGACACAGGGGCATCACTCAACCTCATAGCCCTGAGTACTCGGAAGCCGTAGGCCTAACTGGTAGGAGGATCTTGGGGCTCCCATGGAGATAACAGGATTTGGAGGATCAGCGAAATCAACTGAAGGATATGTGTAGCTAGCCTTAAGAGTAGGCCCAATAATAGCCTTGACTAGATTTCATATAATCAATTAAGAAGTATCCTACCATGTGCTATTAGGATGCCCATGTCTCCATAAGCACCGCTTTATTCCATCCTCGTGCCATCAATGTGTCAAAGGGAGATTGAATGGGAGGCCCGTAAGGATCCCTACCAACGATAGCCCTTTCAGCCAAGGAGAAGTAAACTTTGTAGAAATGATGTTTTACACTAAGCTAGAACTAGATGATAAGAGCCCCATACTGGGGACCCTAGGGACTCCTATCCTGGAAGAAGAAGAAGGAGGGGGTACCCGTGACCTGAGAAACCTCTTGGAGAGAGGCAAAAGAAGGAGCCCAGCTCCTCAGAATCTAGAGAATGTGTAGTAGTGCAAGAACTTGGGGGAAGGCTAATTTATCATTTATGAAGGTGCCCAGGGCCTAGATATGTCATGCACGAGGGTCCCGGACCACCAGATTGTATGATGGCTCAAGAAGAAATCCCAGAGGAACCAGTTAAGAAGGTGCAAATTCAACCTGAGGAAGAATTAAGAGAAATAAACTTGAGAGTTGAGCTGGGATCCTAAAAGTTTGTTTTCATTAGTAGTCAGTTGACAGCACAAGAGAAAGAGCAATTAGTGGCTTTACTCAAGAAATATGTGGATGTGCTCGCATGGACCTATGATAAGATGCCTGGTCTGGATCTGGGACTAGTGGTCCATTCTTTCAACGTAGACCCAGGAGTCAAACTAGTAATCTAGCCAACCAGGGTCTTTCACACTAATATAGAAGCTCGGATAACTTAAGAGTTTAAGAAGCTACTAGCAGCTGGTTTTATCAAGCCCATCCAATACCCCAAGTGGCTTTCCAACATAATACCCATGAAGAAGAAGAATGGCCAAATCAGGTGCTGTGTGGACTTTCATAATCTGAACAAGGCATGTCTAAAGGATGAGTTCCTTCTACCTAATATAGATCTCCTAGTGGATTCAGCTGCAGGAAGTGCCATGTTTT
This sequence comes from Quercus variabilis, assembly GCA_030445155.1. Lineage (NCBI taxonomy): Eukaryota > Viridiplantae > Streptophyta > Magnoliopsida > Fagales > Fagaceae > Quercus > Quercus variabilis. Next base: position 83,960,488 of record CP129448.1, on the reverse strand, counting down.
CATTTATGGATGGGTATAGTAGGTACAACCAAATCCGCATAGCTACCAAAGATGCAGAGAAAACAGTATTTAGGACCCCAATTGGGAATTTTTATTACACTATGATGCCTTTTGGCTTAAAAAATGCAGGGGCCACATACCAGCGAACCATGACAACTATCTTCCATGATATGATGCATAAGGAAATGGAAGACTATGTAGATGATGTTGTGGTAAAATAAAAAACCAAGGTAGGACACTTTCAGATACTTGAACAAGTTTTTGAAAGAGGCAGGAAATACAAACTATGCATGAATCCCATGAAGTGTGCCTTTAGGGTATCCGCTGGAAAGTTTCTTCGATCACAAGTGGTTTATCCAAATTATTAAAAAATGGGGCCAAGTTCACCTGGGTAACTGAGCAGTAGAAAGCCTTCCAAAGGATCCAGCAGATCATGAATCATCTTCCCACCTTTCAAGCACCAGTACGTAGGGGACCCCTGTTGCTATATTTAGCATCAAACTCCCAGGCTAAAGGAGCCCTACTAGCACAAGAAGACAAGGATGGGAATGAGCAGCCTATTTATTACGTAAGTAGGACGCTTAAGGATACAGAGACTAGGTACCCTAAGATAGAAAAAGCATGTCTGGTGGTTATATATGCATCCCAAAGACTAAAACGATACTTCTCAGCCCACTAGATCCTCTTGGTGACTAAATCTCATCCCATAAAAGTGCTCTTCCATCAGCCTCTCTTGATAGGAAGGATAGCACAGTGGCTGGTCTTGCTCTCTCAATATGACTGGTCTCAGGACCCCCAAAGCTATCAAAAGTCAAGCCATAGTAGATTTACTAGCCCAATTCGCAAGAAAAAAGGAATGCTCACTAAGCGAGGAAATCCCAGGGGAAGTGGTAGTGGCAGATATCCTGGGAAAGAGGTGGACAATAAGATTTGATAGGTTAGCAACAACAACTTCAAATGGATTGGGAGTTGTACTAAGCTACGAAAATGGGGACACCGTGCCCTTATCTTTCAAGTTTGGGTTTTCCTGTTCGAATAATGCAACTGAATACGAGACATACTTGACTGGGTTAACCATAGCACTTAGCATAGGAGTGAAGCATATGAGAGTTTTAGGAGACTTCAACCTCGTGGCCTCCCAAGTGAAAGGTGACTCTACATTAAGAGAGCAAAGTTTGGTAGCATACAAGACTTGGGCGTAAAGGTTGGAGTAGGAATTCCAGACCTTTAGCGTAGAGTACACCCAGAGGAGTGAGAACAGGTTCGCTAATGCACTGGCCACCCTGGGATCCCAAATGCCATTCAAAGGAAGAGATACTCTAGTAAGAGTACATAAGCAGGAACATTCCATCATAAGAATCCTCAAAAAGATGTTCCCTGAGGAAATAGAACAGGAAGATTGGGGGAATGAGGTTAAAGAAAAAAAAAAAAGGCAAGACATGGAGGAAGTATCATAGAGCTAAGGGATTATGCTTTGATAGAAGGAGAGTTGTACAAGAGGTTGCCTAGAGGGATCCTATCTAGATGCATTAATGAGAAAGAAGGAAAGATAAGATTGGAAGAACTACATAGCCAAGTTTATAAGGTTGTAGGAAAAATCAGCCTATACAGAAGGATGCAGCGCATGGGGTACTACAGGCCAAATATGAACAAAGAGACAACAACCATACAAGAAAAGTGCCAAAAATGTCAACTTTCAATGGATAAGGAAGAAAGCTATGCTGTATTTGTTGCAGGAGATTGGAGAACTCCATTCATGGAGTACTTGGCTTAAGGGACTCTACCAACTGGCAGGACATTAGCTCACCAACTCAAGAAACTTGTGGTCAGGTACTTTTTACAGAACGGGATCCTATTCAAAAGGGGTACAACGAGGATCCCCTAAGATGCCTGGGGCCAAGGGAAGCTAGAGAAGTAGTTAGGGAAGTCCATTCCAGTGAATGTGGAAGTCACCCAGGGAAAAGAAGACTCTACAAGCAATTGCTACTATTGGGGTACTACTGGCCAACAATGAAAAAGGACTTCAAGGAACTTGTCAAAACATGTCATGTCTATCAAGTGCTTGGAGATGTAATTCATACTCACTTAAATGTGCTATAAGATATGACAACACCATGGCCTTTCCACACTTTGGGGCTTGATCTTATAAGGCCTATAAACCCTCCTTCCAATGGTTACATATGGATCCTAGCAGCAACTAGATACTTTACAAAATGGGTAGAAGTTATTCCTTTGAAAAAGGTCACTAGAGCAACTGTGACAAACTTCATTCAAGAACACATCATTACAAGGTTCGAGATCCCCAAGAGGCTGATCAGTGACAATGGAACACCGTTCATAAACAAGGACATGAAGAAACTAACTAAAGCATATTACATTAAGCATGGAAGGTCTACACCATACTACCCACAAGGAAATGGTCAAGCTGAAGCCACTAACAGAGTGATGCTAAAGATCCTTAAAAAAACGAAACACAAGTATGAGGGGAAATGGAGTGACCACTTAGTAGATGTACTCTAGGCGTGCAGGAGCTCTGTAAAGACAGCCACAGGATTCTCACTTGTCTCCCTAGTGTATGGGACAGAAACCATCAACCTTATGGAGTTAGTTGTTCCTACACCAAGAGTAGTGCTTGAGGAGAACCAAGAGGACATCGAGAGCACAAATAATGAAAGAAGGGTGGTAGATCTAGAGGGGCTAGAGGAAGAAAGAGAAGTGACAATAAGGAGAAGCCTAAGGTACCAGCAGAGGATGGCTAAGGCATATGCATAGATAGTACGCTGAAGGACTTTCACTAAGGGGCAACTAGTGTTGAGAATGGTAAAACATGTAAGAAGAAACCTCCTAGGACCTTCCAAATTTGCCCCAAAGTGGGAAGGACCCTACGTCATGAGGGAAGCCCATGATAGTAGGTATTACTACCTCACAAAGGAAGATGGGACAGTCCTAACAGATCCCATAAATGGGAAGTGGCTGAAACAGTACTACACATGAAAAGGGAGAGATCTCAGTATGTCGAGACATTTTTGCCAACTCTCCAATTTGCTAAGTGTTTCATCATTCTTTGCTTTTGTTATGAATTTTGTTTAAGTAATTCTGTTCAGGAACCCATGGTAAAAGGATATTTTTTTATCCTTATTGTCTTTGATAACCTCTCTATTTTCCTTAGATAGTAATTGTGCTTTGATTCAATGAAATCTCTTATATTTATTTTAAACTGCAGCTAAATTAAGTATTGCAAAGTCCAAATATGGGTAGATTTGAAGGGGAGTACCTGGGCCAATGCAAAAAAGAAAACTTTGACACATAACCCAGGACTCACACCACAATTAGTTCAAAAATACATGGCTTGGGACCACGGGCGAAAACTAAGTGCCCAAGATACCTAGCCCAGTATTTGACAAAAAGGGACCTACCTGGTTCCTGATCTGGGACTTAAAAAAAAAAGAAAAAGAAAGAAAGAAAGCACCTAATGTACCTAGTTCAGTACCCGTGCAACAAAGCAACTACCAGGGTACCTAATCTAGGACCTACATTAAAACTTGTAGGGACCATGGCCCAGGACTCAGTGTAAAAATAATAATAATAATAATAAAAATAAAAAAAATAAGGAAAACCAGTATACAAGAAGAGAAGAACAGATCCACATGCTATTGAAAGTTAGAAGCAGTCTTTAAAAAAAAAAAAAACAAAAAAAATACGGATCCATGTCATAGAAAAGCTAGAAATAGTGTTCAATAGAGAAGGATAAAGCTTATACAACCCAAATTTTTCCCAAAAAAAACACACATTTGAACTAGCTAAAAAAAAAAGGGAGAGGCTAAGGAATAAGCCTGGCCAACAAGGAACTATTTGGAGAAATAGCAGGAACAGCTGAAGAAGAGAGAACTTTCTGTTTTTTAACCTTCAAGTCCTGCAAAGTCTTGTGGGCATGAGCCAAAGCCTCCTTAGCAGTAACAATTTCAACATCAAGACTCTTGGAGGCCTGCCTCTAGAACAGAATGTGGGCTAGTGAGCGCAAATGCTCTAGTAAAAAGGACAAGTTGAACTTTGCTTCTATAAGATCCTGCACCATTCCCCTTCATTTCAAAAGTTTTTCCTCAGATAAAGAGTCGAGAGAAGAGTTCCTTAAAGAAATCAACACAGCACGTAGTAGCTCCATCAAGATGTTACCCAACACACCTCCTTTAAACCCACTGGTAAAATCTCCATGGACCTTGAATAACCCTTCCAGCAATGGCAGACCCTTCACAGGCATAGAAAAGTGCAAGAAGTTACCATAAGGAGGCTCAAAGCAATAAAAGTGACTTGCAAGAAGGCTATTGAACTCCATAAGATCGAAGAGGGCCAAGAAAGCAGGGAGCCTTGAGTCAGGATTTGAAACAGTCACCTCTGGAGCCTCACCCATTGTTGTATCTCCACTCGTAGGGATTAAGGAACTTTCAGCCCTCTGGATGGCCTGGGGAATCCCTGCCTAAGATTTATAAACCTGAGCAAACTCCACAACTACCTCAGGAACTACGGGCTCAGGACCTCTAACACTTGTGTCAAAACCTGCAAAACCAGACATAGTTCAAAAGGGAGGAAAGAGCCAAGGAAGAAAAGAAAAATGGGAGGAGAACCTGTATCGGCTTCCTATGGTGAGGTTTCCTTCTCTTACTTCTCTGACTTCTTGGAAGACTCTGTGAGAGAACACACAGCACGTTGAAGAAAGGGTGAGGAAACCTTGGCAAAGTGGCTAAAGGAAGGTAAGGATACTGGGGGCTTTGCCATAGGAGGAAAAGGCAAGGGAAAAGCGTAAAAAGGGGAAAAAAGAGGAAGCACAGTAAAGGGGAACAACACACACCTTCAGAACCCTCTGATTCCAACGAAGATGCAGTCTTAGGGACAGATCGAACATTGGTTTAACCTAAAAGGGGAAGAGGAAATGGGAACTCTTAAAAAAAAAAAAAGATAAAAGAAAGACAAGAATAAGCATTTTCATAAGGGGCAAATGAGGCTTACCTACTTGTAGGGGTGGAGGCACGCTCCCCAAGGTTTCTTTGCTTAACATAGCTTCAGTCATAAGATGAGGTCACATAGTTTGAATAGGACTGAAAGTCTGCTCAGGCTGGTGATCTTAAGTAGCCAGGGGAACAAAAGGCAGAATGTGTTGAACACCCTGCATTGGCTGCCCAGTTTCCTCAGTTATACCACAACCAAGGGCCTTTTCTTCCATGCTTGGGAAAACAATAGAGGGAGCAGTAACCACTTCTTCCTCCAAAGTCTTACCAGTTGTGGGAGGAGATACCTCCACTTGTAAAAGAAAAAGAATGTATAAGTACACAACATTAGAAAAGAAAGGAAATAAACAAAAAGAAGCACAAATAGGAGAGGGTCATACCACATCATCACTAGACGATTGACTCCTGCCTCTCTTAGGATCTGACTTGTGCTTAGACTGCAAGGAAGAAATAATCACTTATCAGTAAAAAGAGAAAATGAAAGACATTGCAACAACAATAAGCTACTGCAAAATAAAAGAGAGAAGAAGGAAAGCCTTACCTTTCTCTCTTTCTCTACAGAGCTCCAATGATCTTTTATCTAATACAGGTACGCCCAATGGGTTCTAAGGGAGACTGAAGTACAAAATCAGAGGATCCTAAAAAACCCTGGGCTGAAGAACTCACAGGAACTTGAAAGAGAGAAGACTCTACCTTAGTCTTCACCCGAGTCTTTGGAATTAAAGGATGCCCAACTTCCTTTCCCACTATAGGGGAGCTTACTCCCTCGAGTTCCTCAAAAATTACTAACTGCTTCCGAGATTTTGCATTCTTTCTCTTCTTGGTCTTAGGGCCAACCTCAGTATGCTCAACACTCTCTTTAGGCTCAACTTACTTAACCTTTTCCTACTTAATCTTCTTCTCTTTACCTTTGCCAATGGGAGTGGCAGCACCAATAGCCTCTACTGCCCCTCTTTTAATGGGCACACCAGAGGAGGTACCAACAATAAGTTCACATCCTGACTAAGTCTCTGGAAAATTTTATGCATAACACACCTAACCACCCCAGAAGCATGCCACTCCGAGAACCTTGTCTTGCTGCTTATGGTAGTAGATACAATACCAGCAGTAGGAAGGTATAGACACCTGTTAGATATGGGGGCAGAAAGAATAGTAGGATCAGGAACTCTCCCAATCTTGTTGGAACCAACATAATCAACAAAAGATTTCTGAATTCTTCTCTAGTAGCCAGCAAAACCACTAGAAGCAAAAACTCTCTGAGAGTTGGGCACAACAAATTGAGAACTTCTTCATGACCAGTAAGAGAAGGCCTAAGGCCTTAGGAATGGGTCTAGAGAAGGGAGAGAAGGCACCACATCCTTAAATACTGGTGGGATATCCTGATCAAAGCTGAATTGCCGGAGTACCTAGTGTGCTAAATAATGGGTATACCTGAGGCCACCTGAGGAGGGCACTAGTAGCCATGAAGGACTAACACAAGCCAAGTAGGCCAAACTATTTTCATCACCAGGATGCAGGTCGAAAATATTTCCTTGAGAGTTAAGAAAAGAAGCCAATATAGAGTGACAAGCAAACCCAGGGCTAAACTCTCGGGGAGAATGCCACTTTAAGTGCCCTGCTTGGTAAAATAATTTAACCAGATTAAGGCCACCACCTTTCAAACTAGCCTAACGAAAGATAATGGGATGGCTATCAGTGGAATCGCCACATAGACCTTTAACTACATCAGGGGATCCTTGGAACTTATCTTTTACAAACTTCAAATTTCTACATTTTGCTAAAGTAATTGAAGAACGGTCCCACACAAATACCTGAAGAATGTCACAGTGGAGGGACGAGGTGATCACATAGCAAGAATCACCTTTAACCTCATCTCCGTGAAGCAAATTCAATTGAGAGTAAACATGGCCCAAGAACATGGGGGCTAGAGGATACTTAGCACCCCGGGCCAATCTAATTGCTAATGGGAAGAAAACGGACTTAACCTCATACCCAAGGTACTCATTGAACAAAAACTTGTTGAGCCAGAGTGCCAAAAACCCAGCTCACCTAACTACCTTATCTTTCTCTCGTGAAAGATTCAAGACCCACCTACCCATTCTGGGCCGTTTCCCACCAAGAGAAGCAATAGGCCTGCTACAATGACTGAATAGTTTGTCTTCAACCTTGAGATCCTTGTCAGAAAGGCTAATGTCAAAAGGACTTTCATCTCCAAACACTGGAAGGATGAGGTTATTGACCACATCCTCCAAAGTGATCGTCAATTCATCAACAGAGAAGAAGAATGTATAAAGGGAGGGGCACCAACAGTGTACCAAGTGCCTGAGACCCTTAGTGTCTCTGAAACCCTCAAGGTTTTTGAAAATCGCCATGGCTTTTAGAATCCCGGTGCGCTCTAGACAGCCTATAAATTCCCTGTCGAAAAGTTCCTTGTCCACCCATATGGGCCAACCAGCGATCTTCCCAGGAACGAAGTTAAAGAAAATAGGAAATGCCTCTTGAGATCCCACCTAATCTGGCGATCCAAAATCTCTCTTGGGTTTGGGACCTAAGCGGAACTAGCAAAACTCGCCTGGTCAGAAAATACCCAGGCGTGAAGGGACAGAGGGGCCTTGATGAGAATGCAAAATGTCATATTTTTTTCCCTTAATGTTTAGTCTTTTATACTTATTTGGTGCCTAAATGCACTCATTATTCTTATATTTTTATTTAGAATGCAAATGGAGGCATTAAGTGCAAAACATAGCTAATTGAGCGATTCTGGACAGCTTTGACATAGCTTCGTAATCTGGGCATAACTCTCTCATCCAAGTTCCGATTGAGATGATTCAAAATTCTGTGGAATTCCAAGACAAATATCTACAACTTTCATTTTTTGAGTTTTGAGATATACGGGTTGAATCAAGGTTGAAATCGGGCTTGAAGTTGCTGCACCTGCATTGCTGACGTTCTGGAATGTTCCTTTGCCTGCAATTCTATGCAGATTTGATGTAGTTTATTTTTGGAAGCTTCCAAATCTAATGCAAGAAATTTCCAATTGAAAAAAACCAATTTCCTAGTTATATTAGGACTTTGTTTTATTTTTAATATTTTTCCTTAATTAGTCAGATTTGGATGTTATTATTTAGAATATTTTTAGGAGATTTTGTAGGCTTGGGAATGGGGGAATTAACATGTAAAAGGGGAGGAGAAATCAGATTGGACACAGACATTCCTCTCTCTCATCTCTTCTCTGATTTTCTCCTTTGAGGTTTCATCACGGCCTTGCGTGGCTAAAACTTTTATACTTGTTCGAAGGAAACTAAAGTCTCGGAATCAATAAAACTACGAGATCTAATTTATTATTATTGTTCAATTTATGCTTTAAATTTCGGATGTTCTTTTGTGCCTATTTTTATGATTGTCTCGTTTAATTACTAGGAGGCCTATTAGTTTATTATTTGTTTCAATCTACTACTAGGTTAGATACCAAATCCGTAATTGTTTGATCTCTCTAATTTGTGAAGCAACCAAGATTTAATGATTTGTTGTATCAGAAATTATTAGATCTTAGGAAGAACTCTTGACTAAATTAAATGTAACTGCTTGTGTTTGTGTTGTTTAGCTTTATCGATCTCTCTAGTTCTTAAGGTTGCTACTAAATTAAACCTTTAGCGCTTGTCTTGAGTTGTTTAGTAGTTAGGGTTAATTAGATCGCTTGTTTTCTAATTAACTACAACTAAGGAGAGACAGGAAAATAAATCCAACGATGAATATTCAAAATGTGAATTGATATATACTTGTATCGATGATCAGTTGTAAAATTTCAATGGTGGATGTTGACTTGGACCAAGGTTTGTTCTCTTGATTAATTTCGATACTTTATTTTGAATTGTTCCTTAGTTGTTGTTGTTGTTGTTGTTGTTGTTGTTTTTTTTTTTTTTTTTTTTTTTTTTTTTTTTTTTTTTTTTAAAATTGTTTTCATTATACTTAAACCCCCCCCCCCTCCTTGTTCACGTAGCATAAAACTAGGCTAGATACTCTTTGTGGGAATGATACTTACTCGCACTACTACATATATTTTTAGGAGTATAGGTTTTATTTTTGGTTGCCTGCGATAGCACACCAAGTTTTGGCGTCATTGCCAGGGAGTGATTCTAGTTGATTTTTTGTGCTTCTTATGAACCTTATTTCATTCTTGAAATTTTCAAAAAAAATAAAAAAAAAATCGTTAGTTTTTGATAGTTACAGTTATGGCAGAATTTTGATTTCGGTAGGACTAGGCCTTGATAGTATAGTTTTCTGATAGTATAGTTTTTTGATGGTAAACGACGTTCTAGCAAGACTAGGTAATCCTTTAGATTACTAGCACCACCCTCTCGAGGCCAGATTCCGTTGTTTTCTAGGGTTTTTAGGCATTTTTGTGTTTTAGCACAGAATTTTTATTTCTTTCCATTACTCTAGATTTTTCCTGATTTGTTTTTCATGGTTTATTGTTTCCTTGATTTTTTATGACTGTAACTTGATCTTCTAATCAAGGTGTTTTGCAGTACGACCCAGAAATAGAGAGAACTTGCGTAGGTTAAGGAGGAAGGTTAGGAGAAATTCTGAAGAACACGATCTAGCTCTTGATTCCTTGTTTGCTAGTGATTCTGATTTAGAAGAGGTAGAAATCATGGCTGTAAATCAAACTTTGAAAGAGCTTGTTGCCCCTGATTTGAATCAACAACCTTTATGCATAGCATTCCCTACTTTAGATGCTACTACTACTTTTGAATTAAAATCTGGACTAATACATCTTTTGCCCACTTTTCATGGCCTTGCAGGTGAAGATCTTCACAAGCATCTAAAGGAGTTGCATGTGGTATGCACAAGTATGAAACCCATGGGGGTGATTGAAGATCAAATTAAATTAAGAGCCTTTCCATTTTCTTTGAAGGATTTAGCTAAGGATTGACTCTATTATCTACCTTTCAGGAGTATTAAAACATGGAACGAGATGAAGAAGTTGTTTTTGGAGAAATATTTCCTAGCTTCAAGGGTAGCCAACATTCGAAAAGAAATTTGTGGAGTAAGGTAGCATAACGGAGAGTCCCTACATGAATATTGGGAATGTTTCAAGTAATTATGTGCAAGCTGCCCCCATCATCAAATTAGTGAGCAGCTGATTGGTGCAAAACTGCAAGTGCATAGTATCGTAGTTTTATAGTAAAATGATGAGAAGAGTATCGTCCTCAGGGATTGATAACTTACTTTTGACAAATACCAAAATTATGCTAATCTTGATTTTATCTAGAGAAGTCACTAAGGTTTTTGTAATTGGAATTTAAAATAAAATCAATTTAAAGAAAATATGTAGAGGAAGAAAAATGTTGTTCGAAGATCAAATTAATGGGAAGAAAACTTCTAAGAAATCGATTTCACCTAATTCCTGACTACGCTTTACTCATCTAGCCAGTTGAATTTAATTCCCTCTATTTGTTAGCAATCTCCAAAAAACATCCAAAAACCTCTTTCGACAGTCAATTGGAAACATTCTTATTCATCAATTTACACAAGAGTATGCAATTTAATAAAGCAAGAAAGCATTAAGACCAATGATTTTAATACTACACAGGTTCATACAAGTCATTCTATCTCTATGTTTACCTATGCCGAAATATTCAAGATCTATCCTATAATTCCCTCTTTCATCTGAAAATCACAAGATCAAAATCATCTAATTAATGGCCGGTTAATTAGAAGCAATAAGCTCAGAATAAATCAGACAAACATGAAGATAATTGATTCAAATTAACATGGAAAAGCAAGCATAGTTTGGAATTAGATTACATTGTTTTCCTAGAATAATGAAAATTTAGTTCATGTTGAAAATTAAACTCAATAGAAACGAATTCACCATAATTTTTTCGAGAAGATTTGAAGGAAAAAATGAACACAAAAATATGCTTCAGCCTCCCCTTTCTTTTTGAGTTAGCTTCAGCCTCTTTTTTTCTTTCAGTTTTGGCGCCCACACTTTCTACTTCAGCCCTCTCTTTCTTTCTGTTTTAGCACCCTTTTTTCTTTTACTGTTTCCATTTTGTTTCAGCGCCCCTTTTCTTTTCTTTTCTATTAGCACCTCTCCTTTTTTCGAAACGTGTTGCCCTTTTTTAGCCCAATATTCTCTCTAGCTACTTCACATCTCTTTTATTTGGTTAAATCTTCATTTCCTTCAAATCTGCAATAAAATTTAAATAACAATAATGAAATCTAAAATCAACAAAAATAAATAAAATTAGACTAAAGTTTAAAGTTGAGAAGTGATAAATTATGCCAAATTATGCAAGTCATCAACAACTACTTATCCAATATTTCTATGAGGGACTTCTACCCACTGATAGGAGCATGATTGATGCAGCTAGTGGGGGAGCTTTGGTGGAAAACTCTCGAGGCCGCGAGAAACTTGATTGCAAATATGGCAGCCAATTCTTAACAATTTGGCATTAGGCTTGACCCTCCATCTAAGCATGTTAATGAGGTAAATATTTCCTCCCTTAAACAACAAAATGCGAGTCTAACTTCTCTTGTTCGTTAAATGGTTGTAGGTAATATGCAAATGGTGAAGGCTTGTGGGATTTGTTTAGTAGTAGGACATCTAACCGATATGTGCCCAACTCTTTAAGAGGAGCCCATTGAGCAAGTGAATGTGGCAGGTGATTTTCCAGGACAACTGCAAAGGAAGTATGATCCCTATTCGAGCACATATAACCCAGGATGGAGGGATCACCCTAATCTTAGCTATGGGAATCCACAAGTAAATCAGCCCACGACTTAAAACCACCCAATTTGCTAGCAATATAAACAGCAATACCCCCCCTAGACAACAACAGGGCAAAACTTCTAATTTTGGTGTGTCTTTAGAAGATATTGTTATGTCTCTTGCCACTAATACTTTGCAATTTCAATAGGAGACGAAACAATTTCAACATGAGGTGAGGGCCAATATTCAAAGTTTGGACAATCAGATTGGCCAGATGGCAACTCCAATTAGTCGGCTAGAGGCACAAAGTTTGAGGAAACTACCCTCTCAAATGGTACTAAATCCAAGAGAAAATGCAAGTGCAATCGTTTTGAGAAATGGTAAAGAGGTTGGGATTCTAGTAAAAGCAGCCCCTGCATTGTTGAAGCAAGAAAATGAGCAAAATGTCGTTGTAGACAAAAATGTTCCCAATGACAATGAGGTACCTAAGCATAAGTTTCTGCCTCTTTCTAATTATAAACCAGTACCTCTGTTTCCTCAGACTTTAGCAGAATCAAGAAAATATTAGCAGAATAAAGATTTATATGAGACTTTTCGTAGATGTGAGAGGAAACAGAAACTTAAAGGATGTGAGAAGGTGAGAGTAGGGGAGAATGTTTCTGCAGTTATTCAAAGAAAACTCCCTGCAAAGTGCAAAGATCCAGGTATGTTTACTATCCCTTGTACAATAGGTAACACTCAACTTGAGAAGGCCAATGTCATGCCATATTCTATATATGTTTCTTTGAAACTTCGACCTTTGAATAAAACTAGTGTTGTGATTCAATTGGCTGATAGATCTATTGCCTATCCTAAGGTTATAGTTAAGGATGTTCTTGTGCAAGTTAATGATTTGGTTTTCCCTGTTGATTTCTATGTGCTTGATATAGAGAATGGTGATTAAACCACTCCTATTTTGTTAGGAAGACCATTCTTAAAGATATCCAAGACTAAGATAGATGTTCATAGTGGCACACTTACCATGAAATTTGATGGTGAAATTGTTAAATTTAATATTTATGATGCCATGAAATATCCTGATAATGATAATCCTATTTATTCAATTGATGTGATTGATTTTTTAGCACATGAAGCTTTTGAACTTGATGGAAAAGATGGATTGGAAGTTGCCATAGTAAGCATCTTGAGAAAGAGAATGAGGAGTTAGCCTTGAGTACTGATTTGTAGGAAACTGTTACAGCATTGAATGATTTTTTGAAGTTACAAC